>JARFJB010002159.1:527500-667500 GCA_036346205.1 Vesta saturnalis | reverse complement strand
TTGGCAAGTGTTTACTTGTCAAACTCACCTCGTTTGGGTTAAATGATACGCTCATCAACTGGGTTTCTAGTTTCCTTGATAAAAGACGAATACGTGTCGTAGTTGATGGCTTTTTTTCAAAAGAAGTTAGCATTAACGCGGACGTACCACAGGGATCCGTTATAGCGGCTACACTTTTTCTGCTGTACATAAATGACCTTATTTCTTCAACAACTAACCCCATCCATTGCTTTGCTGACGATAGCACTCTTCACTGTAGTTCATCTCAGTCTACTCATAGTGATAATCCACCTTCTATGTCAAATCAAGAAATTAAAGCTGAAATGGCAAATTCAATCAACAAAGACATTCAACGTATTCTCGAATGGGGAAGCAATAATCTAGTTAAATTTAATGCTAACAAAACTCAGTGTTGCCTTATGCCCGCCAAAAAATATCGATCATTTCCTGTTCAGTTCTTAAGTTTTCGGACTCTATTACTCTGTTGGGTATGACTATCTTCAAATTTCTCATGGGTTGACCATCTTCTGTCAGCTACCAAAATAGCTGCTCGTAAAATAGGCTTTTTGTACAGATCTAAGCAGTACTTTACCTCTCGACAACTCCTTCTGCTGTATAAGGCCCAAATTCGGCCTCATCTGGAATATAATTCTCACCTTTGTTAGTGCTCCCCAATACGCTCTCGATATCGTTGATCGTATTCATAAGAGAGCGATTAGGCTTATAAATGACCCGTCCTTAACTTCTCACATACAGTCCCTTGAGCATAGAAGAATGGTTTCAGTTCTTTCTTTGTATTATCGTTATTACAACGGCTATTGTGCTGGTGAATTACATTCTTTGATACCATCTCCGGCTATCTTTGCGAGAAACACTCGGTTTGCTCATTCACATCATCAGTATGCAGTACAAATCTTCACTTGTCGTACCAAACGGGCGCAATCCACATTTTTCTACACGGCTTCTAAACTCTGGAATGATCTCCCTAGTTCCGGTTTTCCTCTCACTTATGATATGAGAAAATTTAAGGTAGCAGTTCATAGGCATCTATTGGCAATTCATTATCCCTCTATCCATCCTCCTAAGTGTTCCTGAGTGCTTTAGCACAATCGGCCTAATTTAGCCTGTTCAGGTCCACAATCATAAAAAAAAAATAGTTCAAATTACACTTTTCAAGATACGGTACCTGGGGACGCTAGAATGTGTTATTTTTTTTTTTCGCTTCCTTATAAATATCAATCTCAAATTATATTTCGAAAAACCCTTGCTGAAAATTTAAAATTTGTGTACTCTCTAGGCTTACTCCCAGGGACTACGCGTACTACAGTTTGAGAAACACTGCACTAGACAACACGTGTGTTTTATTTCAATATTATCGAGATTATTACAATATGTGTTTCATTTTCTGGTCTATTTTTTTTGTATAGAAAAACTAGGATCAATTTTTTTCAAGAAAACGAAATGGAAATTTTTCCAGGGTACTACTACAGGAACCATATTTAAAAATTTTTCTTTTACCATTGTAGTGTAACTAAACTAACTGTGTATAGAGTAAAAAAAACCAATTAAAAGTACAGTTATTTAATGAGTTGCTCGAACATTTCCACTTTTTGGAAAAGTGAATTATCAATAATTGAGTTGGAGAGTCTTTAGAATCTATTATTGTATAATTTATTTATTTTTAGAATGATGCATTGCAAATTGTGGTTGAACGTTTTGGAATTTTTTTACCATGAGTTATTTGTTTTGTCAAATCGTTTGCGTATGAATGAGAAAGATTTATTTAATATTCAAGTAGTGCTTGCATGTTTTAAAACGGACGTTTGCTATTGTCTTACAATTTATATTCGATGGGTGACTTTTCCTAGTAATTCAAAATGGCCGAATAGAGTAACGTATATGTTTTATTGCATATCGATAATGTTTACAATAAATAATTAGTCGCGAAAGTTTTACTTTTCGGAATTGTTTTATTAGAATTAAATGCCGTTATTGCTTCTTTATTTATAAGCGGCGAAGTGTTGTGAAAATGTTTTCTCCATGAACAGTTACCATTTCTACCTGCTTATTATTGGGCAATTCTGCACGCAAAGCTATTATTAATATTCTGAATATATTTCCATAAGTATAATCATTTAAATTACTAGATAATTACTTGTCGGATATAATTTTTGGGATAATTTCGTCTGTTTTCGAAATTAGTTGAGCCGCCGCTCTCCGCATTAGCCATTTAACATTGTTTTCCGCCCGATTTGCTTTGGTAATTTTATATCTGAACACCTTGCGCCTTACAACAATGTAACAATAATTGTGCAACTATTTCCAGCAATGACTGCACGCTTTACGCCGTAAAATATCAACAAAACTCGATTGTTTTTATTTTTTACACGATAACATAATCAGTTGTACGTTGCTAAAGGTACATTTATTATGCAAACTTTATATTCAATTTCAAAACAAAGTAATGAAATGTTATACGATTATTTATTTGATTGCAGCGCATTATCTAAAATAAACAATGGAAATAGAAGTTGTTTTTCTCACCGACTAAACACTCAAATCATTTCCCTGTTGTTACTTGTTAATAAATGCAAACATTACCTACCTCTTGGGCATGACATGTTTTCACGTTAATGTAATAACGTAAAATTGCGTATCAAAGTGTCACATAAATACCAAAATCCCATTTTCCGTTCACGATAATGTGAGGAAAGGAAACGCCTATAACTATTAATTAATGAAACAGTCGAATATTTTTTTCAAAAATAAGTTCAAGATTTATGAGAAATCAAGCCGCTTTGATAAATCTTAAATAATTAGAATTAATATTGAATCATCATCCATTACTTAAATTTAACTGTGAGTAGATTCAAATCTAACTAATTTTAAAGAATGAGGCTTTAAGGAAGTTTAAGTAAACACAATGCATTACATTCACGAAATTACAATTCATCTTTGATATTGAATTAAGTTTTGTTCAGCTTCTTCATATTAAATTAAGTTATGTTCAGCTTAAATCCATTCTTCTGTAGCCAACTTATGCTCAAAATTAATTTTAATCTAAAAATAACTGTCCAGAGTGAGCATTTGCACAATTATGCTTAATTTTAAAGTATTCAGTTTCAATTCGAATAATTATAATTTTTACAAACACCTACTGTAACATTTTATTATTATTACTAGTAATTTGCATACATGGCAGTTATGTTGGACTATCTAACAAACTTTAAAATGGTATGGAAAAAAATACAATTTGTATCGCTAGGCTAGAAACGATAGTTTTGCATTATGAGCAGAACTGCGGGTCGATGCCTCAACGAATACTCACGAAAAAACTATCGGTAGTATAATTTGTGCAAAAAAAGTATGATTCGGCACAGTTTCTCTGATCTCCCGGATTTGCATTTTAATTATTTTATTTTAAATAATTATCATGTTTAATTAGGTCGAAAAAATATGTGAGGTTAAAATTAGGAAAGAAAATAGAGATTACAAAACTAATAAACCAAGTAAAGATGAAGCTAAGGTCGTAAGTGGTTGAAATTAACCCATTGGACATCTGGGTCCAGGGGCGGATCCAGTCTTCAGATGGGAGGGGGGGGGGGTCTATGGATTGATTTTTGTTTCGGGGGTATTGCCCAACTGAATATAAAAAAAAATTTTATCGCTCATATTATATTACATTCCTGCTTTAAATGATCTTTCGAATCACAATATATCACATTGACACATTCAACCATATTAAAACATCTTTAGAAATTTAGAATCACAATTCTACGATAGGATAGGATACAACATACAACAATTATTGAATTAGAAGTTGATTTAGACTTATTTACCAAGTGCAAATGTCGATAGTCACATAGTTGTCTACGTCTGAAATAGGATAGCTCTCCCATCTGTGGGTCGAAACAATTAATACCCACAAAATATTCATTTTTGGCTATTTAATTAATAGAATAATAAATAATAGTTCTTAATCATCTTTCTTAGAATCTCAAGTTCTTAGATAATATTTATCTAAACTAATAACTATTAAAAATGTTCATTGGCTAGGGGGGGGGGGGTCATGACCGCCATACCCCCCTGGATCCGCAGCTGTCAGGGGGTCCTTGTTACAGAGGTTGATTTCTAATCAACAACTCAAGCGTGAATCTTGTTTTTGTACTTAACCCTGCTGTTACCTTCGGGTCTATATGATTCGAAATCAAATTGTTGTTTAGATAACTTTTTTGTTTATTAATATCTAATGTTAATGACTTTGTTTCTAATCCATTGAAGAATGAGGTGGCTTGTTTGTTTTAATAAATTTTTTTTTCCTGATTTTTTAGACATGATTGTTACATTGATGTTCCTCGGGTCATTATAACCCGAGGCTGTAATACATTAGTAGGACGTATAAATTTGTATTTCCAATTATTTTATATTGAAATTTGAGGATAGATAATATGCATATCATCACATGCTTGTTCAAATGTATCTACCTATGCGAGGTACTACAGCATTTTCGGCAGGTCTGTAGCCGCGTGTTCAAGTCGAAACAGGAACAGATTGCAACTTGCAACAGGCATAAATATCATATCGCAGCATGCAACCGACAGTTTTGTTTGTTCGTTGTACGTACTACTAGTTCTTCTAAAATGCTGAAATAACAATCATGGCAAAAAAATATTTTAGTGGTGAAGACTTAGAAAAATTTATTGATAATTTGAGTGACATTAGTGACGATGAAGCTTCTGAAGAGGAAGATCATATCAGTGAAGATAGTGATTATTAACAGTCAGACGATGATTTTTTCGACGATGTTGGACGGACAAATCTTACGCAATTGATGCCACCTGCTCAATCGGGCCAATCTGAAGATAATGCCATAACTTGGATATTAAATTCATTTCCTCAATCAGGGCCTGCAACTAGTGCAAATATCATAAAAGTCGCTCCAGGTACTACTAGATACAGCAATGCACGAGTCCAGGATGTAAAATCTACATTTCAGCTATTTTTCAATAGTTCTCCGGAAAATATCATTTTGAAAACGACTAACATCGAAGGTCGTAGAGTGTACGGTGACAAGTGGCAAGAATTAGATGACATTACGTTGCAGGCGTACATAAATTTGTTACTGTTAGGAGGAGTTTACAGATCGCATGATGAATCTACCAGAAATTTGTGGAATGCAGAAACAGGCAGACCTCTTTTTCGCGCAACAATGTCGTTGAAACGATTTTATTATATATCACGCGTGTTACGGTTTGATAATAAAGAAGATCTTCAAGAAAGAAGGCTACGGGATAAGTTGACTCCTATTAGAGAATTTTGGGACAAATGGGCTGAAATACTACCAAAATTGTACAATCCTGGGCAAAACGTAACTGTAGACGAGTAGCTGGTTGCATTTAGAGGTCGTTGTCCATTCAAGCAGTATATACCAAGCAAGCCAGCAAAATATGGCATCAAAATATTGACGCTTTGTGATAGTACAAGTTCTTATGCTTTAGAAGTTCAAGTATATGCGGTAAAACCACCTGGGGGAAAACCTGAGAAGGATCAGGGGCTGAGAGTAGTTTTAGACCTTACTTGTGAACTAAGAGGTCAGAATGTAACTTGTGACAATTTCTTTACATCGTATAAATTGGGTCAAATGCTTCCCAAAAGAAATCTTACAATGTTAGGGACTGTCAGGAAAAGCAAGCCTGAGCTACCTATCATGGAAGTAAATAACGTTGTGCATAGTTCCAACTTTTATTTTACTAAAGATGCCGCAGTTGTGTCTTATATTCCAAAAAAATACAAGAAGGTCATTCTAATGAGTACGTTTCATAACCAGAAACAAATAAGCGACAGAGAAGACAAAAAACCACAAATTATACTTGATTATAATTCTACCAAAGGAGCAGTTGATACATTAGATCAGCTAATCGATGCATACACATGCAAATGAAAAACAAATCGATGGCCCATAATCTTATTTTACAACATTTTAGATACCAGTGCCTATAATGCTTTCGTCTTATGGCGCGAAATAAATCCAGACTGGAATAAAAATGTTTTGTTCAAGAGAAGACTGTTTTTGGAACAACTGGGCAAACAATTGGTAAATCCTTACATTTTGTCCAGAAAACATCTTCGCCGTAATGAACAAGCAGCTGCAATTGTAACAGCTATTCAACAACCATTGGTGGAAAATTCTACCGCACCTCTTCCTGGAACTAGCAACAAAAACAAACGAGCAAAGAAATGTTTTGACCGAAGATATTGAAGTACAAATATTGGGTTATTTTAGAGTAAATCCACGGTCATCTATTAGACATGTAGCGCAAGAAGTAGGTGTACCAGTTGGCTCAATTCACAGGACATTAAAAAAATTCAAAATGCTGGCGTATAAAGTCGATTTGGTTCAACACTTGCGGCCTCAAGACTCTGATCGGAGATTAACTTTGATTGCATGGATAGTTGAGCAATGTGATCACAATCCATTATTTTTAGATCATATTTTATGGACAGATGAATCCAAGTTTACAAATAATGGAGTTATTAATAAACAAAACAATCGTTATTGGTCTGACGAAAATCCTCATTGGTCAATGTAAACTAACCATCAAACCGTATGGGGTACTAATGTTTGGTGCGGTTTAATTGGAAACCAATTACTAGGGCCTTAATTCTATGATGGTAATCTAAACGCCAATCGGTATCTTGAATTTTTAGATAACGTGCTACCAACAATGTTCGATGAGTTTCCTCTGCTTCTGCGACAACAATTGTATTTCCAGCAAGATGGAGCTCCAGCTCACAACGCGTTGATAGTAAAAAAATATCTTAACCATACGTACAATGAACGATGGATGGGAACTAACGGCCCGGTAGAATGGCCTGCGAGATCACCGGATCTTACACCGTTAGACTTTTTCTTGTGGGGTCATTTAAAAACAGTGGTGTATGCCGATCCACCTTTAAATGTTATAGACTTAAAGAATAAAATTACAGCTACATGTGTTAATTTAACTACGCAGCAAATCAAAAAAGCAACTAATCATGAACTCAAGCGGCGATTAGTCTAGAACAGAATGATGGCAACTTTGAACAATTTATTCGCTGATTTTGTTTAATTTTTCTAATCATATAACAAAATTGAAAAACTTTCGATGGCATTTTTCTCTAATTTTGTATTATAAAACTCAATAAGAATTTTATACGTATGTATTGAGAAAAAAATAGGCAATGCAAAAATGCAAACATATATATACAGTGTGATTTAAAAAAATAAAATTATGTGCGCTTCCGGTCAAACCGAAAGCTTAAAAAATTATCTAAACCAAGCACTTAATAGAGTATTTGTAAATGAATAAAAAACTATTTAAACACTTTCTTGTGAAACGCAATACAAAGAGTTATTGAGTGCGTCCGATTATATTGAACGCACTATATATATATATATATATATATATATATATATATATATATATATATATATATATATATATATATATATATATATGAATATGTACGACATCGCAGATATTGCTAAATTTGCAATAAATCTATGATCAGTTTACACTAGTGTGTCCGGATATCTGTACATATCTACACGATGAAAGTATCAAAAAAATGTGCAGCTCTTGTGATAATTATGAACCGCTTAAACAAAGAAAAAGGAAAGAAAAAAAAACGGTCAGTGTGGGTTCGAGAGTGGATTTTAAGACGCGAAGAACACGGTGCATGTAGCCAGTTAATGCGCGAACTTAGTTCGTATGAAATTGTCTGATTTTGAAAATTTGGTTAACAAAATAGCGCCTCTTGTATCAAGATAAGACACCAATTTCAAAAAAGCTATCAGTGTGCGAGAGCAACTTGCCGTAACATTAAGGTTTTTGGCATCTGGTGAGTAAGTTAGATATAATAGTTAATTGCTTTTTTTTTTGTTTTATATTTCAAAATTTGACAGTAATCGTTTTTAGGGTAGAAAAGCAGGTTTTCAGCTTTTTAAACTGTAATTAAATATTTTAATCTACCGTACTAATATAGGTAGTCCAGAAAGCTCAAAACCTGTCTTTTAATCCTAAACACTGAGTGATCTTTTTTGCAGGTGATTCTTACGCCAGCTTGAGTTATTTATTCAGAATACCTAAGTGCACAATAAGTCTAATTATTCCAGAAGTATGTAGGGCAACATTTTCAGTACTGAAAAACGATTATATGAAGGTAAGTTTTTATTATAAGGAATATACACCGTGTCCAAGATAAGGATGCTCACTATGAAGATCTCGGAAACGGTAAGAGATGGAAGGTCGGTTAAATGGAACAAAAGTTACGCATCTTTGTAGAACTCGAATATCTTTTAGTTTTTGAGATATTTGAAAAAAATTGAATTTTCTGATTTTCGTTTTTATTTTTTTCTGACCTTATTTGAAGAGCTACCAAGAAAAGAAGAACAGATTTTCATTGCCACTTTTCTAGCTCTACTTAATGCTGTTATTCAATTTTTGATACAACGTTTCGTTTGTTGGCAACCATCATCAACTTTATTTATTTAAATACACGAAAAAATTATTTTTGCCATATTTAAATTCTCTCCTTGATTCTTAATTCAACGATGTATCACACTTTATATTTTTGATACGTTTCGGATGAGAAAATTCATATTCAATGTAAAACATCGAAAACGTACAGTTAAAACTAATACTATAGTGAAAGTCACACTGAGAATGCAGTGTGGAGTCTTATGGAGCACACCGTTGCCAGTTGTCGTTATGCTGGGATTGGTTAAACCTCAAGTCCGGTCTCAGGCAAATTTCGCCGCTCTCACAAATTCGCTAAAAACTTGTTGGAAGTTTGATGATGTTTATACCTTCGCCTTTGTTTAAATGTTTTCAATAATTAATAATAATAAACAGTAAATTTCAAAATTACAAAAGAATTATTTCAGGCAAAGTTAATTTAAGAAAAAATAAACAGAGAATTAATTGTACATTTATAAACAAATAAAATATTTACACTATTTACACCCGACGTTTACTATGTTTTCAATAATTAATAATAATAAACAATAAATTTCAAAATTACAAAAGAATTATTTCAGGCAAAGTTAATATTCACTAAATGACAAATGATGTAGAAAATTATAATTTTCGCACTCGCATGGAGCATTTGTCCGCGTTTGAATTTCTTAAATTCCATGTTACCAGTAATAAGTCACAAACAAGACTGAAAATCAGTATTATATTTAGGGTTGTTTGTTTACTTTTCAGTTACATTAAAAACTCATTAAGATATCTTCCCGCATAAGCTTGGTTTGAAATGACGTAAATGCATTGTAAGTAACTTTCTAATTAATACAATTGTTTAAGGATATTTTGATCGTCTTGAAAATTCATATTTGAGAATTTTGAGTGATTTTTTTCAACTAAAATTTTCCGATTTTTCAAAAATAAGGGCAGTTTACTCTTACGTATCGTTCGCAAAAATAAAAAGTTTTTTATTTGTGTCCAACTTTTTGGCGGCACTGTATAATAACTTCAGAGCCGACCCTGTCACAGCCATCGGACAACCGGCAACACAGTGTGCCGGCCTCCCATTACAAATACATTGCCTATACCCCGCCACGCTGCATTCTCGGTGTGACTCGCACTACAGAAACATTAGAAAACTATAAAATTATGCTTTGTAATTTTAAATGATAGACAAATAAAAAACAAATTTATTTTAAAGGTTAATAAACTCACAAAAGATGTTCAAAAAGATTCCCGTTATTCTCTAAACATAAATAGCATCTTCTAACTGTAGCATCTAAAACATTCTTCAGCATTTGTGGAGTAATACTAGCAAACGCTTCGAGAACTCATCTTTGTAGAATTTCTTCGTTTTCAATATCGTTTCCATAAATGTAATTTTTAATGTATCCCCAAAGAAAAAAATTCAAAGGTGTTATATCTGGAGAACAGGCTGGTCACAGTACATTTGTATGAGTGCCAATGCATCTTTCTGGAAATCTAACTGATAGGTATTTTCTGACAACTCTGGAATTATGTGCTGGTGCACCGTCCTGCATAAATCAACAACCTTCAACTTCTTGGAAAAGCAAATTATTCAAAGCTATCTTTAATTCATTTTGGAGTAAAATTTGGTAACGTTCAGAATTTAAGGGCTCGTGGTAAATGAAAGGACCTATAATTCGAGTACCGAATATAGCAGCCCACATATTAAATCCGAAACGGTGTTGGTGTTTGGCCGTTTTGTACAGACGTGGATTTACACTTGCCCAATAATGCGCCTTTCAACGATTAAAAATTCCATTATTATTAACCATACTTTCATCGGACCATATTATTTTATTCGGAAAATATTCGTTGTCTTGAAATTGACGTTTATACCATTCGCAAAATATTCTACATCTTTCTGGGTCGCCTGGTCGAAGTCCTTGGCAAATTCTAAATTTATATGGATGTACTTTCTCCTTCTTTAGAACATAATGAGCTGTGGAATGGGTTATGCCAGTTGCCTCTTCAATTATCCTAGTAGAAACCTCTGGATTTTCCGTTACTATCGTTAATAAAACAGTATTGGCTTTTTCTTCATTGCAAGGTTTTTTGCGAGATTTTACAGGTTTTTTGAACAATTTTTTCGGCTTCAGAACAATTACTTTGACACAAAATGTAACAAGTCAGTATATCGAATTTTTCATTAATTGAAAAATGTACTCCTACCATATTGTTTTTAGGTAAACACAAAATGTAATTAACTCAAAGACCACCACACAAACGTAATACGGACAACAATCAATTATGACAGGTAGGTAAACAAAATGCAAAGCCAACTTATTTTTACCAAATGCATCAGTACGACGGAAGATGTATTTTAACTGTTTAATTAATAGTATTTTCACTAACTACATACTTGTGAATTATTTTATTCGCAACAGGCATTAGGAAATGAGAAAACATTATTTTATAATAATTTTACAGTTTTCTAATGTTTCTAGTATTAGTTTTAATTGTACGTTTTCGATGTTTTACATTGAATATGAATTTTCTCATCCGAAACGTATCAAAAACATAAAGTGTGATATATCGTTGAATTCAGAATCAAGGAGAGAATTTAAACATGGGAAAAATAATTTTTTCGTGTATTTAAAAAAATAAAGTTGATGATGGTTGCTAACAAACGAAACGTTGTATCAAAAATTGAATAACATCATTAAGTAGAACTAGAAAAGTGGCAATGAAAATGTGATCTTCTTTTCTATCTGTTTCCTTTCTTTTTATGGTTGTTATTTCTTGTGCATCGTGAACATGGCACAAAAATGCACATCTTTTTCCACTTAAACATTGTTATGCTATTTTCAGATTGTCGCCACTCACAATCGCCTCTTTTCATTTTCTCGTTTCTTTCGAAGGTGGACATGTTTTCTTTGTAGGCGCACGGTGCCACTTGAACTTGAACAATATTCAATACAACTCTAGAAGCAAGTTCTTTTCCTATTTGAACTTCAATCTTGTCAGTATAAATATCAAATTTCAAATTGTAACCCGCAGAATCACTTAGCATCCAAATTTTAACGCCCCCTTGTTATTGGTTTATCTCTCATGTATTCTTTTAATGACGACCGACCTATAAATTTTACCGTAGACTCATCAACAACGAGCTTTTATCGTGCATTGTAAGTTTTAAAAAAATTTCTGCAAGAAATGCATAATTTCGCATGATCTTTCTCACCTCTTTTAGGTTAAACAGAATTGTCACTCAATAACCAGCCAAACCGATTTACCGTCATCAATGACGATATGTAATAGTCATGAAAATCTAATTTGTTTGTCCAATAGTCTCGATAACTAGGTTGTCTTTTCATCCCCATAAAAATGTTTACACCTACATAGTTTCATTTCGTCTAAATTTGTAGCTTTAAATGGTTTGCCTCCAACGTCTAGGAGCGTTTTTTTTTTTGCACGGCAAACTGAATTAGCGGGATATTATCATCATTTTCGTCGGAATTCTCATAAACTAATGCAGAAATACATACATAAATAATTTTCTTCTAAGGAAAGAAAATTGGGCTCATGAGACACCTGTATATCGGAATCATCACCAAAAAATTCGCCAGAGTCTGAAGAAAACTTTAGCTAAGTGCTAGAGCGAAATATATTCGAAAAAACACCATTTTCCCCACTCTTCGCGCAAGACCAATCTTCATGAATTAATAATTAAAACACTAATTAATGGATTACCTTCATTTAGGCATATGCCCAGAGGCTGATGATGATTTCAACACTTTCTATTATTTAAAAACCGTGCAATACAAGAGAAATTCACGCATGTTAACTCCTTTATTCTATGCGTCATACGCAATATTTTTACAGGATGCTGTACATTAAAACCAATAAATACGGAAAGACCGACTTTTTCTTAAGTTATATAAAAAAGGATAACGTCTAACTGCATGTGGAGATAACAAGGGAAGAGAATTCAACGCGCGACCTTGTGTCGTCTCTACTGAGATATCGCAATTTATATAGCGCGGCAAAATGGTTTCATGTATTAATGCATGCATTTTTAAGCAAGAACGTAATATTAAACCTGCAATGTAAAGCGAAATTTCTAGATCTCGAAAACTATTTTTTTCAAATTAGATAATTAATACATTTATATACAATCATCGCTATCTTCTTTGCCATCCTCCTTAATGTCCTGAAAATCGTTATCATCATTATCATTGTCGTCGCCTAACTTTATAACACAAGGTTCTATGTCGACATCTACTAGATTTTCCTTTTCTCTGTATATATCTTCAACGTTCTTGGCATGAACGACACAATTACTCCGAACGATATTTGGCGCAGTTAGTAATATTAACTTGCAAAGTTCCAAAACGTCCTTTATTTTGAACGTTGTGTTTTCCTTTGCAACTCTATTTTTGACATAATCCCATAGCGATTCAATTGGATTAAATTCACAGTGGGCTGGCTACGGGAAGCTATAACACTTTTAATACTGTCTCCTCGTAATTCTTTGGCCACTTATTCAAGCGAATATCGTTTTTTATAATTGTACATACGAGATAATTCCAAAAGTGAAGCCCTCGTCATTTCGTGAAATGAAATGAATTGCTCTGGTAACGAAATTTTTCGTTTGTTCGACTATTCAATTATATTTTGTTTTTTCCAGGCGGTTGTTGGTTTTCTAAAACCAGGGATCACTCCCAATACGTATCGTAACCATTCTTCATAATGCTGTTTATTCATTTCGTCATGGAAATCAGCCGAACCTTTTCTTCCAACGAAGCACTTGATACAACCTGGGATAAATCCGTTTTCTTTGCCAATATCCAATATAATCACTTTTAGTCCAGATCCAGAAGGTCGCTTGATTCCCCCTCTGAATCCGTTTATTTCTTGAATTGTCCCTAGGTATTGATCAACACTCGCGCGGTCAACCCAACTATTATTTCTTGAATGGTTTGCGCCGCATCATGTTTCGTCACTAAAAAAAATATTCCATCCCGCTTCTCTGTACTTTTAATCGAATATAAATATTCCGATTTTTTATTAGCTATTGTAGTCCGGACACTCATCTGTCAATCTTTGATGCAGCTCGATTATGGTTGGAAACCTTTTTTCCATATAAAAATTTAATATTTGTCTTCGTATAACGCCCTTTAGAAAATCATCGATATCTACTTTCGGTCTACCACTTCTTGACCTTGTCCCTGACACTGTACCACTACTACTTGCCCCTTCTTCAACTGATATCCTTAAAACACTTCTTCCACTAATCCCCAAGCATTAAGCAGTACGCTTTGTAACTTGATTAAGGATAATTGCGTTTACGCCATTTTTCCGCTTCGAAGAAAGCCTTTACCTTTAGTACAATCTGCTTAAACTCGGCGGACATATGCTTAGGCATTTTCTTCTTGGTAAGAAGCTGCTACGATATACGTGTGTGTGTATATATATATATATATATATATATATATATATATATATATATATAACCTTTGGTTATAGTTACCACTTGCTTATAATGCATTTACACGGTTTATTGTATCACAGTGTTACTATCATAACTTCTAATTGTACCGCAAGATGGTGCTGCAAATTGTATGATAGCCAACAATTACAACACGACTTGGCTCTGCAAGTCGTATGTTAATTATACCATACCACTACCTGCTCGAAAGTTCTAGCAATAGCATTAAGGGTTTCGTCGTACTCGAGTAGTGCTGCCAATTCGCAAAATATTGAAATTAATGTGATCGATCCATATACGTATTTTAACTTCTATTTACAAACTAACTAGGCCAGAAACGATAGTTTTTCGAATATGAGCTGAATTGCAGATAGAGGCCCTCAATTGTGTGTACTCCCAAAACTATGGCTTCTGGCCTAGTGGTGCACACATTTTTGTGCTGGCGTTAATTTATTAAAATATTTGTGGCGGCACCACCATATTTTATTATTATTTGTAAGTTTGCAGTGCATTAATAAATGCGCAAACATCACTTACCCCTTGGGCATGACATGTTTTCACGTTAATAACGTAAAATTTCCTATCACAGTGTCACATAAATACCAAACTCCCATAGTTGAATATTCCTTTTAATATATCTCGGACCAACGATAGATCAAAAACTCACCTGGAAGCCATACATCATGGCCAAGAAAACTCAAATTAACCTAAAAATACAGAAAATGGGATGACTAACAGGACGAAGATCAAAACTCCAAAAAAAATAAAATACTATTATACGAATGTATAATGAAGCCTATCTGGACCTATGGAGTTCAACTCGGGGGATGAGCCAATCGATCTAATACACAAATAATACAGAGAATCGAATCGAAAATACTAAGAATGGGTTTCAATGTACATCAGTATCAAAACCTTGCACGAAGATACTGGTATACCGCTTGTTCGTGAAGAAATCATCAGGCTAACTATAAACTACCTGGAACAACTTCCAGACCACCCACACAATGAAGCAAAACAACTTCACACTCAACCATTAGTCAGAAGAAGGTTAAAGAAGTAATGGCCAACGAATGTATTACATCGATAAACAAGTTATAAGGTGTTAATTTCAGTCAAAGATCTCTTATTATATTATCGCTGGATAATTTCTCCTTCAAGTGTAACTCATTAATCTCATTTACTTAAAAGCTTTAAACAGCAGGCTGTAAATTTGCAAATAAATATTATAAAAAAAATACAGAATATTTCATAATCCATTACTTTTGAATACCACGGAACAGAAATCTTGATTTGACGTTCTCCGTAAATACGGAATGAACAAGTTTTGCACACAGTTGTTGTTTGCCTCCGTTTTTTGTAGGAACAAAAGGCGCAGTACTTTCTTATTTTGTCTGAGTTTGAAGATGCGCAGTTGCTGCTGGCTCATTATTGGTACCAGGGGGGTCTCTTCGATACTTAAGCACTGCTCAATGTCTCTTTTAGGGACACACGAAGGGTTGGCAACGAGTGCCTTCTTTTTTGCCATGACTCCGTCAACTCCTACTGTAATTAAAGAAGAAACTGATTTTTTTTTAAATGATGTGCAAAACTCACAAAGGAGTTTACGCATGCAATGCTTATAAGGTCATAAAATATGCAAAGCGGCCATCTTCGAGTTTTTCTATAAGCGCTCGTACTGTTGCACGTCTGGTCGAATGTATCCACTGCTCCTTTTGTTGAATTATAGTTCAAAATTATTTCCAGTTTCTTGTTGCTTGGTTAACTGCTCCATTGTCGTGTATTGTTCAAATTAATTGTTTGGTTTTGATTTGAAGGAAACCGCAGTGATGTATTTGCCAAAAAAAAAAAATAATGAAGAATTGATTTGTCTAGCTTTGTATTTAATATCTGTGAATTCGGGTGGAAACTCTTTTTTATTTTATTTTTTAATTGTGCCAACAGCGGTCAATTTAAATTCTCGAAGAAGTTATTCGGCCAGATCAATGCTAGTAAACCAAGTGTTGATTGTTACGTGTCGGTGTGTTCCTTTTATCGGGGCTACTAGGGTTTTGATGAAGTAGGCACCGGCAGGCTCATTTGAAGGTACAGTCCCTTTCCCTAGGTAGGGAATGGCGTTTATTAAGTATGCCGTAGCACTATCACATAAAGCCATAATTTTTAGGCCATACTTATTCGGCTTTGATGAAAAGGGACATTTACTCTGAATCTTACTAATTGTTCGTCAACGGTTACGTACGAGTTTGGCCTGTAGTGATTTTTGCAGTTTTCTGTGAAAAAATAAAAAATAGCAGATATTGGAGCAAACTTTGTCGATTTCCGCCTCTCCTCTCTGGTTTCTTTATGATCAAACCTCAAGCATAATACTAAAAACTTGAAACCTCTTTCCGAGATGGTAGCTGTATATCGCAAACCACTGCATGGACTATCAAACAAAATATGTGTGCTCAAATGGTTGCTTTTTGTGGCAGCTGCTAAAATGAATAATCCTAGAAGAGGTTCGAATTTGCCTTTTCGTTATCATTCAACTTCCTCTTTTTCGATTCAATTTGGCAAACAGTTTCTACAACTCGTCTTTCAATCTCTTCGTCCTCAGCAACATTTATGTCGTCATCGACATTAGGGTTAAAAGTTGGATCTTACAATTCATCGTCACTTGAAAAGTCATCAATTACATTACATCCGAAATAACTTCCTCAAGTATTTTTTTCTAATTCTGCATCAGATAAGCTGTTCATTTTCTGTAATAAACAGAACGCGTAAAGAAATCAACTTTCATTCGAAAAATACACATAGATAAATAAAATTATTATACGTATTACGGTAGATATGAGTAATTATTAGGTATGTAAACTTTTGTAAAAAGGTAGGTATGCGTATATTTCAAGTAGATAAAATACTCGTAAAGGTAGATATGCACCACTTTACTCATTTTTGCAATACGATCTATTTAGGGCAGTAAACAAATCACTACTAAGCAGTAAAGACGTTATCAATCATAAGACAGACACGTGCAGGAATACAGAATATCTCAGGTGTCAGCGCAGAACAGATGCGCTGTATCATTACATTACCCGTCAGATTTACGCAATCTACATTTGCAGGGTTAATGCCCATTTAACTAACTTTAATTAATTTACGCAATTTTAATTATGCTTTCATACTGAATTAAGTTTTGTTCAGATTGAATTCATTTTGCTATAGTCTTTTGAACTTATGTTCAAAAATCAAAAATTATTTGTGATCTAAACATAACTGTCTAGAGAGAGCATTAGCACAAGTTTACTTAATTAACCCTGGATGGACCAAGGGTGGACAAAAAGTACCCACGATTTCGATTTTTGGCTATGTATTTTTTAATTATTCCTTTAAAATTCTGAAAAAATTAGACATTGTTCCTATACATGCAGTGCACCTTATATTGTGATAGCGAAGGCGTTATGCATATTTAAATATCGTTTATATTGAAAAAAGCCTTGGTCCAACCTGCGACTAATATGGTTATACGCAGTCTGGCGTTCTATGTAGCGGTAGCGTTGTAATTACGGGTTATTTGTTGCGTTTGTGTTGTTTTGAAGTTGATTTAAAATTGTTCAAAATTAGTGAGTGCGGTGTTAAACATTTCCTAGTGCTGTTGTTAGTAAAAATGAGTAAATATTTAACTCAAAAGGAATTAGAGTTTGAGGCAGAAAACGTGTCAGATTTTGAGGTTATGTCAGTGGGTGATGCCGAAAATAGTGACTCGGATGTAAGTGAACCAGAGGACTGTACAGTTGTTTATCAAGAAGAAGCCAGTGATGAGTTAGATGAGAGCAGTTCTGATATTTCTCTAAATGGCGATAATGCTGCCCAAGAGTATAAAAGTAAATCAGGTAGAATTTATTTAGCACATCCTCCACGGTACGGTCGGAAAGCAGTCCCAAATATTTTTCGCGACCGACCAGGTTTACGTACTGACGGAAAGGTTCAATCGATTCTGGAATCTTTCTAAAATTCATTACAACAGAAATCCTCCAAAAAGTTGTAACATATACAAATGAGGAAGCAGAAATTAAAAATGTAGAAAAGACTGATACAACCGAAATTATGGCACTATTTGGTGTTCTGATTTTGATGGGTGCTAATAATGACAATAATTTAGACTATTATGATTTATTTTCTAAGAAATTGGGACGAGCAGCTTATATATATTGGAGCAATGTGCCGCAACAGATTCAGAGAACTGTTGGGGATTTTAAGATATGAGAGCAAAACTACTCGGCAGGAAAGGCGAGCTGAAGACAAATTTGCTCCGCTTCGTGAAATTTTTGAAGAGATAGATATTTTACACCGGGTATGAACGTCGTAATTGATGAGATGTTGTCCTTATTTAGAGGGAGGTGCCCGTTCAAAGTATTCATGAAAAATAAACCTGGAAAATACGGCGTTTTGATAAGGATGCTAGCAGACTGTGATACACGTTACGTTCTACGCATGGAAGTTTACGCAGGTAAAACAGAAGGTAGTACCTCAGAATCTAGAGGTCCAAAAGGAATTGTAAAACGAGGGAGGTGCCCGTTCAAAGTATTCATGAAAGATAAACCTGGAAAATACTGCGTTTTGATAAGGATGCTAGCAGACTGTGATACACGTTACGTTCTACGCATGGAAGTTTACGCAGGTAAAACAGAAGGTAGTACCTCAGAATCTAGAGGTCCAAAAGGAATTGTAAAACGAGGGAGGTGCCCGTTCAAAGTATTCATGAAAGATAAACCTGGAAAATACGGCGTTTTGATAAGGATGCTAGCAAACTGTGATACACGTTACGTTCTACGCATGGAAGTTTACGCAGGTAAAACAGAAGGCAGTACCTCAGAATCTAGAGGTCCAAAAGGAATTGTAAAACGACTTTTATCTCCAGTTCGTAACTCCGGTCGTAACGTTACAACTGATAGATACTACACATCTCTAGAGCTAGCAGAAGAATTGTACACAGATTTTAAACTTACACTAGTTGGGACCATGCAACTAAACCGTAAACACATACCCGAGGTGCTGAAGAAAACTGAAGGAAGACGACTCTATTCCAGTATGTTTGCCTGTACGGATCCCAAGACTGGACAACCTCCTGTTACTTTGGTTTCTATGTTACACGTGAAAAACCCACAAAAATATTGATTCTTCTTTCAACGCAACATACAGATGATATTGTTTGTACGGACAAAAAGAACAAATCTGATATAAATCTCTTCTATAATGAGACCAAAGGAGGAGTGGACGTCATCGATCAGATGGCCAGAAAATACACAACAAAGCAATCCACAAGGCGATGGCCACTATCAATTTTTTATACAATGATAGACATTGCAGCACTCAATGCGTATTCTTTGTTTATACTAAATTTTCCAAACTGGAATGAGAAAAAGACCAATCGTCGTCGCTTATTCCTTCAAGAACTTGGGCTTGCTTTGCTGCTACCAAACGTAGAAAGAAGATCAAAAACGTCAACGGTTTACACTCACACATCGTATTGGTCATGGAAAACCTACTGGAGAGAAAGTTAGAACCTAAAAAAGTAACTGAAACGTCATCTCACGTTATGAAGGGTAGATGCCATTTTTGTTGCAAAGTGGCATCATCTAAAAATCAACAGATAAGCAAGTTATCAAAAACAATAATTACTTGCTGTAAATGTCAGAAATATGTATGTGGAAAGCACAGCCAGAAGTCCAACACCTGTCTATAGTGTGATGTAGATTCTAATGCTGACAGTGAGTGAAAATAGTCGATGTAATAAGTATTAATATTAATTTTTTACAGATTTAGAATGTTTTTATGTTATTTTTGGATTTCTAAATCATTATCTTTTGAATAAAAAATGTTTGTATCCTTCAAACATATGTGGACATTTTTTACCCACCTTGGTCCAACCTGATACTGAAAATAGCTTGGTCCAGGGTTTACAAACAACCTTTGTAACATTTTAATATTGTTACGAGTAATTTGCATATATGAACAGTTATGTTGGATTATCCAATAATGGTATAAAAAAAAGTTATTTATATCGCCAGGCTAGAAACGATAGTTTTGCATTATGAGCAGAAATACGGGACTACGCTACGGCGAATACTCACAAGACTGCAGTATAATTTGTGCGAAAAAATTATGATCCAGATAGATCTCTTAGATTTTAATTGTTTTATATTAAATGATCAGTATTTAATTTAGCTCGAAAAAATATGTGAGATTAAAATTAAGCAAATACAAAACTGATACCCCAAATAATGGTGGATGGAAAAGTTTAAGGTTGAAATTAACACCTTGGACTTGCATCTTGTTTCTGTATCTAAGTTCCGTTTACAGAGGCTGGCTTCAAATCAACATCTCGGGCTTAAATCTTGTTTTTGTTTTTAAAATCCTTTTGATAGAAGCTGTTTCTAATCAATATTTTGGAAAAACATCCTATTTCTGCATCTAAGGTCCTTTTAACAGAAGCTGATTTCGATATCTAAATAGTTTTGGGGATTTGCGAAACATATGATTAGTAAATGAAATGTGTAACATTGAATTATTCCATTTATAAAACTACATTTAGATAGGAAATTAATAATTTATTTTAAAAATAAAAGGTCACATTTAAATTTAAGATATTATGTCTAAACTTATGCTTTAACTACTCCTCGGGGAATTGTAATTCTAATTACGTAATTACCAACAAAATATGTTGCAAAAGCATACGGAGTGTGATTGTATTTAGAAGAATGTACGTTGTAATCCTTATAATTATTATCTGCATAATGCATTTCTAATAATCCTGACGCTTTAATAACTGAAGGTAATTAGCTAATTACTTGTATTTTCAAATCAACACCTCGGACTTGAATCATGTTTTTGTATTTAAGATCGTTCTGATCGAAGTTGTTTCAAATCAATATTTTGGAAATGCATCTTATTTCTGAATCTAAGGTCCTTTTAACAGAAGCTGGTTTCAATATCTCGAAATAATTTTTATCTTGCGGATTTGCAAAATATACATGATTAGTACAAAAAATATATAACATCGAATTATTACATTTAAAACCTACATTTCCACAGTACATTAATAAGTGATTTTAAAGTAAGAGGTTTCATTTAAAATTAATACAATATTTTTAAATTTAACTAAAACCTATTTGATTTGCTATATATATATATATATATATATATATATATATATATATATATATATATATATATATATATGCTTTACTACTACTACTCCTCAGAGAATTCTAATTGTAATTAGGGGAATGGCGCTCACATGGGTAATGGAGCTCATCTTGGTTTACTACAATGAAAAATTTAATTTAGGCGAGATCCGGAAATGCTGCTCCTTGTTACACGTCATGGTAACAACTGCAGACCACCACTTGTTTAGTTCTTCCGCAAACAATGACCTGTAAAGTCAAAAACGTGTTCTGCCGAAATTCACTTGAAAATTGTGGCTACTATTATATCGTAAGTACTTCATTTCTTGGTATTTTAATATAATGCATACATATATTAGTGTAAGTTTTAATACATTTCTCATGTGCATACTTAGTTTTAATGTTAGGCATGAAGTTGGAGCTCCATTAATTATATATCACAGATAAACATAATGGGGTTATGACTCAGTGTGGTCGTGTTTACCCCACAAGGAACGTCATTACCCCTTGAGGTTTCCAACCTTTTTCTTATATTTTAGATTTCTATTGAAGTAATGGATACAGCTTTACAACCTATTCAAAATGGAGCAAGCATTCGAAGTGCCAGTAAACAATGCGGCGTTCCCTGTAGTTCAGTTAGGGATATAATAAAGACTGCTATCAGATTAGGACGTTCTACGACATTTACGAAAGATCAGGAAAATGAAATTGCACAAGTTTTGCTATTGTGGAAACTATTTTACCGAGTGACTCAAACCGAACTCAGACGTGTGTTGTATGAGTACGCTGAAAAGAATAAAATTAAACACAGATTTAATAGAATGCAAAAGCTCGCGGGTGTGGATTGGATGTACGGAAAAGAAGGAAAAGAAACCTTAGCTTAAGGAAATCGGAATCGAGGAACGTGAATAGTTAAAGGTTTTTCTAACCTTGAAATGCTGATGGAGCGTTTTAAGTTTAATCCCGCACTGACTTTTAATGTTGATGAGGCCGGGATTTCGACTAGCCCAAAAAGGGCAAAAGCAGGTGAAGATCGCGGGTGTGGATTGGATGTACGGTTTCCTGAAAAGAAACCCTAACTTAAGTCTGAGGAAGCCGGAATCGACTAGCGTGAATAGTTAAAGCATTTTCTAACCTTGAAGTGCTGATGGAGCGTTTTAAGTTTAATCCCGCAAGGATTTTTAATGTTGATGAGACCGGGATTTCGACTGGCCCAAAAAGAGCAAGAGCAGGTGGACGTTGTAACCAGTTGCGAGCGCGGTCAAAAACCACACTGTATGTTGCGCAATAAGTGCTTCTGGGGCATTTGTGCTGCTGAATTATATTCTTTGATACCATCTCGGGCTATCTTTGCGAGAAACACTCGGTTCGCTCATTCACATCATCAGTATGCAGTACAAATCTCCACTTGTCGTACCAAACGGGCGCAATCCACATTTTTCTACACGGCTTCTAAACTCTGGAATGATCTCCCTAGTTCCTGCTTTCCTCTCACTTATGATATGAGAAAATTTAAGGTAGCTGTTCATAGGCATCTATTGGCAATTCATTATCCCTCTATCCATCCTCCTAAGTGTTCCTGAGTGCTTTAGCACGGTAGGCGAAATGTAGCCTGTTCAGGTCCACAATCATAAAAAAAAAATTTATACCACCCATGTTTATATTCCCCAGACAACGTATGACACCATTATAAGAGCGCGGAAGTCCTCCAGGATTTATCTACAGATATAACAAATCTGGTTGGATCACCGAGGATTTGTTTATGAAATGGTCCAAACATTTGAAAATAACTGTTCATTTATCAATGTAGGGTGCTGTTCTCCTTATTTTGGAGAATCATAGTAGCCACACCTCCTTTAGCAGTTACCTACTTTGTAGACAGAATGGAATTCAGGATGCAGTCACGGGACATAACCGTATTTGAGCCATCAAACACTGCATGAAGCAGAGAAATGAACCTTTTCATAGAATCTAGACCGTATAGACAAATTACACCACATGATTCTATTTAACTCCGGTTATGCTCGTATAGCTACAGTAGAGAAAGCAGTGAAGGGATTTGAAGTGAGCGGTATGTGTCCTGTTGATCTCAATGTGTTCACTGACGAAGACATTGTATAATTTGCAACGGCTTTGGTAAAGACGGGGAGTTGTGGTTTAGGTGCAGAAGATGTGGTAAATGGGTTCATCAAGAGTGTAGTGGTTGCGAAGAAGCAAAACTGTACATACTTTTGCAGTGGGCAATAAAAAAACAATACAGTCTTAATGTTGTATAAGACCAAGGAGCTCCGAGGGAAATGTCGCTCAGTGTAATTATTACTATTTTTATTTTTGTAATAATTACATCTTTTCTATCACCGTTTTGTTTAAGTATATTGCTAAAGTTAAGATTGAAGTGTATTGTGTGTATCCTAAACAATAGGATTTTCTTTGTTCCAATAAAATTTCGATTTTAAGTTAAGTGAGTGCCATACCCCCACCCTCCCCTACGTAAATACTAGCAATTCGTCTGCACAATGTTTAATATATAATAACTTCAACAAAATATATAAGAAAAACATATATAGTGAGATTGTATTGTAGTGGAATGTGCAATGTAATCGTAATAATTATATGCATAATGTATTTCTAATAATCTTTAATGCTTTAACAACTGAAAGTAATTATTTGGTATTTAAAAAGTTTTCCTCTAATATCAAACTCACATTATACTTCATAATAGAAGCGTATTTCTCTCTAAATGTAAGCGTAATAATAACTGTTTAGTAGATTAGATAAACATCTTGAAATAAGACCCTTGGCAAGCGCTGTTACGGCATCTCAAGGCTCATTTGACTAAATTCAACACCTTGATCTAACATTTGAATCTTGTTTCTCTGGTAATATGCATGCATGAAAAATCATATTAAAACAGACATTAAGGTCCTCCATCTCTTTTACTACCTCTTAATGGATGAATTACTTGTCTCCATTTTTCGATTAGAAGTAAATTTCGGGCCTTCTTGTGGTATAATTACAAGTTAACATACCGTTTTGAATCACCACAGGGTCCTGAGATAAATTTCTAACACTAGGCCCCATTTGTAATAGCTTGAAGATAGCCTTGCTCCATGTCCAACGCCAGGACACCCTTTCCAACAAGTAGAGTCATGTTATGGTATAATTAAAAGTTAGAAGACGGTGTTTTGAATAGTTTGCAACGCTATCTTGCGGTATCGTATAGGTTAAGAGTAAAATGTAGTGGCATCGGGTGATACAATTAGGAGATAGCACACAGATACCTTCCTAAGCAACTTTCATGTTTCGGATCATCGATTCTTCTCGAGGTTAAAAGCAACTTTTCGGTCAAGATATAGTTTGCAGCTCCATCTTGTGGTATAATAAGATCTTATAGCTTAAAAGTAAAACGTAGCGCCACCATGTATATAATTAAAAGCTAGGACACTGTTAACTTTCTAAGCAACTTTCGGTTTTAAATTCATGGGTTTCTTCTAGATTAGAACCGACTTTCAAGTAACACGAGTGTAAAATCGGCAAAGTTTAAATTTTTCACTAAAGAAATGAGAAACCATGTCTAAAACAGTTGCTATACAAATAGACGAATTACTGTGAAAGATAAAAAAGGTAAAAATAGGGCCTGGAAATTGTATTAGTACAAACCTTGTGAAACCTATAAAACAATAGTGCCGTACATCTCCAAAAACAACAGAAACTATTAAACAAGCTATTGCAAACACGCTAAACGTAAACCCACAAGCATGGAAGTAATCCCTGTAAGCATACAAACACACAAAGTAAACATTCAAACATGAAATCCCCAAAACAAAAGAAAATGGTTAACAAACACCCAAACAGACCAAACTTGCATGAAACAAGCAAACATATCAAAGAAGCTAACACATGCACAATCCAAACATCCAAATTAAAGAAACTAACCAAGCTATTTCACATGCAAACACAACCATAAACATAAAAATACGTGAATAAACACATACGCTAACTAACAATACCCGAACAAAGGAGCTGGTAAACAGGCAGAGACACAACTACATACAACAGGGAGGCAATTTGGTCTTAGCATTTTTTAGTGTTTACATAACAACATAAGTAACCAGATTTTCCTTGGGGCTACGTAGAAAGTATTCTGCATCCAAGCTCTACACGCCCACTAAAATAAGGTGTTTTTTATTTCAATAAGGACGCACAACTTACTGATGAGTCAGTTACACGTGTGTTTATTGTTTTATCGAGTAAAGGGTGACTCACCGGTGGGTCACACATGTGCCTTTTTGGCTTAAGGTCCTCACCTGGACATGCATTTTGAAACTAGCTTCTGCCAAAAAGACCTTAGAGGTAAAACAATACTTCAGCCTGAACCAGCTTCTGCCAAGAGGATCTTAGATACAGAAACAAGATTCAGACATGTGTACACTTTTTAAACTACAGCGTCTTTACTTGCTTCTAACCTCGGGGAAAGCTCATGAACCGAAAAGTGAAAGTTGGTTAGGAAGCCAACTGTGTACTAGTTTCTAATTATACCACAAGATGAGGCTACATTTTCCTTTTAACCCATAATTGTACAAGATGGCGTTACAAACTATACCGCAACTTCTAATTTTACCGCAAGATGGTGCTGCGAATTTTATGATAGCCAACAATTACAACACATCTTGGCTTTGTAAGTTGTATCCTAACTTCTAACTTCTAATTATACCACAGGATGACCCTACATTCTGGAAAGGTGGCCCTGGCGAACTTCTACCAATAGCAGTGAAGTTTTCATCTTAGCCATCTACCAATTCGCAAAATACTGACGTTAATGGAATCGTTCCATTTGTACACAGTAAATATAATACATTTATTACGTCTCTATTTGAAATATACATAAAATGTTGAATATTATTTTAATCATGTTTGCAAGTATAGTACGACACGAAGGCTCTTGAGATCGCCTCGGGCGATTTATGTATACTTAAACTGGTTTAATTCCCAACTTTCAATGTCATAAATTATAAAAATGGCCTCATTCATTTTCTTAATACGAAATTAATTTGTATCTTATTTGAATTTTGAAAAAAAATTATTTTAATTACTAAATTTTCTTCTGCTAATGAATAAAATGCTACAAATATTACAAATTTAACCATGGACAAAAAAAAATACCAAAATTCGTCTTTGGTAAAAATTTTTTTAATTTTTTTAGACAAGTTTTGATCATCATCACTGACGATTTTTTCAAATCCGATTTGAAACATATCGAAATTTTATCGAATTTCTGTTCACAAAATCAAAGAATTTTTAGCAATATGCAAGAAACAAATTTTCTTCTTTTTTTGGCTATGATCTCATGTGCGTTTTCCAAGAAAATTTCATACAGCCCAGCAAAAGTTAGGAGGTACATTTCGGCAAAACTCAATTTGAGATGTCTAATAATTATACACTACTAATAGACTAGTTATATGTCACTGAAAAGCTATTAGAATCAGGTATACATAACATTCAAACAAATGTTTAGCTCAGAAATAATTATAGGATTATAGGTTATTTAAATGCGGATGAAATATTTCGGCTTTTTATTTTTTCATAAATGAAGTGTTCCTAGTAGTAACATAAAGCCAGGAGAATCACCAATAAGTAGGTTCTACTAGCTTAGTGGTGAAGCTAGCAAAACCTCGTTTAAAAAAAGGAGCGCATAAACTAATCCTTGCACATTAGATATATTTTTCTGTTTCTGGCAACTTTGCGGTGAAATTAGTAAAGCTGTATTTAAAAACATATAATTATAAGTATCCGGTAGTAGAGCGATACCGTTAGCAGGGAATGTTACATCGTCCGGGGCACGTTCTTGCTAGTAACCGGTCTGCCCGCCATGGTATTACTCAAGAGAACAAAACAATTGCCTCGGATCGACCTGGCTACAAGGGGCGGTCAAGGTCGAAACAGACAGACCCCGTGTTAGAGGTATGCATGGTAAAGAATTTAAAATTGCGAATGTAATGTACGAAAGGCAGCTTGGTATTCTGTGTGTATCAGAGACAGCGCAAAGGAAAGGATATTGTGGAGATGGAGGATGACAGTCTAGCACTATGGTCAGGAGATGAGACTGAAGTGCTTGGCGCAAAAGGATTTTGATCGTAAGTGAAAAAGCGAAAAGATGTGTTAGCAGTACGAATTGGTATCTCCCCGGGTAATGTGGGTTAGAATGAAAGTGGAGTTTCGAATAATTTTTCTTATTGCATGGCTTGCACCGGTGAATGGAGAAAGAGTAAGACTGTGAGAACTTCTGGAATGATGTAGAGAAAGTGTTGAACGTATGTAAGCCAAACGAAAGAGTAATGATAGTTGGAGATATGAACGGATGGGTGGGTGTACAGAGAGAACATACTGAACGCGTTCTAGGAAAGTTTGGAGACCAAAGAGTCCATGAGAATGGTGAACGCCTGGTAAACATCTCTGCGGAGAGAAGCCTGTTTGTATCTAGTACGTGGTTTAAACATAAAAATGTGCATATGTATACATGGCAGAGGTGAATCTAAAAGTATGACTGACTTGATAATGTATGATGAACGAGTTAGAAACCTGGTGAGACACAAAAGTAATGCGCGGATCGGAGTGTGGATCGAACCACTTTTTGGTTGTATCGACAGTGTGTTTAGGGCAAAAGCGGGTCTGGAGAAGAAAAGCAAACGTAGTGCGAACGTCCAGAATTATGGTAGACAAACTAGTAGATAATAGTGCGAGTATGAAATATGCAGATGCTGTGAGTAGAGTTAAATGTGAATGAAACAGTGTGGAACGAACAAATAAAAGACAATGACGTTGAAAGTGAATGGATAAGCTTGAAAAACTGTGTTGTCAATTGTGCCGTACGGAGATGTGGAACAAATGTGCTTGGTGGAATGAATCGGTAAGAAAGACAGTATGTAAGAAAAAAGATGCTGCAAAAAATGAGACTGGGAAAAAGCGATTGTATGAGGTGTACAGATTAACGAACAAAGAAGCGAAAGAGGCAGTGAGAATAAGTAAAGAGGAAGTGATGGCCGTGGAAGGAGAGAAAATGCAGAATGATTTTGAGGAAAACAAAAAAGTCTTCTGGAAATGGGTCAAAAATACAAAACGTGGCCCAAAGTGAAGAATACGAGCAACGAAATCGTATGGGACGATTGTGACGTGAGGAAATGCTGGCAAGAATATTTCGGAAAGCTGTACAGTAGTGAAGAAAGTACGACTGAAGGGTTAAGTAAGGAGAATGTAGAAGGAATGGTGAATGAAACTGAGAAGAATAATGGGATAAATGAGGGAAAGAAAACGGTAGGAAGGTTGAAAAACGGTAAAGGAGCAGGCGTAGATGAAATCACTGGTGAAATGCTGAAGTATGGAGGTGCAAAGCTTACACGAAGGTTGTGTGAATTATTCAATGTATGCGTTAAGCGTGGAAAAGTTCCGAGAGATTGGAAGAGCACGACCATTGTACCACTGTATAACGGTAAGGGGAACAAGAGTGACTGCAAGAACTATAGAGAAATAAGTTTTCTCAGCGTACCTGGTAAAGTATCTGGAAGAATACTGTTTGATAGAGTACGAGAAACTACACAAACTAAGATTTGGGATGTGCAGGGAGGCCTTATGCCAGGGAGAGGACGTGTTGATCAGATGGTTGCTCTCCAGCAGGTGATCGAAAAGTGTTTAAGTGTAAAAAGGAAGCCACACTGTACGTTTGTAGATCTGTAGAAAGCATACGACAGAGTGAATAGGGAGAAGCTGTGGGAAATATTAAATGGATATGGCGTAAATAAAGGTCTAATGAACAGAATGAGGGCAGTATACAACGGTAGTCGGGCATGTGTTAGGGTGAGAGGAGGTGTGAGTAAATGCTTTAATATTGAGCAAGGAGTGCGACAAGGCTCTGTGGTTGTTCAATGTATACATGGATAAACGCGTTTGGCATGCACGTACCAATACAAATGATGTAATGGTTGGGGACGTAAATGTACGAGTATGCAGATGACACAGTTTTATTAAGTGCCAGTGCGAATGAGCTACAAACTGCTCTGAGGAAGTTTGATACAGTCTGTGAGAGTATGAACAGAACTAAGATTGTGGTGTTCAATCGGAAAGGTGGAAAGGAGAGTAGAGTATGTATTTACTCTGCAAGATGACATTGTGGAGCAAGTGGACGAGTTGCTATATCTGGGTAGAATGTTTACTGCAGATGGTACAATGGATGGCGAGATTGGACGAAGGATCAATGCTGGAAGGAAAGTGACTGGAAGTATGTGGACGATAATGAAAAACGAAAGCATTAGCCTAATTGCGAAACGATCAATCTATAATGGCGTGTTTGTCACGTCAGTACTGTATGGAAGTGAGACATGGGCATATCAAAAAAAGGACGAAAGAAAAATAAATTCCGTTAGTATGAGATTCCTGAGAAGCGCATGTGGTAAAAAGAGAAGGGATAAGATAAAGAATGAGTGTATAATGACGGAATGTGGCGAGGAAAAGACGATGATGGATAGATATGAACAACGCAAGATTAACGAAGCAAATATATGTGGGTGAGGTTCGAGGTAAGGCCGGGCCTCGTAAGCCGCATAAAACTTGGCTGAATGTAGTAGAATGTATGGTAAAAGAAAGATAAGGAGTTTTAAAAATAAAAGGACATGTCAGAGACAATGTATGAATCTTGCGGAAGCTAGGGATGTATGCAGAGATAGGAAAGCAAGGAGAATGAAAAACAAATAAGAGGCAGGGATTGTTTTGCCTACCCCACAAGGAATGCCGTGAAGGTTGTGTTATGATAAATAGAAGTAGCGGATAAATTAATTCTTGGATATATAAAGAGCCTACAATTTTTTAAGTACTCCTGGGCAATAACAGTATTTTGGATCATATTTAATCCTGCAAAAAAAAATGGAAGGGAAGATTTATTCTTTTGCAGGCTATAATTTTTCAACACCTGGACAAAGAAGGTTTTTGCAAATATCTGAAAAAAATAGAAAGACAGATAAATTCAGCTTTATGTATTTAAAAACATTTAAGTTATTTTCACGACCAGGAATGAAATTATCTGCTCTTCTTATTTTAGTGCAAAGCTAGTAGAATGAGGAATAAATATGTCCAAAATCACTTTTTTTAGTTACTTTTAGTTATTTAGAATTATGGAGCAATTATAGGCTCTTTAAATGTAAGTCTGTATTCTATTGTTCTGTATATGCAGATGACACAGTCTTATTAAGTGACAGTGCGGATGAGCTGCAAACCGCTCTGAGGAAGTTTGATACAGTCTGTGTGAGCATGGACCTAAAGGTAAACGTGAACAAAACTAAGATTGTGGTGTTCAATCGGGAAGGTGGAAAGGAGAGTAGAGTATTTACTCTGCAAGATGAAATAGTGGAGCAAGTGGACGAGCTGGTATATCTCGGTAGAATGTTTACTGCAGATGGTACAATTGAGAGCGAGATTGGACGAAGGGTCAATGCTGGAAGGAAAGTGATTGGAAGTATGTGGACGATAATGAGAAATGAAAGCATGAGTCTAGCTGCGAAACGAGCAATCTATAATGGCGTATTCGTCCCGTCAGTACTGTATGGAAGTGAGACATGGGTATGTCAAAAAAAGCACGAAAGAAAAATAAATGCCGTGGGTATGAGATTTCTGAGAAGCGCATGTGGTAAAACGAGACGGGACAAGATAAAAATGAATGCATAATGAAGGAGTGTGGTGAGGAAAAGACTATGATGGATAGATATAAAAGTTGTACATTACGTTGGTTTGGTCACATTGAGAGAATGAACAACGCAAGATTAACGAAACAAATATATGTGGGTGAGGTTAGGGAAAGGCTGGTCTGGTAGGCCGCGTAAAACTTGGCTGAATGTAGTAGAATCTATGATAAAGGAAAGAAAGATAAGGAGTTTTAAAAACAAAAGGGCATGTCAGAGACTATGTATGAATCTTGCGGAAGCTAGGGAGGTATGCGGAGATAGGAAAGCATGGAGAAAGATTGTGAATGAAAAATAAATAAGAGGCAGGGATTGTTTTGCCTACCCCGCAAGGGAATGGCGTGAAGGTTAAGTAAGTAAGTAAGTAAGCTGTATTCTATTTTTTAACACTGAGCCTGTGCTAGTTTTACCCCAAAACTGGCAAAAACAGGAATAAATAAATATGACTGAAAAACTTTCTTAGGTGTTAACAAATTATGGTCTGCAAAAGAATACATCTTTCCTACTAGATTTAGCGCAGCGGTATCAGAAATACGATTAGCTACGATCCAAAAAAACTTATAACCTAGGAGTACTTCAAAAAATGATAAGTTGCTTAAATACCCAATATACCGGGTTAGTACAAAAGAATCATCGGGTTTGACGAAACTATATTTCAGTTAGTATTGCAGTAAATGGCACGTATATAGATAGAGAAAACACTCAAGTTTTAGCACATTATAAATGTTCAATGTGGGCTCCTCGAGTCACACGACGCAACGATGGTTCAGTTCAGCCCATATACGCTGCAATGTGGCTCGGTCGATACTGTTAAGAGCATCAGTAATGCGTCTTCTGGGTTCACCCAGTAGTAGTGGTGGTACGAAAACCTTGTGTTTAATGTACCCCCACTAATAAAAATCGCACGGTGTAAGATCAGAAGAATTGAGAGGCCACGCAAACAATTCCAAATCTCCTTCAGTACAACGGCCTATCCAACGGTGAGGGAGTTCCTCGTTTAGGTACGCATGGACCTCATTATGCCAGTGAGGGGGAGCTCCATCTTGTTGGTATATAAAGTTGTTGGAATCATCCGTCAGTTGCGGAAATAACCACAATTGTAACATATCGAGGTACGACATACCGGTCACAGTTTTTTCAGGAAAGCAAAACGGTACATACTTTTGTGCTGGATACGGGACAGAAAACATTCAATTTTTGACAATCCCTTTCATGTTGGATAATGTCAAGAGAGTTTTTCGTGTCCTATATCCGAATGTTGTGATGGTTCACCTTGCCACTTAAATGAAATGTCGCTTCGTCGCTGAACACCAGACGGTTGGAAAATTCGTCATCCTCCATTGCTTCCTGAATGTTAGCATAAAACTAGGTTCGCTTGACATAGTCGTCTGGTCGTAAACTTCCGCAAAATATTCCACACAGTTTTCGGAATACCAAGTTCACAACCTGCTTTACTGGTGGACTTTTGTGGCGAACGCACGAAACATTGTCCGCATAACCGCATCCACTGTTGCGGCAGGCACCTGTGGTCTTCCGGTGCTTTTACGTTTATTAACTACATCTGTGGTCTTGAATTCTCGATACCATCGTAGAATGCTCTGATATCCTGGAGGATCAATTTGGTATTCCCGCCGGAATGCACGTTACACTGTAACAATCGACAAACATCGCGCATACTCTCACACACAAAACGCTTTCTGTTCCATAGTCGCCATTTTGACAATTGCGGGCGTGACTTGGGCGTGCGCATGACAATCAACATCCGACGGAGCGCATTTTAAACTTGGAGGCTGTCGCTGTTTATAGTAGACATGTCATTTACTATTCTATCTATCATACTTTCCGAATTATAGGTTTGTCAAACCCGATGATTCTTTTGTAATAACCCGGTATACAACACCGCAAAGTTACCAGAAACAAAGAAAAATATATCTAAAAAGAACTTTTTAGCCCTGTAGCACTTGCTATCTTAATGTGCCAGATCTACTTTTTTAATGAGATTTTGCTAACTTCACCGCTAAGCTACATAATATACTCATTGCTGTTTCTCGTGGCTTTATGGTAATACTACTACGTATACCTGTTTCTGCTAGCTTTGCAGTGACATACTGTATTAGTAGCCTATAATTATGAGACATTTCCAAAGTGAGTTCTGCCAAAATGCCTAGCTTTTATCGAGTTGCATATTTTTTTGGAAAACACAAATTAGATCACAGCCAAAACAGAAGAAAATTTATTTTTTGCATATTGATTGAAATTAAGCAATAAGACTTGATTTTGAACCGAAATTCGATTTTTTTATAATTCAAAAAAATTCGAAAAGTTTCAAATCTGAATTTTTCAAGCGTGTTGTAAAATAACCTTTAATTGTAATGATCGAAAATGGTCCAAAAAATATTTAAAAAAATTTACCAAAAGGTGATTGTTGAGTGATCAACTACGATTTTTTTTTGTCCGCAGCCAAATTTGTAAAATGTGTCATTTTATTTATGAGCAGGAGAAAAGTGAGTATATTTTTTTTCAAATTTGAAATAAAACATTAATTTCGTATGAAAATTTAAATTAGGCCATTTTTAAATTTACGACATTGCAAGTTCGAAATCATTCAAATTTTCTAAGGTTCAGTTTAAAAAAGCAATAAAGAATATGGTTAAAAAATTAAGAAAATCTTTTAAATTCGAAAAAATTAGGCCTATTTTTGACCTTTATCTGTCTAATAAGTGATTTCTAATTTTAAAATTTTTAATTTGTGAAAATTACATAATAAATAGATTATGTAATTAGTTACTCGCAAACATGATTAAAATAAGCTTCAACATTTTTCAATTTATGTACATTTCAAATAGTGACGTGATAAATATATTATATTTACTCGATTATACTGATATCTCAACTTATCTCTACGTGCCAAATCGGTCATACATTTTTGAAGTGATTTAAAGAAAATAATACAACAATTACAAAATAATATTTGATAATTGACAATGGGGTTCGTTATCACTAAAGAGTAAACATTTACACATACAATTTTTTTATTAAACTCACAAAATTTTTCAAAATGTAACCTTTATGAAAATAATAAAAGAATTCTTTCTTTCTTTCAAAACAAAATTAATTTTTTTAATTATTTGTAAACGCCATCTTTTGGCAAAACTTTCGCTTCTATTTATAATAATAAATAAAATAATCGTAAATACTTAACTTTTGGGCAAATGAGATATATGACAACGCAAATAGCAACTAGAGTAAATATTATTAAACAGTCTTCAAATTGACATTCCAGAACACTCCCGCGAATCGAAGGCTAGCACTAAAAATTAAAGATTAATAAACCAATTTAACAAAATTTAATCAAATAATAATACCCAAAGATTAAGTATTTATAACTATAACATAAATCGTGGAATCTTCGATTTTCATAATAAATAAAAAAGTTCAAACATACATATAGAAGAAAAGAGCTTATCTGGCATTGGGTTATATTAGTGTTATAGATGTTAAAAAAGTAATTAAAAAATCTTAAAACGCAACTAGTTATATTTTGGCGAATGACTTGAAGAACAAGAATCCAATAACCAAGAATGAATTAATCCCTACTCGAAAAGAATCGCTTAAAATCATGTTCATAAACTAGTCCTTGAAGTAGGAATGAACTTGAATCGAACCAATCCCCCTGCTCGGTTTGGTTCGGTTTGAAAATTTTAGAGACAGGTTCGGTTCGACAAAGGAATCGAATCAAACCGATTCATCTTCTTTAACCCTTTAACGCCGGAATTTTTTTTTGCAAAAAATTAATGATACTTATAATTCACTTTTGTATTGATATTATAGTTGTAAATATGTGCCAAGACTGAGACAAGAGACGTGATCATATGAACACGCTAGGTGTTAGTAAGTATAAAATCGAAAAAAAAAAATAATAGAAGACAGAAAATTATATTTATTGGTAAAATATATACATTTAATTTGCATGAAATGCTTTAAAACATGGGATACACAGACCAACATCACATTTACTGCAACTAGTGCGCACAGTGCTATCACAATTAACCCAACCACAATGACGCCTATTGCTGCGTTCCACAAGATGACCTCTTCCATCTAGGCGGATATCGTCACTTACATTTCTATTTCCACTACTACCTTTAGAAGTAGTTGGTCGTCCAGCGCCTAATGCTAAATTCCTATATTTTACCAGATATGTTTTCAATTTCCCGTCGAAACTCTAACTGGGAAAATTGTTATCCTGCATGTCACGAAAGCAACCATGCATTATAAATTGCTGCGTCTAACATCCACGTAAACAGTGACCAGTACCATTTTTTTTTGGCGGAAGCCTATACGGTAGTATGCAATATTTTGGTCCATTCGATCTGTGCCTCTCATGAATTTGTTATACCGCCCTGTAAGTTTGGGCTGTGATACGCTCATCTTTTTCTTTTCCGTTTTGGAATACCTATTTACTTTTGTAACAGGATACACGCCATGGATAGTGGAAGCCACTGTTACGACATTATTGTCAACCCATCTCGACAACAGTATGTTTTATTCGGTACTGGTTTGGAACTCAAAACTCCCTCGTTCTTTTTTCTTCATGATGTTTGAAGAAGTCAGTGGGCAATCTTTGGGAACTCGATTTTTCCTCATTGTTCCAGTTGCGCCATAATTTTTAGATTTTAAATGTCGTAAATAAATTATCAAAATATAACTGGAATGGTAACGCAGCTATATCTTCTGGAAATGCTTCAAGCATTTGCACTAGAGGAGCTGCCGCTTTCCCGAAGTTATTTTCGAATTCATCATAGCTCTTCGAGTTCTTACCTTGATAGACGTCAAAATTTATCAAGTACCCGGTTGGCGTATTTAGACACCACACCTTGTATCGGAAACGAATTGGTTTATTTCGTATGTACTGTTTACAGCTATGTCGTCCAAAATATTCCACGATGCACTCATCAAAATCTAAACTTTCTACCGCTTGAAAATTGTCCATACATCATTTCTGCAGAAGTGTAATCAATGGACGTAGTTTCCACATTTTATCATCTCTGTCAATGTGATTGCTGTACACGAAATGCATAAATCGATTTATTTCAAAAAAATCTAGACCTTCTCGTAGCACTTGTCACTAACTCGTTTCTCAAATCTTTCGAAGCTTCCCAGTATGACCGTTTGGAGGGCACTGCATTGTAGCCAGACAAAAATAAAATAGTTATGAAAACTTTCATTTCCTCTGGCGTTATTTTTGGGTCTTTATTATTAGCGAAGACCGCATATTTGGACGAGTCACTAACAAATAAATTATTTATTATTTCTTCATCGATGAATTTCTCAAATATATCAACAGGAGAAAGAGCCCGATATATTGTGTAATTTGCCGATGGAAACATACTGGTATTGCTTGGCAAGTCTTGGTTCTCCCACGAGAAAGTCTATTTTTGTTTTTTGGATTTGTTCTTATTTTTTGGTTGAACTACAAAATTCTCGCTTTCGGATTCTTCAATGCGCTCATTACTTCGAAGCACTATTTCCGCCCGACTTCGTAGCTGGCGCCCCGATAAATTGTCGACCAAACCGCCCTCATTTTCGTCAGCACCTATGGAGGTTCAATGAATATTCGTCCAGCATCTAATTCGTCTGCTTCTAATAAATCCAACGCGTGCTGAAGTGATATGCCACTGTAAATAGTAAAATAATACCAAAAAATGCGAAAAATGCATAAGTAATAATTTTGTAACCCGTAACGGTTAGCGTGTTCGCATGATCACGCTGTAATTACGAACCTAATTAATTCATAAATTATTAAAATGAAGTTAAATCTAATATACATTTTTTCTATTTGATCATTTTACTTTATACTTTTGATATTTGTCTGGAAATAAATGTAAATATAACATTTTACTTACCGGAAACGAATGTCGCCGACGGCCGTCTCATCTATTGTCGCACTTGTACCTGCTTCCATTACTCTTAGAATAACAAACTAAATATGACCTAACCTTCACTCAGGTAGCAAAATACTAACGTTCTTCTGTCGATTTTGCTTGAAAATAACCTTGGTTTGGGAAAAAGAAAGTGGTGGGGTAGTAAAATTACCTGTTTTGCGGAACACGCTAAGCGCTAAAGGGTTAACATACTTAATACATCTGATTAAAGACCATTTTAAAAGTTAAAAAACTGCTAAATTAACTTTTAACTTTTTTTCTTACACGAAATTGTTTCATTTGGTCTAATCCGGTTCAGGGTTTAAAACTGAAATGTTCCCCGCTCGGTTCACAAAACACACAGAACAAAGAACCGAACCGATCTATATTTCGGTCCATTATTACATGGAACTTGGAAGTCCTAAACATCGAGAAAGATATCTACCATATTTAGCATTTCTCTATTACAAAGTGGAAACGAGCACTAATTTATCTTTTGGAGTCAACATGATGCACAGTAAAATAATTATATTTAATGTTTCTTTATCACAACAATATAAAGCAATATTTTCAATGTGGTTGATACAACACAGATATTCAAAAATAAAAGGAATGTGATTATTAAACCATCGCATGCGAATGTAATCCTGAACAAACTATGAACGAATCTCACGGGCGTAGATGTGTAGCATTTTGCTAGGTTTCGATTAAGCTGTCTCGTTACTATACTGTCTCAACGACACAAAAACCATGTCGACTCCTACATGTTACAATGAAAATGTACCCCATACTGAGAGAGAAAGGGGAGGGATAAAGATGACACATTCGTTATACACTAAGACAGCAAAATAGCTTTCTGGCTAAGAGACGGTTATAAAATTTATCTAACTCATTACTGGTTTTAAGCAACCAGTTAATTACGAAATTGTAAAAAAGCTAATACACGCCTTACCTCTACGAATAGCACATCTGGTAATAAGAATTCCAAAAAAATCTGATAAGTTTCAGACTGTCACTTTCCCAAAGAGCTAATACTGAACACATTTCGATTCAGTCCACGAAAACATGAATGCACTAAAATAAAAACACTCCGTAAACTTAAACAAGTACAAACAGTAATCGCAACGTTTTACATAAACCGCATTTTAATCAATTCCGCGAATGGAAGGAGGGGCTTTACCGCTTTTAGCTGTGGAGATAGAGATAGGGGTACTCTAGGAGAGTTTCACCTCCAGACGGTCGGGGTGCTAAGGGGAGGTTTACCTGGTGACATTATACGCATTCCTTTGAAAACAAAATCACTTCTATAATTTTACAAAAGTATGTCATATGGAAAAGGCGGACACACAGATAAATCGCGGACAATACCTCATTTTTTTTAATTCGTAGAAATACACTAAAGGGTCACCCACTACACCTATATTATATTATATTATATTATAATATATATATATATATATATATATATATATATATATATATATATATATATATACATTACGCTAACTAAGCGAAAAGAGAAGTATTAGTATATAAAAGACATAGACTAGAAGACAATTCAATAATATAATTGAAATGGAGAGGGAAGTAGAAGACGGACACAGACTTAAGAGTTAAGAGTGTTCATGAAAGGGATGTACAAATAAAAAGTTGCCGGAATATATGAGATACGTAGAACTTTTAGTATCTGGCAACATTGTAAAGTCGAAAGACTTCTTGAGGACAGAAAGGCAAAGAAAGAAGCAACAAAGAAACCTGAAAAGCCTAATAGAGCATGTGGTAAAGAGCATATTGAGAGTAAACAGAAAAATGGAAAGAGTGATAGAGGAGAGCGTAACTATGAACTAGTTTAAGTTCAGGTGGGATGTTGGAATTAGGTTGCAATATGGATAAAGACATCTCTAATGCAGGCTACGTGTTTTATGATCTAGAAAACAGGACAAACTGGAAACGAAGGGGATAGACTAGACAGAAGGGATATTGATGAGCACGTTATACCAGGCAGTAGCTATAGGCGTAGGAAATAACAGAAAAGAACGGTTTAACATTACAGGAAAAGTGTGACAAAGTTGTTGTCTATGGTGGGAATTGTTCAAGAAGAAGAAACAAAAAAAACGTGTCAGATCCCTAGATGTTTCTGTATGTAGAAAGCGATTATAATCTTAGTCAAATATTGAATATTTGACACAACAAAAGAATATGTTTTGAGAATAAGTTAAAAGAAAACAATAGTAGTGAAGAAAGTTTAACAGTAAAGTTTACACGTGAAGCTAGAAAGACAGTACTTACAACGGGCGAAAAGGTTACATGTACCTTAGAACTTAAGTAAAGGAAAAGTGGAACAGCATAGTGAAAATAAAATACAGAATTGTAATAACTAAACATGGGTTTGGAATGACACAACAAAAATGCTGTTTACTGCTACAATAGAGCGGGAACTGGAAGTGTGGCTGGGAAATGTGGATAATATGATAAAAGTAGAAGAAAGCGATACAAAGGTTGAAAATATAAAAAAAATACTTTTAAAAGTAAAAGTGACCGGATGAAGCCAGAATGGAAAATGATAATAGGTGAAATAAGAAAGTTGATAGATATATAAATGAAGAAAAAGGACTGAAATGGACCTAGAAGACGAACCTAGAAGAAGAAAGAAGAAGACTACGTCAAACCATCTGAAAGAAAGAGAAGAGGTATGTGAATCTGAAGAGGAAAAAAAGACATTGAAAAAGAACCTGTGTGAACCGAAAACTGTGAGGCTAAGAGGGAAAAGGTTGCCCAAAAACTGAATTAGATACTTAGTCCGAGTACGATAATTTTACAGTCGTCCACAAGCCAAAGAGCTACGTTCGTCCTTTAAATATGAAATTAAAGCAATAAAAATCAAATCAGCGAAATCACAAGGACATAGCATAGACCAATCGTGTATAATGTTTTCAACGCACTAAATACAAAATTTGCTGTATATTTTACTATATTTTCCCATAAATAACCTAGTTATATAGTAATTTTTGGTTGTAAAAAAATCCTCCAACGAAACTATCGGGTACAACACTTCTGAATTTTTTTTTTCGGCGTGATACGACTAAAGGTTGATCTTATCTATACTAGACTTATTTCTTTCTGGACAATTTCCTGCAGGTTGTAAATTCTCTCCTAGCCCTTTCGAAGCCACTGCACTTTTATAGTTTATACAACTATTATTAATGTAATATCACTCCACCTACAAGATTCTGGTTACTTTATGGTAGTTACGTTATCTGGTAAAGCACCTTATTTATGCGTTGTATCATATCGAAATTAGAGGCTGTGAACTGCAACTTCTAGATGATGATATTATTGTTTCAAAGGCTATCGGAGAACCAGGTTGCTGCTTGCCTTTATTTGTTACGAATAATCTTCGATATTTGAATTTTCTAGTACTTGCATTGATGCCGTTAGCCTTGGTTATTAGCGAAACACATTATGTGGTATTACCACGTACACATAAAGTGCACGTTCCGTAGTTCTTGCGATCATAGTTATTAACACCATAATAATCTGATATCGCAGTACTCTTTCCCGTATTTTATACGATTGGTTCCGTGAAGTTAAGATTAAAACTAAAAATTGTATGAAACGTATTACAATGTGTTTTCACTGTAAAATAACACTTATAATTATTAACAAAACTATTTGTTTGATAGATTTGACTCGATTATTAATTGATATCAAATTTCTATTCGCGAATGCTTTTATCAATTTTACACTTACATCACAATTTGATTAAATTTTGTTAAATTTGTTCTTTGTTGTGACATTTTTCACTGTTAGCTTTCGTCCGTTAGAGGGTGTTAGAAGATCTTGTAAAAACCTGAATAACTTTGATATATGACACCTGTACAAAACCGCCTTTTAGGTACTAAAGTTACTTTAAACGATTTTGATGAAAATAGAAAAGAGGTTTCGTGTAATAGAAACACTGACGTCACAAGCTTAAAAAATCAAAAATTGTATGCAGTTTTTCCAAGATATTCAAAACCTAAATGGCCCAAACCCGAGTTTTGAAATACCGATCTGAATTCCCATGGGCTCCTTAATATTGGTTCTCCGGTTTTATGAACTCTGTAAGGGCTGCCGGTCACCCTTTCCCTATCCTCTCATCCTATTTTTCCTTTTGTATCGGATTGATAGTCCAACATTAAAAAAAAAGAAGGCTGTGGTTTCTAGAGCAAAAAATGTTAAATCCTGCCCTGTTCGCATGTCCGCGAGGGTAGGGTCCAAGTAACCTCGCTCATCGACAGTATTAACTTTCTGGTCCATTATTGTATCATACAAGGTATTAGGTCCAACCTTCACTCTAACTTTTGGTACAAAGGAGGAGTGTGTCTGTCTCAAGGATAACATATTATGCAGGAGGATTTCTTCTTTGGAGAATAAATACTTCGACGTGATTTGGTTCAAACATTCTGGTACTAAATTTATAAAATTTTACTGTTGCATTTATAGGTCTCCCTAGACTTCTGTCTCAGCTTTCGTCCTGCGATATTCCAATTCTGGGAGATTTCAATGTTCATAACTCTAATTGGCTTCTATATTCATCTACTATTAATCCTGCTGATCATAGTGCAGGAACATTTGCTATTTTATGTGATCTTTCGGAATCCACAAGAATTCCAGACTGAAGTTTACAAAACTTCAGTTCTTTCCCTCTTAAGTGTATCTGACCATTAACTAATATAAATAACTTCTATTGTGTCTATTGTTCACAACACTCATAGAATCTTGTGGTGTTTTAAGTCAGCTAAATGCAGTGATTTACGGGATTTCTTTGCAACCTTTACATAGTGCGAATATTGTTGTAAGTCGTCCTCGTCTTCGGACGATGTCATCCTCGTAGCCGTGTAAACTACGTTGCTGCTAGAAATATCTGAAAAAGTGTCATCACTAAAGCTAAAAAGTTGCTTGAACATTGCAATGAACTAGTTACATCTCCTTTGGGCAGTCTTTAATTTTGGTCTGTAGCTAAAGCCATCAGTAAAAACATTGGTACATTTTCATTCCCCCCCAACACATTTTTTGACGGATCTGTAGACAAAGCCAATTTTTGCGGATTTATTTGCATGAAACTTGTATCTTAATCATTCTGGAAAAGATGTGCCCCTAGTCAGCTCTTCTTCATACTCTATAAAACCAAATAATTTTCGATGCAAACTACTAGAATCAATCATCAGTAGACCTGATTTCAATAAGGCGAGTGGCAAAGATGGTCTCCCAGCTATTGTCATAAAGAAATGTTATCTCGAATTAGTACCAGTCTTATCTAAGCTCTATTCCATCTCTATACCTTTTGGGGAATTTCCTTCGCCATAGAAGTTAGCAAATGTTAACCTATTCCTAAAAAAGGTAAAACTACCACCCAATTGCCATTACTTCCATTTTATCTAGGGTCGCGGAAAGCACACGCGCACGCAGACCATCAATCATCAACTAATTCATTGTAGTTCATCTCATTTTACTCGTAATAGTAATCCACCTTCTATCTCAAATCAAGACATTAAAACTGAAATGGACATTTCAATCAACAAAGATATATTCAACGTATCCTTGATTGAGGAAGTAATAATCTAGCTAAACTTAATGCTAACGAATGCCGTATAAGACCCCAATTCGGCCTCATTTAGAATATAATTCTCAACTCAGGGTTAGTGTTCCCCAACACGCTATCGATACCGTTGATAGTATTCAAAGAAGAGAGGTTAAGCTTATAAATGACCCGTGCCTAACTTCTAAAATACAGTCCCTTTGAGAATAGAATTCAATTCAATTCTTTCTTTGTACTATCGGTATTACAACGGCGTTTGTGCTGCTGAATTACACTCTTTGAAACCATCTCGGGCCACCTTTGCTAGGAATACTTCTCATTCAAATTATCAATATGCAGTAGACATCTCCACTGGTCGTACAAAACGGGCCCAATCCACATTTTTCTACACACTGGAATAATCTTCTCAGTTCTCGTTTTCCTCTCACTCATGATATGAAAAAATTTAAGCACTTCATAGGCAATTCAATACCTCTGTATCCATCCTCGTTAGTGTTCCTGAGTGGCTTAGCACGTTAGGCTAAACTTAGCCCTGTTGAGGGCCAGAAATATTAAAAATTGATACACCACACGTATATAAAAAGGAAATCTTTAGGTACTAAACGTCACTAAACGATATTGATAAAAATAGGAACAGGTTTCGTGTACTAGAAACTCTTCGACTATGTATTATTACGCTACGTTTTTTTAAGATTTTTAAAATCAAAACTGTTTCGAAACGGTTTTAAGCCTGAACTATCGTTTTCAGATCTGATTTCTTCGTAAAAAAAATTGACCAATTCCGGAACACTCATATGTAACAAAACCAAATTTGAAAGTGCCGTTTTTTGATACCAAACGTAACTTTAGCCGATTTTGACGATAATAAGAGGTGCAGAAGTTAAGTGTACTAGAAACACTGACAGATTCTAAACATTTAAATCTGTGAGTTACTGTGCGAAGTTTTAACATCGATCGCATCGCATAACGTCGGCTTACTTTCAAAACATCCCAAGTCCGAAAATTGATTTTTTCTTTGTTTTCGCGGCATTCGATTGTTAGAACGTACTCTATGACCCCAACAAACCTCTAAAGTCTATGATGCAAATGGCGACATGTATTGAAAAACCTCATAACCTCCGAAGTCCCATGCGACTCTATCTGTCAAAGCAAAACCTCCTATGACTAGTTTAATGCACTGTGTTGTTGAGGTTTAAGTTGGTGTTCCCGTTTTCAGAGACTTTGAAAGTGTTTAAAAAGTGTTAATTGTAAAACATGGATTATTTGGACATTAGCAAGGTAGGCAGACTGCAATTTGCTTATTCCAATGTTTGTATAGAACAGCGAGGAAACCACTTTGAGCATCTTTTGTAGGTTCACTTTTGTCATAAATTAGTACTTTATACAAATAAAGTATTTTACTATGCAATTATGTTCTTAATAGTACCAATTATGATTTGGAGAAGAAGGTTATATATGACATAGCTGTCAATAATGGTTATGACAAAGAAGTAGTGGACAAAATAATAAAAACAGTTAACAAGAGTAAAAGACTACGCCAGCTCACCACTTTGGAAAAGATTCAAGACAAAAAACAAAACTTTGTGCTTCCCTATTATGGCCCTGTATCGCAGACTATTGCTAATTGCTTGCGTTCCTATAATATAGAAATCTGTTTTAAAGTTCCTAATAGCATTCGAGCCAGTCTTTGTAATTTTAAGGATAAAACTGGCATACACCAGTTACCTGGTATCTACAAGCTGAATTGTGAAAACTGTGAATCTATTTACGTGGGTATGACAATACGTAATATATTGACTCGAGCTAAGGAACGTTTAAAACAAATAAAAAACAACAACAAAGGTACTCAATTTTCGAATTTTGCGGAACATATACTAACGGAGCGACATGATTTTGATATAGATAACATAGAGGTTTTAAACTCTAATAGCAGCAATGACTTAAAACTTAAATAAACATTTTACATCCTTCTCCCTCAACAAAGATGTTAATTTACTTAACGAAGTAATTAGTCAGTCGCCGGTGATACCGAATATTGTTAATTGTTTTTATAATATATACTCACCGCCAAAATAATCGATCCACTCAAAAAGTTGATAAAGTTTGCTCATTAATAAATTTGTTATTTTAAATTCGATTTGATTTTTTTTTCATATTGTAGGTAAATTTATATTAAATCTAGTACGTTTTGAATTTTAAGAAAATTGAGCGTACGTCATTTTATACAGGGTGACGCAAAGTGAGTTTTTTTACTCTAACTTTAAAACCACATGTGGAGTGTCAGAGTTATTCGTAATTTCTTATTTTGTTATCAAGACACATCGTTTCTATACAACTTATTTTTTTTATTTATTACAATAGCTTAATTTTTGTAAAAGATACAAGGGTTTAAGAAAAACGTTACATTTTTCCTATGGCAATAACAATAAGTTTACGAATTTAACTTGTTTGCATAGTGCTATGGAATGTCAGTTGTGAAATCTAAAACTTGTCAATTAAATTTTTGAACGTGTTTCTTGTCGAATAGTAATTTAAAATATGGATCTTTCTGTAACCAACGCAGCGAGAGCTATTGCTTTGGTTCAGGATGGTAGGTCACAGTATCATGTGGCCAGAGTGTTAAAGGTTTCAAGATGTAAAGTTCAAAGAGCTGTAAAACGGTTTCGTGAATTTGGTGTATTCACAAGAAGAAATCATTGTGGTCGAAAAAAAATGTACTAGTGAGCGAGATAATCGTTAGAGATAAATGTTTTGAGGGACAGAAAAGTTACTTCTGTGCAAATGAAAAACAGATTAAAGGACGTAAGGCGAGTTCAAGTAAGTGATAGAACAATAAGAAGGCGGCGTGCCAGGAGACCTTGTAAACTTACTGTTATTGCCATAGGAAAAATGTAAAAATGTAACGTCTTTCTTAAACCCTTGTATCTTTTACACAAATTAAGCTATTGTAATAAATAAAAAAGAAATTGTAAAGAAACGACGTGTCTTGACAAAAAAATAAGAAATTACAAGGTGGAACAACTCTGACACTCCACATGTGGTTTTAAAGTTAGAGTAAAAAAACACACTTTGTGTCACCCTGTATAATTCAAAGATGTGTTAGATTTCATATAAATTTACCTACAACATGGAAAAAAAAATAATCAAATCGAATTTAAACAACAAATTTATTAATGAGCAAACTTCATCAATGTTTTGAGTGGATCGATTATTTTGCCGGTGAGTGTATATTAAATGATTGTTGTTGTTAATTTTATTGGATTTATTTTAATTGTTAATAATCAGATTCTTGCAATTGTTGTTACTTAATGGGTTTTCCCATATTTTATTTATCTTTGTTATTTTATATATACATTCATTGTGACCATGACAAAGTAGAATAGTTTTAAATATTTTTGCACATATTTTAATTAATATTTGGCCATTATTGCATAATTATTGTAGTTTACTATTGTTGACAAATTTTTTCGTAGTTCCTCCCTGATGATAATTTAATTAATTAATTAATTTATATATATATATATATATATATATATATATATATATATATATATATATATATACCGGGTGTCTAGAATCTACCCACGTTCTATGGCTATCTTTATTATTATAAGAGATACAGAGTCTGTTAAATTATCAAAATCGGGCAGAATTACATGATAATTCAAATACCGATAAGAAAATTCAACACTGTTGCCAACTTTCTAAGATATCTGAAAATAACTAAAAATTGTCCAAATTTTCAATCGGCTATATCTTTTTTAATATTCAAAATCCGAAAAAGTTATAAAAGAGCCTTTGATAGCTATTTCTACGCAAATGGGAAAATGTGAATAAAATATTTTTTTAGTAATTATTTTTCGAGCTGGACAGGTGGCTATGTACTCATTCGATGGCTTATTTTTTTTATTTCAAAAATGTATAGCTTTGTATGTTTAGTATTTTTAGTTATTTTCAGATATCGTAGAAAGTTGGCAATAATGTTGAATTTTCTTATCGATATTTGAATTGATAACATATCAGACTCAACAGAGTACACTTGTACATATATATATATATATATATATATATATATATATATATATATATATATATATATATATATATATATATATAACCTATTTTGGCAAAATTGGTTTTGAGCTACTTGAGAATCTTAATTCATTCCCAAATTTAAGAAATGGATTTTATTTCAAAAAAGTATTTGTATTTTCATTTTTGACAACTGACTTATGTGCCACCCTGTATATTGATATAAATCAAGATAAACAAAATGGGAATATGGAATTGGATAATGAAAATGAAGTGAATAAAAATGACGGTGATTGTGATGAGGATTTCGATGAAAATGAAATAGAAGAAAATGAAAGTGAGGCTAATACAGACTTCCAACTTAGTGAAGAAGTTGAAAGCAGCGACCCGGAACATACTGACAAAAACAGTCAAGATAAGGATAACATGGAAGTAATTGAAAACAGGATAAGAATACCTGATAAGAAGAAGTGGAACACAGAAGAGAATAAAACTGAAACGACAGAGGGGAGAAAGTTATACGGGAACACGAAAAACTGAGGAAGGAAAGTGGGTAGCCGACAAAGAGCGGGCATCGCGGAAACTTAAATCAGCTTGTAACTGCAAATTAAGTGCACAAAATACAGTACTTCAACGTCGAGTGTTTTCCGAGTCTGATAGAACCATGATATATGAGAAGCTTTGGATAATTATAACATGTCCGGGGAGAAAAGTTTTTGTGCATACACTTGTTGATGTTGTACTTGCCAAGGGAAAAAATCAAGTACATCTCACCGATGAAAAACTCTCAAGTATCACGTGAAGAAGAATGGATTGCGCTTACGAGCATGTCGCACAATGTTGCTAAACACATTGTTGATTGGTTGTTGCAAAATTGATCAAAGTCTCTTGGAGAAGATGAGGAAAGGAAAAAATCAGAACACCGCATGAAAGAAAAAGTGTACGATTCGCACAAAACAAAGCAGAATTAAGAGCTTTTTTCGAGGATCATACAAAAATGGAATCCGACTGCTGTCGAGATACATCTAAAAAAATTATATTTGAAGCCAATTCGGCAATCAAAGATATCCTTATAATAATCAGTACAAGATATACTGTACAGAAAAAGAAATTCTAGCACTGAATTAAGTTTTTTTTCGTCCTAAAAAGGACCCATCTGATCTATGCTTAAGTTTTAAGGTAGGAACCACTTCAGAAGAGGAAGAGCACATTGAGAGAAAAAAATATTGCAAGAGCGGAAAAGATGCAAGATAAAGAAAACGCTCATCACGTTTATACAATGGACCTACAGTCCACATTACTTGGTCCAATGTTAAAGGCATCTTCAATTTACTACAAAAAATGGTTGTACATAATTTTACATTGTATAACCTCACAACGAAAGATGGATATTGTTTTATTTGGAACGAAGTAGAGGATCACATAACTGCTAATGCATTTTCCTCAATAATTTGTCATTTTTTTAAAACTAAAGCTGAAATACAAACTGGCCAAGAGCTTACACTATATAGCGACGGGAGTTCATATCAAAACAGAAGACATTAGCCAACGCTCTGTTAAATATAGCGAAAGAAATGAACATCACAGTAACAGAAAAATACCTCGTACCTGGCCATATGCAAATGGAATGCAACAGTATGCATTCTAGTAGATAGAAAATCCGAAACAGGGAGGTCTATACTCTAGCCTGCTTTGTCTCAGCTGCCAAAGAAGCCCGAATGAAACCAACACCATTTCAGGTAGCCTACCTTCGACACACCTACTTCATAGATTTCTAAACTTAAGTTTTAATAAGACTAGAATCGAAGCCTGGAGATCCAACCATTACAAACATATGCGGTCTGCAGTACTCCCCATTGAGCTTTCAGATACACTATAAAATCGAATTTTCATCAGAATGGAAGGCCTTGGAGAAGAAGGCACGAAGTGTTGGCAATTCTGGAACTATCCAACAACTGTTTAAGAAGCAAATTCCTATTAAGAAATCAAAGTATGATCACCTTCAACAGCTGAAAAATGTCAGATCATCATTCGTTTTATGACACATTGCCTATATTCGTGATTAATTAGAAAATAAAATTTTATTTCATAATTAAAAAAAAATAGTCAAAACTCTTTCGATTATTCCAGAAGTATTATGTTCCACTCACATTTAATTTTCAATATTTTTGATCAATTTTTTAGAAATTACTTGCATTTGTAATAAAATTTCATACCAAGTAGAATGCCACTGTTTTGAAAGCGATTATCTCAAAATATCGGGTGCGCCTTAACTGTGTTGGCATTTTGTTTCGGCTATAAATCAAAAACATGCAGAGGTACGTAGGCGCTGGGGGTGTCTTTAGAGGCACCATTTCGTGGAATTGTTAGTCGCCATGGATCGGTTCTCGGGAGCGCAACGTGCGTTTTGTGTTCGCGCATATTATGCAAACAATAATTCTTTGACGACTGCTAGGCTTCTTTGACGATTGCTAGGCGAATGTATCGCGCTCACTTCGGTTTACGAAACATCAGCGAAGCACCGAGCACAAATTCTATTCGAAACTGGATTATAATGTTTGAAGAAACCGGGTCTACAGTAAGAATCATTAATGCGGGCGGCCCAAAGTTAGTCAGGACGTTGGATAATATTCGACGTGTTTGTGAATCGATTAGAGAAAATCCACGACAATCGACCCGTAAAAGAAGTCAAGTTTTAAACATCAAGAAGGCCACTTTACGAAGGATTTTGCACCGCGATTAAAATCGGTATAAAATTCAGTTGACGCAAGAATTAAAGCCTGACGACGCTAATCTTCGACTCAATTTTGCCAATGTTATGCTGGGACGTTTCAACAATTTTTAGTGATGAGGCCAACTTCCATGTCAACGGCCATGTTAATAAACAAAATAGTCAGTTTTGGTCCGAGACTAATCCCCGACAGATGCATCAAAGACCTCTTCATAGCCGCAAGGTTGTTGTGTGGGCTGCAATATCAGCCAGGGGAATAATCGAACCATACTTCTTTGAAAATCAAAGAGGAGTTGCTGTGACAGTGAGAGCTGAGAACTATTGTCAAATGCTAGAAGAGTTCTTGGTCCCAGCTCTTCAAGAATTTCAAAGCTACCTGGTTGCAGCAGGATGGAGCCACTTGCCATACTGCCACAGCCTTCATAGACCTGTTGAAAGAGATGTTTCCTGGAAAACTCATCTCAATGGCCCCCAAAGATCTCACTCCGAATAATTATTTTTTGTGGGGATACCTAAAATCAAGAGTATATGATGATAATCCGACAACAGTAAAGTAATTAAAGCAAAACATTGTGCGAGAAATCAGCGCTATTCCTAGAGCAACTTGTCCACGAGTTTTTGAAAATCTGCGAGTCCGACTTCAAGAATGTCAACAAGCTGGAGGCGATCACTTAGATAACATAATCATTAAACATGAGATGTTATTTCCATATTTCCATTTTTTGTAGTTTTTATATATATAAATTAACCCATTTGTTCCCATGGTTGCGTTAACGCAACATCGAAGAAATCTTTTTTTGTATAATGAAGATTAAATATTTTTGTCAAACAATATTTAATATTCGATTAATACATGTCTTCACAAATCCATTATATTTTTTAGTGCGAATAATTTCATTTTTAATTCAAAAAAAAATTACAATAAAATAGACTACGTTTCGTCTAACAAACTTGTATTCCTAAAAATTCCGTAAAATTTATTTGGGACGCTTGTTTTTGTATCTTGGAATAACTTTTTTATAAAGCACACTCAAAACAATAACAGTACATTTAAATACAAAACTTCCTTTTCAAAGAAAAATTTTTATACAGCTTTGAAATACCACGTTGCGCAAACGCAACATTGGAACAATCCATGCTATTGGAGCTACGAGTGACATTCTTGTCCGGACTTGTCAGTTAACGCTTGTGTTTGTTCTTTACTGTCGTACTTGGTCGTGAATTTTGTAGTTTATAATATTTATATGGTAAAAGTTAAAGTAGATTGGAAATAGGTATTATTTATTTCACATGTATTAGACATTTGTGCTATTCTACATTGATAAAAAGTGATACCTTGCGAAAATTTCTAAAATGGTGAGTGTGAATTATATGCATGTAGTAAAATATGTGTGAAACATTGATTTTTTATATTTTTAGAATAAAAGTAAACATCACGAGAATCCAAGAAGACCTTGTAGTATGAGAGAACTTGAGGCAATTGTTGAAAATCTTGATATAAATGATGAAAGTGACGTTTGTTATATACCACCCGAAGTCGATAAGCTAACGGACGAAGAGATTGATGATGATGTTATAGGCCAGTGCTGTCCAGCATGCGGCCCGCGACGTTACTATTTGCGGCCCGCAGAGCGGGCTTCTCAATGTATAAATTACCTTCAAATACGAAATATGCACAATTGTTACATTAATCATAAAATACAAATAAAATAACGTGTGACGCGACTGGCGACGGATAGAATGTCGCAGCGAAGTTACTGGAAATCGGACCGATCTTACTCGGTCACTCTCGAATATTCGGGAAGCCACGTGCTATATATAAAGAGGTTGAGTCAAGCGGGACGAGCAGAGTTAGTTAATAATTGTTCTCCTGTGTAGTACGCACCAATTCTAAAGCCTTTTTAAGTGAAATACTCGGTGAAATATGTCTTCGCAGAAAAGAAAAATAACGAACGAACATCGAGTTTATAATGACCGTTGGGAATCCGACTATTTAATCACAAACAACAATAATAAATTTCAGTGCATTATTTGTATGCAAGTACTATCGTTCCCAAAGAATATAATATGAAAAGATATTACACTACGTTACACGAGAAAACATTTCATCAATAAACATGGGAGTGAAGAAAGGCTATCATTACGGATTATAAGAAAAAACTCAAACAAACAACATTTTTTTAAAAATCTGACACTGATGACAAGCGCAGTATTGCCGCTTCTTACGAAGTAGCGTTGGAAATTGTCAGAGCGAAGAAACGTTTTAGTGATGGAGTGCTAATTAAAAATTGTGCAATCAAAATGGCAAAACAATTCAATGAAACAAAAATTGCCGAAAAATTCGACACAGTCTCAGTGTCGCATCAAACAATTGCAAGACGGTGGACCATATCAATCAATATGTATACAAAACTGCATAACATGGTTGAAGGATGTAAATATTTTTCGCTGTGCCTGGATGAAAGCACTGATCTGTCCGACATTAGCCAGCTTGTAATTTTTATCCGAACTATTCAAAACGACTTCAGTGTAGCAGAGGAGTTGCTTGATCTTATTCCTCCATGGTACAACCAAGGGTACAGATATTTTTGAAGCTGTAAATAAGGTGGTACCAGACTACGGGGGATTCGATAAATGTTCCTGTATTGTTACTGATGCTATGATAGGAACTGAAATTGAATTTGCAGGACTCTTGAAACAAAATAACATCAACTGTCCTGTGATACACTGTATTATTCACCAAGAGGCCCTATGTGGAAAATCCTTACGTCAAATGAATGTCATGCAAGTGGTTGTTAAAATAACTAATATTATTAGAGGGGGCAATCGTGCTTTGACCCACAGAAAGTTTCGTGATTTTTTAGCCGAAGTAGATGCTACATATGGGGACTTGTTACTTCACACCGATATTCGTTGGTTAAGCGCCGGAAATTGTTTGCAACGATTCTTCGCTCTACGCAAGGAGATTCCTTAAAGATGAAGTCAAGTCCAACACTGCGGAACTGGAAAATCAAATGGTAGATGCACAATTTTTAGCAGACCTTGCATTTTTAACAGACCTGACATCTCACCTTAACGAATTGAATTTGAAGCTACAAGGAAAACAGCAGAATATTGCCAACTTGTTTGGCTACATAAATGGATTTAAGAATAAGATTAAGCTTTTCAAGTCTTCATTAGAAAAAAAAAAGATTTTTCATTTTTTCTAAGTTGTAAAGAGCATTCTGAAGAAACAAAGGATTTTGAGGAAGTTTCAAATTTACCTCACATAAAATACATTGACACAGTTGCAGAAGAATTTGATAAACGATTAAGCGATTTCAAACAAATAGAAAGAGAGATTTTAGTTTTCACCCAGCCCCTTACAATTTCAGTTGAGAATGTAAGCAGAGCAGAACTTCAACTGGAATTGTGTGACTTGCAATCAGATCCTTTTTACCAAGGAAGAACTGAAACTGGATTGGACTTTTTCAAGTTGCTGCCAGAAGAACGATATCCCAACTTGCGAAACTTAGGGCTTACACTGGTCTCAATGCTGAAGCACGTATCTTTGAAAGCAGCTTTTCCAATATGAAATTTATAAAGTCAAAATATAGATGTTCCCTCTCTGATAAGTCACTTACTCAGTTTCTTCGTTTATCAACAACAAATATTGAAGTTAATTTTGATGCATTAGTTAGTGAAAATCAACATCCTTAAATTTCTCACAAATTTTTTTTGTAAGTAGATATTTTTTTGAATAAATTAAAATAATAATACAAACGCGTTTTTTCTTTATATACCATACCTGTTAAAACTAACTGATAAAGTCGCGTACGAAGTATTTTGTAATGCGGCCCTCCAAAACGCATTTTTTTTTAAAGCGGCCCTTGGATCACTTGCAGTTGGACTGCCCTGTTATAGGCGGTTTAGAAAGTTTACCATTAGATGTTACCGGGACTTTTAAGATAATGCATCCTGATAATGAAGTTGCAACAGATGATATTATAAATTTTGAAAGGAGTGTACCGCCTCCGAAAAAAATAGCAAGAATAGCAGATATTGTTTGGTGTAGAACCCCGGTTGACTACGAGAGAGCTGCAAAGTCAAACGAAGATGCGAAAGTAAAAAGTATTTCAAAGCTCTCCATGGAAAATCTGTACGTGATTTCTTCAGGCTAATGGTGGATGAAGATGTAATGGAGGTCATTATTTCCAATTCTATTAAATATTCAAGACATAATAATCGGCCTTCCTTTACTTTAAGACTACAATGAATTAGAAATATTTTTGGGTATACTGATTTTGAGTGGTTATCACACTCTCCACAGACAAAACTTTACTGGTCAGCAGACGAAGATAAAGGTGTTCAGTTTGTGAAAAACGCTATGTCTCGGAAAAGATTTCTTAGTATAAAACAAAATATTCATCTGGCAGACAATAGCCAGTTGGATACTAATGACAAATTCGCAAAAGTTCGACCACTGAATAAAACTTTTTTGAAATATAGAATTTTTAAGCATCATTCGTCAATTGATGATCAAATGGTACCATATTTTGGTCGTCACTTAGCAAAAATGTTCTTGAAGGAGAAACCAGTGCGTTTCGGATTCAAAATGTGATGCCTGGCATCTAGTGAAGGATACTTATTTCAGTTTATACCTTGGAAGAACCTCTCAGAACGTCAGAAATGAATTTGGTTTGGGTGAAGAAGAAAACAGATCGGAACATAAAATATATTTCGAAAACTTTTTTACTAGTTACACATTATTGGTTCATCTGAAGAATGAGGGATATTTAGCCACCGGAACTGTACGTGAAAATAGAATGTTGAAATGTCGCCTCGATGCCAGTAAACTATAGGTAAAAAAGTCCGTAGAACAATGGACGCCCGTTACGATCGCGAAAATGAAATAAACGTTGTGCGATGGAATGATAATTTGGTGGTTACAGTCGCAATCAATTTTGAGACGGCTCAATCTTATACCTTAGTAAAACGATACAATAGAAAGGAAAAAAAAAGAAGTATCTATACAACAACCAAACATGATTGCAAATTATACCAAATATGTCGTTGATTTAACAACAATGCAGTTGCGAATTATCAAATAAAGATTCGCGGGAAAAAATGGTGGTGGCCGTTATTTACAAATATGGTAGACTCGGCCGCAGTAAATGCCTGGAAATTGCACAGGCTCGTATATAAAGAAAAACCGATTTCTCAATTGGAATATAAGTCGGAACTCGTAAGAAGTCTTATTAGCAGCAATAACACTAAAACACAATGTGTTCGAGAACGTGGTTTCACTGCATCTATGCCGTCTACTTCAAGTTTAGACAATGTGGGACACCTAATTGAAAGAAATAAATAAAATTGGAGGCGGCGTTGAAGAGTATGCAAAAGTACCACGGTTTTCATGTGTACCAAATGTGCAATATCGTTGCATCCGCATTGTTACCACAACTAATTTTTGTACGTACTGTCCCAACGCAAAAAAATGCATGGTTTGTTTTTAAGTATATTTTCATATTCTAAGGGATGTTTATAAATGCCTACCTAAATACATACAGGGTGGCACATTAGTGTGACAAAAACCCATATCTCCTTTATTTAAAGAGATACAAAAAAAAAATTAAATACAAAAGTTGTAAGATATGTTCTGGTGCATATTCCAAAAATATTTTTAATTATACAGGGTAGATCATAAAAGCTTATAAGTAATTTAAAATTTTTTTTTTAAATAGAAAACCCTATATATTATTACATATCTAGATTTTACATACAATTTTAGACACATTTTATGTACGAGTATAATGTCCTATACCTAAGTCTAACTGTTTTGACAAATTTCAAATTTTTGTCAAAATGACGTTTGCAGGCCAAAACATAGGTGGAAATCTTTTCTAAACGAAGCCTTTATCAATTAGTTATGGTTGGTTTCCTTGGAAATGGGGACCTACTCTAATGGGCTGTATTGATATTTTGTAATACATTCATACAGGGTGATCAAAATGGACAATAAAAAGTAGATTCAAAAACCTATAAAGTCATTTTTTAAGGAAACCCCTATTTTTTAATTCTATCTTATTTAGCATTAAAAATAAGGGTGACTTTGTATAAGAGTGTATATTCCAAAAAATTGTAGTTTTTGAAATAATGACAATTTAACATTTTTTTATTGTAAAAAGGCTATACGGCTTTCAAGTTTTGTTGTTAGTTGGCCGTGACGGCGGGATGTGGCGAAACAAAAAAAATCGAGCACTTCAGATCGAAATATTGCAATTTATTGAACCCCATATAAATAATTATTTTATTAAACGAACTTAAAGTAAAGACAATATTTTTTTGATTCAACAAATTATGTCCTAATTATAATCATAAACTTAACACCTCTAATATAACTAAACGTGTAACTAATCATACAGATAAAAGTACTAGAAACACGTAAAATACATACTACCTAATAAGTTGTTCGAAATGTCCGCCTCTTTCTTGAATACACTATGCAATACGTCTCTCAAATTCGCTGCTTAAATTTCTATACATTTCAACATTAATGTTTTGAAAACAGTTTCTAATCCTAATCCTTATGTCTTCCTTTGTTGTAGGCGGTATTTTATAAACCTGCTCTTTGACGTACCCCCATATGCTAAAGTCCATTTTAGTAAGATCTGGGGATCTAGCAGGCCAAGCAACAGACACTCCCCTCCCAATCCAACATTCTGGATATCTAGCATTTAAAAAAGTTATTATCGGACCTGTATGATGTACTGGGGCCCCATCATGAAGAAACCACATTTCTTGTTGCGTATCCTGTGGCACTTGACGCAACAAATTAGGTAGATGGTTTTACAGAGAGTCTAAGCATACTTCCCCTGTTACACGTTGATCAAAAAAATATGGTCCAATTACATGATTACCGACAACACCTCCCCAAACATTTAAAGACCATCTAGTTTGAGAAGTATATCTTACAAAATGTGGATTTTCGGTAGAATAGTAATGAAAATTGTGTCTGTTTACACTTCCGTTTCTGTGAAATGTGGCCTCATCTGTAAATAAAATCAAATGAACAAAATTTCTTTGTTGGTTTATTTTGTTTTGAGCCCATTGACAAAATTCCAGTCGTCTTTGATAATCTTCAGGAACCAACTCTTGAAGTAGTTGAATGTGATAGGGGTGCATTTTTTGAGACTTCAATATCCGCTGTACCGTACGTCGTTCGACACCAACTTGCTGAGAAATGGGTCGTTGTCCAATATATAGATTTTCGGTAACTGTTAATAGTACATTTAATTGATTTTCCTCAGTCTGTGAACGTTTTTCCCGGTTTTTCCCTAGTATTTTTTTCATATAACACATTGCCAGTTCTTTCAAAACGCTCCAAAAGCTTTTCAAATGCCCTTTTTTCAGGTTGCCGTGTCTCTGGAAACCGTTGTTGATACAGTATTCTTGCTAAGAGCGTATTTTTATCACTATCTCCCAAAACAAAAACCATATCAACCATCTCGGCTTGCGAAAAATTCATTATTTACAATTTTAATTCAAGTTTTAAATCAATTTACTATAAAATACACTAATGCATCACACAAATTATCAACTGACAATAAATAATGAAGTTTCTGATTATCTCTTTTATTTTTATATGCCACGCCTCGCCGTCACGGCTAACTAACAACAAAACTTGAAAGCCGTATAGCCTTTTACAATAAAAAATGTTAAATTGTCATTATTTCAAAACTACAATTTTTGGAATATACACTCTTATACAAAGTCACCCTTATTTTTAATGCTAAATAAGATAGAATTAAAAAATAGGGGTTTCCATTAAAAAAATGACTATAGGTTTTTTGAATCTACTTTTATTGTCCATTTTGATCACCCTGTATGAATGTATTACAAAATATCAATACAGCCCATTAGAGTAGGTCCCCATTTCCAAGGAAACCAACCATAACTAATTGATAAAGGCTTCGTTTAGAAAAGATTTCCACCTATGTTTTGGCCTGCAAACGTCATTTTTGACAAAAAATTTGAAATTTGTCAAAAACGGTTAGACTTAAGTATAGGACATTATACATAAAATGTGTCTAAAATTGTATGTAGAATCTAAATATGTAACAATATATAGGGTTTTCTATTTAAAAAAAAATTTAAAATTACTTCTAAGCTTTTATGATCTACCCTGTATAATTAAAAATATTTTGGAATATGCACCAGAACATATCTTACAACTTTTGTATTTAATTTTTTTTTGTATCTCTTTAAATAAAGGAGATATGGGACTGTATCGCACTAATGCGCCACCCTGTATTAACAAAAAAATTGGTGTTTTTCATAAGCCTTCTACTAGTGGTCTTTAATGGGTTTAAACTTCCTATGATTCATAATTATTGTTTTATTGCATATTGAAACTACGCATACAATTAAGGCCCACCCGATATAACGTTTTTTGAATAATTATCGAAAACTGAGGTGTGGAAAGTAAACAGGCGATAAGAGAAAATATTCCTTCTCTAACAACATGTTAGTTAAGTTAAAAGACGCTTGCGAAAATCCTTATGGCCCTAAAGTGGTTACGTTTGAATTAAAAATAAACGCAATAATAAACTTTTGGAGATTATCGTAAGTAAAGAAATATTATGTATATGTCAATTAATATAACTTATGTAATGAAATTTTGCATATTTTATGCACGAACACACCCGTACATTCTTAACAAATACTATGTATGTGAATACAATTAAGGTTTAATGGCGTTACGTTAGAAATAAATCCTTTGCTTGGAACGCGATGTATTTTGAAAAATACTCTACCTTATTATAAATAAACTGTTAAAATTATTTTATGTTCGGATTGACAGTTGAATGATGGGTCTAGCTCGAGGCTACTCTGTATCTATTATATCAATTTAGGTACCTAAAAAACCCAAAAATTCCTAATTATCTAGTCTGAACGAAAATTATTACGAAACGTGTATTTGTTAAACGTTTTAAAATAAACTGTAATAACCAAAAAAATATTTTACGAAAAGGTTACCTAAATTACAGATTTCTCTTTATACAATCGTCTAATGTTGTTTCCCACGTTCGAAAACTCATAATTAACCGGTAGCACAAATTAATTATATATTATTTCTTACTATTTTTTAATGTGTATACCTAATTCCTGAAATTTTTATTTTTTAGACAATAAAATAAGTTATAGAAAGACAAAGGTTCACTTAAGCAAACATTTCCTTAACAATTATTTTTCAACTAAATTAGTCAATAAATTAATGTAAAGAAGCTTCGCTTACTGACGGAGCATAAATTACACGTTTAGGGATCGAAATAAAATTAATTAACATAGTGGACATAAAATAATGTCCAATAACCTAAAATTATAGTATATCTATCTCCAAATGCAATCTACACAAAATCGCATTCATATGACCAACTCTTTTTTCCTCACCAAAACAGATTTACCACATGGCGAATTAGAACTATGTATCTAGATACAAGCCCAGGTGTCTTTTATATACGGGGTGTCCCACTATGGTTGGAAAGCGACCGTATCTTGGTATAGTAGCTCCGGGGAGAGGTGTCTCATGGCGGACTCGAGAGTGGGGATATAATTATTACTGTGAAATGCATCTGTTTCCCTTCATCTTAGTGTGAAGTTCCCACTTAAAGAAAGACGGGTTATAATATATACGTCTGCTATATATTTTAAATGCAGGACTTAAAAACGTATGTCGATTCTAAGGTCAAAGCGCATGACGCTATCAGATTCTTGGCTGTTTAACCTCAAATTATTCTTCGTATTTCGTTTCGTATAATCGTATCGTGTTTTGTAGTTATAATAATTTATCTTTAGCTTCGTAATTTATTAGTTTCCATTGCATTTGTAAACAACAGTTTTTTCCAAACCATTATTATTAATATTCACTATTACGAAGTAAGTTTATAATGCAAAATGTATTTCCAATTGATTGAATGCAGCAAATAATGATGTCATTAAAAAGTAAATCTTTGAAAAGCCAAACTCAAGTAATGTTAATGAATATACTTTATTATTTCGAGATGGAACGCGATAACGGGGGGCCAAGTTTACCTTTAACTTCCATTATCCAGGTACGCTAATAATTTTCACTATTTAAATTTATATTTACGTAATATTCTGTTGCAGCGAACTGCTTTCGCATGCGGCATTTCCGGGAAAACCGTAACTCGGACAAAGGCAAGAATGGATCTCGCTTTAGAATCTGGGAAATCGGCCTCGGATTCACCGCAAAAAGATAGGCTACGTTTGAAGTCGAAGTCAGAGGATGTCGACGAATACGTGAATGACGTTTTGAAACGAAAAATTTATACCATGCATGCTACTGGTAAATAATTCAGAAATTATTGTTGAAATGGAGTTTTAATTTTAGACTCACATATTACTAAAGTGCATTTCACGAATAATTAGACCTCTATAATATGGCTGCCATTCCACTATGAACAACATCCAATTATAAAATAACTAAAATGCTATAAGTGTAACATTGTAATGAAAGGGATATTTCAGTTGACTACTCTGAACCGCATTTTCCATCCTTTCCTACAACATTATAATAGCAAAAGACAAATATAATAACAAATACGACCTTCAAACGTCTTAAAATATTCCAACTCAGTAGCATATCACGCGGAGAGGTAACTTAGGTTAGTAAAATTGAAAATTTTTCAATTAAATTAATTATTGTAAGAAATAAATATCGTTAAAATAAAAGAATGTTCCAAACAAATATCATTATTGTTAAGAATTTCTGAAAATTTACCATTACTAATTCGTAATTAATGTTGAAACTGTAAATTACTCCATTAGCATAATGTGAATTAAAAATCATTAATGACCACTTGCTTTGCGTATAAATGTCGAAAATTTTCCATTTTGCCATTATACTGTAAACAATAATTTATAACGGTTGTAGTGATTGTGTAGTTTTTATACTAAAATGGATGAAAGTTTTGTTTTAACTGAAGACGAGAACTTTATTGAAAATTTGCACAGTTATAGTGCAACTTCGGTAAGATTATACAATATTTTCTTAATTGTCATATTTTAACTGTTATTATTACAGCGTAGATCATATATATGCGTAAAAAAGTCTACAGAACAATTTATTTTAAATGTTTATAATTCTGCGATTTTTAATTATGCAATAATTATTAATAAAAAAATCATTTACTACATACATTTTTTTTTAATTTGTATTAAAATAGTTAAAATAGTATATAATAATAATACTAGGTGAGCGTGGTGATGGCGAATTTATTAATAATAAATTTATTCAAAAGTTTTTCACTTTTTTTATATGACTACTATGAATGAGTGCTCGCTTTATTTGGTGACAAATTTAAATGGCGGCCATATTGCAGAGGTCTAATTACTCGTGAAATGCATTATACCGAAAAACTCCAAACTGAACTTAAAAGAAGATAAAATATTTACCTTCAATAAAACGAGTTTGAAACAATTGTTACACAAAATTGGTTTTGAATTCAAAGTTGACGATGGAAGAAGGCGTTTAATGGTGCAAGTTCACATTGCTGGTGCTCGAGCAACATTTTTGCGAAAATATTTTGCTAATAAAAGTTGTGAAATTAGTTACGATCCTGTCTTTTTGGACGAGACGTGGATTTTTAGTCGAGGAAGCGTTCGAAAATCATGGCATGATAATGATTTAAAAATCACAAAAAACAAACCTCTAGGAGAAGGGAAACTGTAATTAAAATAGTCCGATTGCTTAAAAATATTTTTAACCGAATAAATTTTAGTTTTATCGTACTGAGTGCTGGCAACAAGGATGGTTTTATACCTAATTCATCATTGGTATTTTCCAGTGAAAGTAAGACAGCAGACTACCATGATAATATGAACGTTGATTTATTTCAAAAATGGTTTCAAGAACAGCTTTCACCAAATTTAGAAAAACCAAGTTTGATAATTCTTGACAATGCCAGTTATCATTCTACATTAGTAGAAAAATTACCTTCAAGTAGTTGGAAGAAAGAAGATCTTCAATTTTTAAGAAAACACATTCGCTCGAATGATATGCTAAAAGTGGAATTATTACAAATTAATATATGCAATTGGTGAAATCGCTCATCAATGGGGACATCAAATTTTACGTTTACCTCCGTAAGGAAATGAGCCAGTGGTGGGACGTTCAAAAAAGAGCTGTGGAAATGGTAAAACCTCTGGTAATCAATGTCGGAGAGTCGAGTGAAGATGAAAGTGAAAGTGAAGGTGATGACTTTTAATTATAAAATGTCCAATATTTGAATTTAAAGCAAAAATTAAAATCTTAGTTACTTTATAACATTGTAAAGAATTATTATATTTAACATATACCTCTCTAGCTGTACTTAGGTTTACATTCGTTTTATACTTTATGACAAACTGTAAACTGAGATTTTTAAAATCGGTTATATTATTAACTAATAATAAATCTCATTTTTAACATCCAATACAGTGTATTTATTTATGACAAAATCAGTTATTTATAAGTGGCTTCGATAACCAAATTACAGTCTTGACTCTTTTGGCGCAGTGAGATCTGTCGGCTAAAAACGATCCTCTGCAATTGACCAAACTTTTCGCACTTCATCCGGGCACTGTCTGCTGCTTAATTAGTAAAACAGATCCAAAGCGAAATTTTGTTGACATGGTCTCGGTTCTGATAATCGTTTACAGTTGTACAATATATTTTTATCATATGACTACCCACACTCGGTGGACTTTACATTCCAGAATAAGTGCGAACAGACCTTAAACGAAATTCGACTTTATTTATACGAGTGGATCGGGATTTTTAAGACCTTTAGGGTGCTAAATCCCGAGATATTCGAGTAATAATTTTATTTAAATTTGACAGCGCGGCTTAAATTTGAAAATAACCTAGAAACATTGACGATGTTTTGTTGGTATTACTAACTATATGAACCAATAACGACATACGTTTTTAAAATCTTAAACCATGCTTTACTAAAAGATGAGTCATAAGACACCTCTCGTCGGCCCGACTATAACATGACAGAAACTGATAATAATTTTCAAGTTCATCGGATGGCCGCTAGGGTGCATAATATGTATAGGAAATTAGAAAAACACGTTTTTCATAAAATATGTCACGACGATTTATTTTCCTTCCATATATTTCCTTCTATCCGTAATATGTTCGCTGTTTTATAAAATAAACAAGTTTCCGATTTCTCTTATGATACCCGGTCTACTCGGGTGGATCTGTAATTGTTTGAAAGTGTCTATTGTACAGGTGATTTAAATTCGAACTTAAGCATGGTGATTTCGCTTATTATAAGAGATAGAACACAGGTTTAAATTTGGAATTTATGCTGATTAGTAGTCTGAAAAGAAACTTGAGCTACGTTTTTTTGTTTAACTTATAGCCAAAAAATAGAAAATACGCGATATGCGTTTTTCGCGCCTACCGATTGTATTATTAATAGTACAGTCATGTTAGCATATTCAGAAGAAAAAATTGAGGGATAGTTGAATTTTTTACAGGTCAATGCTAATGTGGTATACAACAAAAAACTCTCCTACGCCGCTTGCTTCGTCAGCCATCTTAATTTAAAGATGGCGGACTCATAACAACTTTAAGCTTAAATATCGTGTGAGTGGTTAGTTGGATTTGAATATATACTCTAAAAATGTGCTCAGCAGAAGCTTCTTTAGTTGGAGGAAGATACGACAAATTAAAAAGTAGAGCTTAATCCCTGTTTCGAAATGATTCTTTTATAAAAATTGTATCTTTCTTCGTTTAGGTTGTCTGCAACTGAGTTAGAACGGAAATGAAGAAAAATCCTCTCTCCCACGTTGCATAAATCAGTTTTTGGAGTATTACTGCAGTTAAATATTAATATATCTTCTGACAACTGCAAATTGGTTTCTAATATCTTAAATATATGTTTCTTTCCCATTTTATATGGATATGAAGTTGTGTCGCAACCAGTAAATATATGTATAAACAGCAAGTTATTTATTACATAATCTGACAAAGAATTTGCAATTCTTAAAATCTCTAGATATTTATCGGGAGACTTTGCTGAACCAGAGTATAATTATAAAGCTTGGAGTCGTATTTCTTATTTTGGAGCAAGGATAGTAAGTAGCAATATACAAACATCTGTGTCGTCTGCTACTGTAATAACATTTTTGCCAAAGTTTAAAGTATTAATGGCCGTATTGGCAACCAAAGTATCACAATCATTCTCTGCTTGCAAAACAGAAATATTATTTTGAGTAAAGTAATTAATCAAACCTGCGATCAATTTCCTTTTATTGTTCTCATTAGAAAAAAAAATCCGATTGTGTGGTAGTCACTTGAGTAGCGTCTGTAAAATCTACATTTGCAGTAAATTTTGTTTGACGACGACGATGCTCTTCATCTTTTGTTGAGGGTTTATAGTACCCATCGAAAACGACTGCAACGTTGCCTTTGTAGTTTAAAAAGTTGTCCAAAAGTAAACAGTTTAGGCCATACAAGTTTGTACAAAAGTTTACCACCATCTATGACGAAAGTATATGTATCTGTATGTGGTACATCAAAAGAAAAATAGTCTTTTCCGAGGTAAGATGTTAAAGAAGCCTTTTCTCCCTTACGAAGTTTTCCATTGTTAAACAGACACATAGGGTAGCGTTTAGTTCATATTGAAAAAATGTGTTTAGGTCGTTTTTGTCTTTCATGGTGCATAATATTCTATTAAATAGCTGTTTTGAATTGATTTCGAGTATATCTTGTCTAGTGGATACACTTTTTATTTGATTCAGCGTCTGAACTTTAAACCTTCTTTTTAAGTGAAATTCTAAAAAAGGTTTGCCTGTTAGTTCCTGAAGAGATACAGAAGCTACATCGTACAGTTTATCGCAGTTATCGCCTCCTCTGATACATCTGCTATTGAAATTAGATGGGCAAGAACATAGAAGAAGAGCGGATGCTATTCAAACCATGTTAATATGGTACTTAAATCAGTCTTTACTCTGGACTCTCTAAGTTCTATATGTTGTACACCAGATTGAGTGGTTACATGAGCGAAATCAAACATTTTCACACAGGGTGTTGATTTAACCCATTTGGCACCATGTGCGGCTGCTTAGGCGAATGCTGGGGTAGTATTCCCCCCTCAGAACCCCAACTCCGTTCCTTCCGATCCTATCCTGACCACACCCATCCTTACTCCCACCATACATATATACGTAATGTATGTATCTATGCTGGGAATCCATGATTGTGGCTGAAGGAGCTCGGAAAGCTCGAGCAGCCCGCCCTCCCCCTTGGTGAGGGAATGAAATACGTGACCTTTCCTTTCCTTCAAGTATATTTGGAGTAATACCTCTTCCATGTGTTAATCCTCCAGATGTCTTCATTAAACGCATAAGGGTTTGTTCATTAGTCATATCAGACTATATGCCAGACCAAATTTTTTTGTGAATACCTTATTGATTGGCGTTTTATATAGAAAATTAATAAAAGCTTGTATGAGTAAAATGATGTTACAAGTATCGAATATGTAATGTAACAGTTCCGTAATTAGTCTGCCCGCTATTATTCTCGGACGACGCGTGTTTTACTGTCATTGTTAAAGGTAACCATAACATGTAATACATCAAATTGTTTAGCATAAAATTTTCTATAATTCTTTATAACGCATTTTTTTAATATATCGTACTTATATCTGTGTATGGCAACGAGAAAAATAGTCAACGAAAAACTTCAAAAATTGCGCCATAATTTTAACAATATAATGTTTAGAAGTTGAAAAATATAACTTTTTATAACGACCAAGAAAAACCACGAATATATAAAAAAAGATAGTTGAAAGCGGACTACACGTTCTAAAAATATTACATTTTAAAATTTTATTGGTCCGCCATCTGAAATGCAAGATGGCGCATGAAGCAAGCGTCTATGGGAGGGGGACTCGCCGGTTTTATGATACTTATACTGTAGTAAAATACCGGAAAAAAAATCACCTCAATTTTTTCTTTTGAAATGCAAACATCTCATTTAAAATTACTGTAGTATGAGAGTTTAAAAAATGTAATAAGACATTCTTAAGGCAGTTTTTCATAGCTAATAACATGTGTTTTCAAAAATACTACGTTTCGGTTTCGCGAAACCATCATCAAGTTAATTTTTCTTATGGGCGCCACTCGCGAAGTTTCGCATAATTTAGATTTTCCCCAAACAAAAGTCTGGAGAACTATAAAAAATGAAAAATTCAAACTTTATAAAATACACGTAATCCAGAAGTTGAGTTAAGGAGACGACTTGAGGAGACTAGAATTTTGTAACTAGCTTCACGGAAAAGTAAACGAAGACCCTAACTTTTTACGTAAAGTGTTTTGGACATTAGGTGCAAATTTGTTCTAGACATTCTTTTTGTGTTGCAGTCTAACAACGTTGTAAAATAAGTTCAAATCCCTTCTATTTGCAAGACATGTCGTGTGGTTTCCACAACCAAACAGTCTCCATCAACAGTTTTAGTCCAATCTCCAATGGTTGTCCACTTTTACTCCGCAGAACCACATTATTAAGCTTTATAGCTTATATAAATAACAGTACGTGCACAACTAACCCCAAATAATTTGAGACTATTGTACAATTCCAGTCTCAATCATATTTGCACTGGAGCGGTAATTTCAAATTAAAGTACAGAATGGGAATTTTGCAGGTAGTTAACTACAAAATAACAAAATAAAGGCAAGAAATCAAGCACTAATCCATATTAATTACATCTTGTAGGTAGCGGACCGCGAAAATTTTATTATTGTAATAAACGTTTGTCAAAAAGCCATTGTTACCACGATAGAAAAGATAATTAGTGGATTTTTAATATCTTGATAATACGTGTAATTTGCTAATGTATGTTATTTATATATTTTTATGTAAGAAATGTGAGAATGTATGTAACTGATATTTGTCTAGGGTTGTAAAACACATGTTGGGGTGTGAGTAGCAGGTGGACGCTTAAAATGCTTTACTGAAGGGGCGTAACGAATCATTGGAATTTCTTATGCGCCGATTCTTAATGTAAAAATGTCACTAGTTTAATAAGAATTGTGTTGGTACAGACCGAGATCACAAGATATGTTTTGATCGGTACGTTGAAATGTGGGATTTGTTACGGACAAATGCATATTTTTAAAATTAAGATGTCGTGCAATAATTAATATAAAACTGTTACAACGTAAATTAATGTTTCTTGTTTTTTTTATTAAAAAAATGTTTTTTTATTAAAATGGGGGGGTGATTGCGGGAGTAAAGTGAGTTAGGTTTGAAATCGGAGGAAAGTTAGTTACAGTTAGTATCAATCAAGCCAGTTCGTTTGGAGTTAATTAAATACCTTCATTGTAAATAGTTTGTCTTTAAAATATTTCGTGCGTCTACTTTTTCTTTTGAATTAGCCAACGCTAACTTGTCTTTTCATTCGTGTGTTAGTTTTTAATGTGTTTTTCAAATATTAATATACAAATAACAGTCACTCTTTTTGAAGTTAAACCGCGTATGTCAATGATTTGTGTCTGTGATCAATTAAAGTGTAAGTAGGTATTTTTATATAAAATTAAGGCAGTCAGCAAATGAGCCTACAAGCCTATATAACCTATTAAAAAAATCGAGTATTACCTTGCAAAGGTATCTTATTCGCACGCGGGCTCATTAAGCTGAAATCTGTCAAAATAAGACAGTACAGGGCGCCCTCACTCTGGTTTTGGTGTGAATTAGCATTGTTGGTTGTTGTTTATATTTATATTTGTGTAGAGGTGGGCGCTTTGGTTATTAACTGTATAAGGCAATTACCAAGTGGGTACACACTTCCAAGATCAGATAACCATTAAACACCTCGAATTTTATTTTATTGTTTTTATTGTTGTATAGATGAATGTGTAACCTGAGAAAGGAACGCTGTATTTTTCTAACGCCCCCAAATTTATATATCGGTCACGATGTGGTGATCTATTCATAACTTACCCTTGTAAGGCTTTGTTTTAATGAGTTTTTTTTTGTATCAGTTTTGGAGTAACTGGACTTATGTATTTTGTGCTTTAGTGGTCACTAAACAATTGTGTACGTGTAAATTCCTTGTCTATTTTCTTTTGTCGTTGCCTTACCTTATTATCACCTGCGCAATCTTACTGTTGTTGTATTTTATATGTACCTGATTTAATGGTGTTATGTGCATGTGTGTGTTATAATTTTAACCATTTGTTTTTTTTTGTGTTATTTGATTTATTAATGTACTTGTGCAATTACTTATTTATGAATAAACTGGGTTTTATTGGTGGTTCTTTCCCACAATCGTATATTAACGGACCGCTGCGCAAAGCTCGTTGATTTTAATTTGAGTCGTTTCATTTTTTTACCTGCCCCACATGATGGAAACACGTACCTCATCCAGCCTATCTAATTCAGATAGCACAACGTACCTACCACTAGACGGTCACTTCGTTTGATTAGATTTGAGGTTTGCGAGTAATTAAATACCAGACTTGTAAATACATTCTAATGTTTTAAGTATTGCCGGGAAAGTCAGAGTAAGGCAGGCAATTAATTTGAGTAATATTAACATTATTGTCAGTCAAGTCAAGATAAATCACTTAGCGATTGTTTTGTTCTTGAATTTGCATTATTGAAAATAAGTTTAAATTACGCTTTTCAAGATAGGGTACCTGGGGGACGCTACAATCTGATTTAATGAAATGTAGTAAAAAGTGACTGAAGTAACTCATTGCTTTAAAGATGACAAACAGAGAACAATTTATAAAAAAGTGACTTTGTTAATTTATGCAGAGTTAATATTAATTTAAAATCATACATTCTGCTTTCAACGTATCCTAATTACAGGCTTTAAATAGTCACGAAAATATTTGTTTATTCTTTGTTAGTGTTTTTACTAAATCTTGAATTGATATGCTTAGGTTTTAACAGCGGACCCGTAACAGAATCTTTAAATACAGTTTTTCCAAACAGATGGGTAGAAAATTAGAGCACTGTGCGATGGCCTGCGAGAAGCACTGACCTAAATCCGCTATGGAGCAACGTTAAAAATAAGTTAAATAAGAACATCCCAGATAATAGAGACAATAATTGGTAATTTGCGAAAGAGAAACCAATTATGTATTAATGAAAACGGTTTATTGTTTGAGCACTTACTTCAGTTGTTTGTTTAAATTAAATATTAATTTTGTTGAAATTTTAAAACAATACCAAATATGAGTTAAAACAATACATATTTTTGGACTCTAATTACCCATATAATAATCTTCCTATTAGTATTAATTATTATTTCAACTGTTTTTATGTTAAGAATGAATAAAATCATAACCTACTTGAGGTTTTATACTTATCACATATTTTTATTAATATTTTTTTTTGTAAATCAAATTATTTATGGAACATGTTATGTGATTAAAAATGGCTTAAAATATCCTATCAAATGATGTAAATATCAAGTATGGCACCCATAAGAAAAAATGAACTTGATGATAACCCCGCGAAACCGAAACATCGGATGGTATTTTTGAATCCACATGGTTATTAGCTATGAAAAACTGCCTTATGTTGTTACATTTTTAAAATTTTTAATGACAAAGTAGACGTGAAAAACGTATATGTGACTTTCCCATTTGGCCATGAGTCAAAAACAAAAGAAGGTAGCTCAAGTTTCTTTCAGATTATTAACCAACATAAAATTTAACAAAAGGGCCAAATTGAAACATATGCTCTATCTCGTATAATAATCTCCATCCTTAAGTTCGAATTTGAATCACCCAGTACACAAGTGACTTAAGATGTCTCCAGAAAAAATAGAAACAATCTGGCCAAGCAACAGACCCTCCTCTTCCAATCCAACGTTGGGGATATCTGGCATTTAAACATTACCGAGCGTTAAAGATAAAATTAAGAGCACCGTCGTGCATAAATCATAACAGACGATGCGTTCTAAGTGGGACTTCTTTCAATAAACTATCCAGTTTTTCTTTTAAGAAACGCTAAGTTAATCTATTCAGTCGTGGTGGAAAAAATGAAGCAATTATCTAAATATACCTGCCCAAATATTGTATGAAAATCCACATTGATGTCTACTCTAAGTAACAGCGTAAGGATTTTCTTCGTACCACTGATGATTATCACGAATACTTGTGATTGTCTGTCTTGAGAAATTGACCATACAATGAAAGTTACGTTGAGGGCATTATTGTAAAAACCACTAGCAAAACTTCGAGAATGAGAATCATTTTTTTATTAGATTATGAACTTGTTGCAAATGGTATGGTAGAAACAGTTGTTCGTGTAAAATCTTTCATATTGTAACATGCGAAACATCCAATTCTGATACAACGGTTTTCGTACTAATACCACGACCGGCATCAACCATCACTAATACTTGTTCCTCTAAGTGAACTGTTCCAATTGGCATACTTTTACAGAATGCTAACAATTGGCGGATATAGATTAATCTCGTAATGAGAGTTGCATCCGTATCTAGGTCCTTTTGGATGGTTTCAATGAATATTATGGGGCTGGCTATGTATCTGACGTCCTTTTGACTGGTTTCATTCAGTGTTTTCTATTGAGGGTTCAGCCGTATCTAGGATCCTTTTTGGCGGAAGCTGGTTTCAACCGGTATCTTGGTGTGGCATTTCGGTTAGGCATGCCCCATACCGTGGAGTTGACATCTTAAAATTAGTTACTAAACCCATTGCCAACAATATGGTGTTCTTTTTTAGGTATTCTCTCAATGCATTGTCTGGTTTCCACGTGCCTTTCCGTCATTATGTTTGCACCATCTTGTTTCTGTATTTGGTTTTTAGCATCTTGTTTCCGTGTGCCTTCTTGGCTTTCCGCTATCTTGTTTGCACCATCTCGTTTCCGTATTTTATTTTCAGCATATTGTTTCCGTGTGGTTTTTTGATCTTCCGCCATCTTATTTGCGTCATCGTGTTTCCGTGTGCTCTTTTGGGTTTCTGCCATCTTCCATGAAACTTGTTTCGATGTCTAAGATCATTAATAAAATTAATGCGGAAAAATTGGCGAGCGTAGATTTTCTCAGATTGACGTATCTAGGTGTTTTTGTTAGATTCAGGTTTCAGGGGGTTGCATCCGTATGTCAGTCCTTTTGAAAGGGTAACTTTCAGCTTGAAACTTGAATGACGGGTGTGCACCCCCCGGCTGTATCTAAGATGTTGGTGTTAATTGCATCTTGTTTCCGTATCTAAGATCCTTTTGGCAAAAGCTGATATCTGTATGTAGGGTTCTCTAGCCAACTGGTTGCAAGTCAGTAGACTGAAGTCGAAAAATCTTCTCAACTTGACATCTTGAAACTTGTTTATACACCTAAGGTCCTTTTGACAGACGTATGCTTCAAATTAACATCTTATTTTTATATCTAAGATGTTTTGATAGAAACTGGTTTAAAATTAACATTTTAAATTCATTACGTATTAATAACTTTTTCGTTGGCTTGATATTTGTAAAATGAGAAATTAAGTGTATTGTGAAAATTGGGATTGAAAGTGAATTGAATCCTGCATCTTGTTTCAATATTTAAGGTCCTTTTGGAAAAGATAAATGTGATTTAATGGTAAAAAATGTCCATAACCAAAAAGATGATTGAGATCAAAAATCAAGGATAAATGTGATTTAAGACTAAATAATGTTTATAAACAAGAGACAATTGCTGTATTTAGCTGCATGTCATTACAATTACCTGTTAAGAATGCATGGATGTGCACCCCCTGTTCGTATATAAGATCCTTCTAGTGTATACGTCTTGTTTCCGTATCTAAGGTTGGCAGAAGCTAAAATAAGATCCAACGACTACGAGTGCACCTTGAAGTTTGAATCTACATCTAAGATCTTTTTGAAAAAAGCTGATTTCACTGAATCAAGCATATTGAAATAAAATCCTTTTGATGTACTGTTCCGGCATTCTGTATCTAAGGTCCTTTTGACAGAATGCATAATCTGACTTAAGACAATTGACTGGATTGGTTCTCTATTACTACATCTTATTTCAATATCTTGAAAAAAAGATACATTTTCAAACAGGTATTAACATCTATGGTTGTCTATCTCTTATTACCTCTTAAAGGATAAATTAGTTATCTCTTTTGTTTTATTAAGCACATGTAGGACCTTTTTATGGTGTAACACAACTCGTCGAAAACTCAAAAAAGCCACATACATCGCACTAGCAGAAAATCCAATAAGCCAAGCTAGTGTAGAAATGAAACCCATATGGATTCCAATTAAGAAGAGCTTAAGCGCAATACACCTGCGCAAGAAGTTACGGCGCAACATGCGCAATAAACTTCTGCGCAACCACGCAAAAGTTTAATATATATGTTCTAAAAAATATATATTGGATTACTCAGTGACTCAGCGGTAAAGGTGTCAGACTAGTAAGTGAAAGGTACTAAGTTCGAATCTGAGAGCAGTCAAGTGCTTGGGAAAGAATTATACATAAACATATGAATTCGACTCAAGTGCGAAAACAGTCCTTCTCAGGACTAAGCCTGATGACGGAAGCAGAGTCCGCTTCCGAAACGTCGGGCTCCAAAAGCAAAAACTGTGGAAATATGCCGATCAACTCCACTAAGTTTGAAGTTACCTATAATTTTTGTAAATAACCGTTTTTGATATCTCCTTTAATAAGGATATATCGTACTTCGACGCACTAATGCCGTATATATTATATATATATATATATATATATATATATATATATATATATATATATGGTTGATTTTAGGTTTCAGCGAGTGTAGTATGAAACACTGTTGTTTATACGGGCGTTGTCTCGCGTCTGCTGGTGATGTTGCTGACTCCTGCCAGTACAAAAACGACGTTTCGGCAAAGTCTCATTTGCCATTTTTAAGTTTTCTCCTTCTGCAACTGATTTGTTCGGCTCCGTGTTACTCGAATCGAGTATATATACAGTATACCTACAGTATATATACAGGGTACGGCATTAGTGCGTCGAAGTACCGTTGTTTTTTCGGGTGTTGTCTCATGAAAGCTGCTGTCAGTACAAAAACGACGTTTCGGCAAAGTACCAATTGTCATCTTCAGGTTCTCTTCAACTGATTGGCTAGGCCCCGTGTTACTCGAATCGAACTACTTAGAGAGAACATGAAGATGTCAAATGGGACTTTGCCGAAACGTCGTTTTTGTCAGAGACAATAGCAGCAGACGCGAGGCAACAGACGGAGAAACAACGGTATTGTATACTACACTCGCGGAAACCTGAAATTAATCTATATATATATATATATATATATATATATATATATATATATATATATATATATATATATATATATATATATATATCTTCCGTCTTATATAAGCTACATTAATAAAATTTGGAATGCAGTTATAGTTTAGTTGTGTACATATTTTAAAATTATTCACGCGAATACAGGTTGTTTATTTAAAGAGGACCAAATTATTATAAAAATTTAAATGGAACACCCTGTATATTATTACTTTTTGAATTCTACATTGTTCCTAACAAATTCGCAATATATTTCCTATCCTAAATATACCGTTTTTGAGTTATTTCGATTTTTCTAAAAAAATTGAAATTACAGAGTTTCTTTGAAAATGTACCTCCTCAACTGTTGAAAAATAAAAGTTATCTAATTTATATGAGAATAAGTACACAGATAGAGCTTGCTTTTAATGTGAAGAAAATGACATAATTGCATACAGGGTGCTTATAATTGACTTAACAATCAACCATTATTCGAACTAGTAAAAGTTTACTTTGTATATTATTACATATTTGGTTTCTACATATTAACCCTTATCAGTTCGCCATTCAACTCCCTATCCCTAAATATAGCCTTTTCCAAATTATTTTCAATTTTTCAAAATGTATAAGATTATTGAGACATTTTTAAATCTATGGCCTCGTATAGATAACAAAGAACATCATAAAACAATTGTATTATACATTAAAAAACGCAACAGAAACTAATATATTATGATAGAAGACTAATTACAATTTTTGTACTGGAGGCATTGCATGTTAACAAGAATTTGACAAATATTTACTTCAATTTCAAGTAAAATTCTAAAATCAAGTGTGCTTCTTATAAAAATTGAATGTTTGACGTAGTTAAATAAAACTGTAGTTAACCATTTATTGTTAGTAATCAAGATTTTTATAAAATGAATTTTACACAAAATGAGTTAGTTGATATGATATTCGTGTTGGGTGCTGCAGAAAGAAACTGTTTATTGGCCAGCAGAATTTATGCTGAAAGATATGCAGATAGAAGACATCCAAACGCAAGATCGTTTCAGAAAGTTATGAGTAGATTTATTGCAACTTCATGTGCCAATTACTCCAAACATGAACGTGTTAAACCTTCTACAAATGAAGATAGTGAATTGAGGGTTCTTCTCGCCATCGAAGAGGATCATCACAGAAGCCAAAAGGACATAAGTGAAATAGTTGGTATAAGTGAGAGATCAGTAGGCCGTCTTTTAAAGAAGAATCGCTTACTTCCCTATCATATTCAGTTACACCTAGAATTGAGCGATGCAGACTTCGATCATCGAGTAAGATTTTGTAACTGGGCCAGAGAAAAAATTACTCAAAACCCAAATTTTTTTATAATATTTTATGGACAGACGAATCAACATTTCATAATAATGGATTTGTTAATACACATAATTTTCATTATTATTCCTAAGAAAATCCACATTTATTAAGACAAGTTGATAATCAACATAAGTGGTCTTTAAGTGTCTGGGGTGCCATCGTTGGGGATTATGTCATCGGTCCATTCTTTTTTGATGGACACTTGAATGGTGAGAAGTACCATAACTTTTTACGTAACGATTTACCAGGCTTATTAGAAAATATTACTCTTGATATTAGAGCCACAAAGTGGTATCAACATGATGGCGCTCCTGCTCACTACTCTGCAGATGTAAGAGATTATCTCAATAGAGTCTTTCCAAATAAATGGATTGGGCGAAATAGACCTGTGAGGTGGCCAGCTAGGTCCCCTGATCTGACAAGAATAGATTTCTTTTTATGGGGATACATAAAAAGTATTGTCTATAGGAAACCACCAACCACTGCCGAAGATATGCGTAATCGTATAACACAGGCTTTTCATAGCATTACTCCTGAGTTGTTGCATAGAGTTGAACAATCTTTTAAAGATCGACTACAGGTCTGCATCCGAGAAAACGGACAACATTTTGAACAATTATTATAAATCATTATGGCTAATGATTAGCGTTAAATTATTATTTTTTTATTTTATTAGTTTTGTGTTTTTAGAAATAATTTTAATAATTATAGTGTATTAGTTTCTGTTGCGTTTTTTAATTTGCAATACAATTGTTTTCCACTGTTTTTTTTCTATTTATACGAGGCCATGGATTAAAAAAAATTGAAAATAAATCGGAAACGGCTATATTTAGGGATAGGGAATTGTATATCGAATTGATAAGGGTTAATATGTAGAAACCAAAAACGGAATAATATACAGGGTGTTCTATTTGAAAAAGTAAACTTTTACTAGTTGGAATAATGTCTGATTGGCAAGTCAATTTTAAACACCCTGTACGCAATTACGACATTTTCTTTGCATTATAAGAAAGCTCTAGCTGTGTACTTGTTCTGATATAAATTAGATAACATTTCTTTTCAATTTTTTTTATAAAAATCGACATAACTCAAAAACGGCTATATTTAGGGATAGGGAAATATATTGCGAATTTGTTAAGAACAATGTGTAGAATTCAAAAAAGTAATAATATACAGGGTGTTCCATTTAAATTTTTTTATTATAGTTTGGTCATATTTAAATAAACAACCTGTATACACGTGAATAATTTTAAAATATACACACAACTAAACTATAATCCTATCCCAAATTTTATTAATCTAGCTTATATGAAACGGAAGATATAGAAGAAGCGCTCTTGTTGCCGGACCCTGTATATATATATATATATATATATATATATATATATATATATATATAGAAACCTTTTTCCAAGAAGTCAAAAACTGTGACACGTAGTTGACGTGAACAGGGTATATTGATATACTTAACAATAGTGTTCTGTATCAGTAGGTTGAGATTTACGTGTGTAACTACGTGTAACAGGACCATGTCGCTCTAGTGAAGAATCATGTGCTTCATTATGAGTAATTGGTGTCATTTGTGATGATTTATCAAAAGGAGCTGTTGTTATGCTTGGTATAGGAGGTTTCAATATATGTGGTAGTCGTTGGCCGTCATCCCTTTTGTTTAATGAGTGAGGTCGTTTCTCTATTTCAATGGCTTCTCTGATTATTCTTTTTTGTAGCGTGTTTTCTGGAGCGAGCAATTCAACTCCGTCAAACTATAGAAACTGGACATAAAATTAACATTGACGGAGTTGAATTGTTTCGTTCACCATGGTAATATGTGATACCCTGTAAATACAAAAATAATTTTATAATGTGAAGTTCGAAGTTGCCTATAATTTTTGTATATAACTTTTTTTGATATCTCCTTTAATAACGGATATATCGTACTACGACGCACTAATGCCGAACATATATATATATATATATATATATATATATATATATATATATATATATATATATATATATATATATATATATATATACATACATGCATTGTGGGATTAAGGATGGGTATGGTCAGGATAGGATCGGTAGGAATGGAGTTAAGAGTTCCAAGAGGTGAGATACTACACCAGCATTCGCCTAAATAGCCGCACATGTTATGCGTATTTACGCAGTGATCATGCCGCTATACGTGCATGAGGAAAATCCCCTTAAAACACCTCATACATGGTAGATGGTCACGGGGATCGAACCCGTTACCTCCCGAATGTTGAGCAGATTGTGTTACCTCAGATCCAACTAGCTACGTATACCCTAAGAACCTTCATAATTATTATATATTTCGTACGTTATCCACGTAGTATCTATAATCAAACTTTAACATACAATGCATTCATTATGAATCTGAAACGTGTACTCTAAATTTTTATATACCATTTATTATTTCAGTTTTGTTGTTGATTTAAGTAGTACACATAATTTAGGTTGGTACGATTTTAATTTATTTTGGTGTAAATAAAACGGATGTTATAATTTAAGTTAAAGACCAAAAATTGAATCATTGCCAACTGTACAATACTAGTACTACTCACGTGGTCTCTTTCCACTAGAAGATTCGATAATTACAAGACAACAATTTATTAAATAATGACGATCTAAAAGTGTATAAAATCAATTTTCTTGAAATTACGTTTTCCTTGCTTTAAATGTATCTGAACTAGACTGAAAAAAGTGTATGTCACAACACTGGAGGTACAATTAATTGAAGCACAAAAAATAAATAGTGTTGATTTTAGTAGAATTTTATGTAATATTGACATATTAAATTGCTTCATTCACTTAAAATAAACGTACAGAGTTAAAAATAGTAATGGTAAGAATTGGAAAAGGTAAAAGTATCATTGTAAACTTGAAAACTAATTAAGAAATGTGGTGAAAATGTGATTAAGAATAGTATAAATTTGGTGGTATGAAAGACAAATAAGTCATAATCGCATATTTAACACGCAAACATTAATCTAAATTCCAAAACCAAAAAGCGCGATTGCAAGTAGCGTACCATTTAGTCACGATTGTTGCATTTTATTATTTTTGTGTGTTGTCAGTATTTACATTTAAACGGTTATATTGTCGTGGCTCTTCGAAAGCCATAATTCAAAATTGTTGTGTATTTCGTCGATTTTTAGCATTTATTGTTTTATTTGTGTAGTTATTCTATAGTTGTTCGTAACGGTGGTCTGTTTATGGTATCTCTCGGTAGCTTCGCTCGTACTTGGAAAAGCAAGCTGATGTTATCTCGTTAGTTATGGGCCACAAGACACCAACTCGAAGGAAGCATACGATTAATGCTCTTATTATTTAAATAACACAGAAAAAGTAAATAACCTAAATACATTATACGTCTATATATATATCAAGTGAACGGCATTTACTATATTATTTACGTCATTAATGGTTTTAAATTGGTTTTTATAAAATTCGAAATTGTGTGTGACTATACACAGTATCCATTTATTCTTAAATATCGGGGGATTAATTAAATTTAACGAAAATAAAAATAAATTGTATATAACTATAATGAAACGGTACCATCTTTTAGTACGTTTTTAAAACGGTTTTCTTTAATATTTTCTATTTAATAGGTTTACTAGGCTTTTCCGTTTTTCAATATTATTAAGGGACCCAGTGATTTAGCTTGTAAGAAAGACATGCCTATAATAATTATAGTTTATACGCCTGTAAACGGAAATGACAACGATACCTAATTAGGTGAGTTTAGCCGTTAAAATCGATCCGGGTTTTTTTTTCGTCTATTTAACATGGGATAAAGGGTAAACAAATGCAATTTAAAAAAGGCCCAAAATATGCGCCTATTTCAGTATATAAACAGGGGTGACAAAAGAGCTTAAAATTGGGGTATTCAGCACTCGGTATCATAGTTATTTTCTTCGTCTATTCTACATCAAATCAAAGTGTATAAAAGCAATAAAAAAAAACGCATTTTTATAAATGGGGTAACGAAGATGCTTAATTTGAAGTGTTTAGGCGTTGATATCGACAAAAGTGTTTTCTTCATTATTCTATATGGAATAAAGAATGAATAAAACCAATAAAAAGAGCAGATATTCATTTCGAATAAATAATTTCACACTTTTCAATTACTCGGCATTTAAACGTACGTACTTAATTTAGGATTTGTTGCTTGGCTTGACGAAAATGATTAATTTGGAGTTTGGCGCTTGATCAAAAACATTTTCAAACTTTTCAATCAAACCTAGAAATGGAGGTAAGGATCAGGCTTAATTTGGAGTTTGGAAATTGATCTAAAAACATTGAAATTTTCCAATTTCTCTCTATTCAATAGGTGGTAGGCATGTATACTCCATGCCAGCCGGGGAGGTACCATCACCCTTACCATGGGCTCCTTAATATTGGGTCTCCGATTTTCTGAGCTCGGTAAGGGCTGCCGGTTACCTTCTCCATCATCCTTAATCTATTCTCATCCATATTCTTCCTTCTCGCCCTCACTGTCTTCCTATCGGATTAAAAGTCCCAAATTAAAAAATAAGACGGCTGTGGTTTCTAGGGTTATAAATTCCGGACGTAAAATCCTGCCCCACTCGGATGTCCGGGAGGGCAGGGCCCAAGCGACCTCGGTCATCGAAAGTATCAACTTTCTGATTCACTACTGCAACATCCGTGGTATCAGGTCTAATCTTAATGCTATTCACCAACATCTTGAACAATTACAACCTGATATATTGTTTCTATCTGAAACACAAGTCTCCTCTCAAAGCTCGGAGTCACCCGACTTGCAATTTTCTCAATACCATCTTCACTCTAACTTTCGATATAAAGGAGGCGTATGTGCGTACATCAAGGACAGAATTTGCTTGCAAGAGGGTTTCTTCATTAGAAAATAAAAATTTTGACGTGATTTGGTTTAAACATTCTGGTCCTAATTTTGTGAAATTCTACTGTTGCATTTATAGGTCTCCTAATGACAGCAACTTTCAAGATTACCTTAGTATGAAAGTTGACTATCTCCTGTCTCAGTTTCCATCTTGCGATATCTCATTTGTAGGCGATTTCAATGTTCATAACTCTAATTGGCTTCAATTTTCATCTACTACAAATCCCGCTGGTCATAGTGCAGAAACATTTGCTATTTCATGTGATCTCACACAAATGATTTCTGAACCCACAAGAATCCCTGATAACCCTAACCATACTCCACATCTTCTAGATCTCTTTCTTACATCAAACCCTCTTGTTTATAAAACTTCCGTTCTTTCGCCTTTAGGTCTTTCCGACCATTGTCTAATAAAATCATTTCTACTGTACCTAATTCCACTGTTGTTCGCAAAACCGATAGAACCTTGTGGTGTTTTAAGTCAGCTCGATGGAGTGATTTACGGGATTTCTTTGCAACCTTTCCATGGCGTGAATATTGTTTTAAGTCGTCCTCTTCTTCGGACATCGCTCTTTCAGTATCTGAAGTCATCCTCATGGGAATGGAGTTATACATTCCGAAAAAACAGTACCGTGTAGGTCATTCACGTTCCCAACCCTGGTTCAATAAGGCTTGTTCTGATGCAATATCTTTAAAAATAAATGTTACATTAAATGGAAATCTAATAAATCGGTTGACAGTCATGTAGAATACGTTGGTGCTAGAAATATCTGCAAAAGTGTCATCACTAAAACTAAAAAGTTGTTCGAACAACGAAAATGCAATGAACTAGCTACATCTCCTTTAGGCAGTCGTAAATTTTGGTCTTTAGCAAAAGCCATTAGTAAAAACTTTCGAACATCTTCATTTCCCCTGACATCTATTGACGGATCGGTAGTTGCTGATTCTGTAGACAAAGCCAACGTTTTTGTGGATTTGTTTGCATCAAACTCGTGTCTCAATGATTCTGGAAAAGATGTGCCCCTAGTCAACTCTTCTTCATACGTTATGAAACCAATTCATTTTCGGTACAAGCTCTTGGAATCGATCATCAGTAGGCTTGATCTCAATAAGGCGACTGGCCCAGACGGTATCCCAGCTATTGTCTTAAAGAAATGTTCCCCGAACTAGTACCAGTCCTATCTAAGCTCTATACGATCTCTATATCTTCTGGGAATTCCTTCATCATGGAAGTTAGCAAATGTTCAACCTATTCCCAAAAAGGTGATAAGACCGATCCCTCAAATTACAGACCAATTGCCATCACTTCCATTTTGTCTAAAATCATGGAAAAAGCCATCAATCAGCAACTGCTCACGTTCCTTGAAACTAACAAACTCCTTAGTGACCACCAATATGGGTTTAGGCAAAGTCGTTCAACAGGCGATCTTCTTTCATATGTGACCCAAGTTTGGAACAATACAGTAGAGCAGTCCGGTGAAACAGTTGTAGTCGCTTTAGATATCTCAAAGGCATTTGACCAAGTTTGGCATAAGTGTTTACTTGCCAAACTCACCTCGTTTGGGTTAAATGATACGCTCATCAACTGGGTTTCTAGTTTCCTTGATAAAAGACGAATACGTGTCGTAGTTGATGGCTTTTTTCAAAAGAAGTTAGCATTAACGCGGGCGTACCACAGGGATCCGTTATAGCGCCTACACTTTTCTGCTGTACATAAACGACCTTATTTCTTCAACAACTAACCCCATCCATTGCTTTGCTGACGATAGCACTCTTCACTGTAGTTCATCTCAGTCTACTCATAGTGATAATCCACCTTCTATGTCAAATCAAGAAATTAAAGCTGAAATGGCAAATTCAATCAACAAAGACATTCAACGTATTCTCGAATGGGGAAGCAATAATCTAGTTAAATTTAATGCTAACAAAACTCAGTGTTGCCTTATGTCCGCCAAAAAGATCGATCATTTCCTGTTGTAAGTATGAATGGGTCAGTTCTTAAGTTTTCAGACTCTATTACTCTGTTGGGTATGACTGTATCTTCAAATCTCTCATGGGTTGACCATCTTCTGTCAGCTACCAAAACAGCTGCTCGTAAAATAGGCTTTTGTACAGATCTAAGCAGTACTTTACCTCTCGACAACTCCTTCTGCTGTATATGGCCCAAATTCGGCCTCATCTGGAATATAATTCTCACCTTTAGGTTAGTGCTCCCCAATACGCTCTCGATATCGTTGATCGTATTCAAAAGAGAGCGATTAGGCTTATAAATGACCCGTCCTTAACTTCTCACATACAGTCCCTTGAGCATAGAAGGACGGTTTCAGTTCTTTCTTTGTATTATCGTTATTACAACGGCTATTGTGCTGGTGAATTACATTCTTTGATACCATCTCCGGCTATCTTTGCGAGAAACACTCGGTTCGCTCATTCACATCATCAGTATGCAGTACAAATCTCCACTTGTCGTACCAAATGGGCGCAATCCCACGGCTTCTAAACTCTGGAATGATTTCCCTAGTTCCTGTTTTCCTCTCACTTATGATATGAGAAAATTTAAGGTAGCTGTTCATAGGCATCTATTGGCAATTCATTATCCCTCTATCCATCCTCCTAAGTGTTCCTGAGTGCTTTAGCACGATAGGCCTTATTTAGCCTGTTCAGGTCCACAATCATAAAAAAAAAAAAAAAATTCATAAGTATAAACAAGATAAGGATGCTTAATTTTTTGAGTTAGGCGCTTCATCTAAAATCAATTTCAAATTTTTACATTACACTTTATTCAAACATAGAAATGGGGGCGACCAAAATGCTGAATTTGAAGAGTTTAGGCATAAATATCGAGGTTTTCCTTCGTCAATTCTACATGGAATAAAGAAAGCAATAAAATGGGCATAAATTACTCATTAAAAAAAGTTTTTTTTTCAATTTTCAATTACTCTCTATTTAAACGTAAGTAAATTTAAGATTTGGTGCAGACAGGGGATTGATAAAAAAATTACAAACTTTTCAATCCCTCTCTATTCGAATCTAGGTGAGAATCATGATTGGTTTGGGGTTTAGCAATTGATCTAAAAAATCCAAATTTTCCAATTTCTCATTATTTAAACGTATAAAAGGGAGAAAGATGCTTAATTTAGATTTAGGCGTTTCCAAGTATACAATTACACTTTATTCAAACATATAAATGGGGGCGACTTTCTTCATCAATTCTATATGGAATAAAGAATGAATAAAAACAATAAAATGGGCAGATATTACCCATTTCCTGACTTTTTTTTTAATTTTCAATTGCTCTCTATTTAAACGTAAGTAAGTAAATTTAAAATTTGGCGCTTGACTAAACATATAAACAGGGATAACGAAAATGATGGGGATTGATATAAAAATTAGAAACTTTTCAAGCCCCTTTTTTTCGCTGTCTGCGTTCCGAAAAACAGCGAACATCAAGAAATCGCTTAACCGTTTTAAAAAAAAAGAACAAATCGACCTGCCTCTACCAGCATCGTTGTCAAGATGCCGGGTATAGAGCATCAACCAGAGCGCCGCCGACATGACAGTTCCACCTGGGTCTACTGCCCCTGGTTAGAACCGACAACAAGCAACGCGCCGGCCTCGCAAGGGATCCCTGCGTCGACCAGCAGCCATGACGTCACAAGAAATCTAAGAAAGGATACGAAAAACGACGACAAGAAGTCAACAGAAGTTACACCGGTTACCGCTCCCGCTGTAACCGCCCCGCCATCTCATACCGACGCAGCAAGCTACGAGTCACCATCGCCCGACGAGGAATTCTGGCTACAAAAGAAGAAGCCAAACAAGAGATCGAGGGACCGCCCGACCACACCTACACCGACCGACAACGCTTACCAGGCCCTTGCAGACACCTTGGACCGCTCGGAAGCTATATAAACCGCGGTTACCAGAGAGAGGGTGCCGCCGGTAATCCTTCGCGAGAAGGAGAACTAGGTCTCCTTCTCTCGTGAACTGGACCGACGAAGGATTGCCTTCACCCGAGCGAAGGCAATCGCCGAGGGATACAGACTGCCACAGTCAAGGATCGTGACAGGCGGGTGCGGCATATGCATAGGTATGATACGCCGTACCATACCTATCAGGCAAAGAGTGAACGTACATTCAAGGTGGTTATACGGAGTTTGCCTGTAGAAATCTCCGAGAACGACGTTTGCTCCGAGTTACTTGAGCGCGATATTAATACCACTTCTTGTTTCGAAGAAGCAAAGAAGACTGATCCCGCTTCTGCTGGTGATGCTTCCAACAGAAGAGGACCTTAAGTGGAGCACGTGGTTCGACTTCGTATCTCCATCGAAGACTTATGGCGGAAATCCAGCAACGGGCAGTACCATCGATGACAGGGATTCCGTCACGCACAGCGTTGCAGTAGAACGGCGGCGCACTGTGTTAGGTGCGCAGGGAATCACCATTCCAGCGATTGTATAAAACCCCGTACAGACCGGGCTAAGTGTGTGAACTGTGGTGGTGATATCCGAAGTTCCCATGTCTCCCGCAGCCCCAGCGAAAGAAGACCGACGTACCACGCCAACAGAAGAGGACACCGCCGACAGCGGCACCCTCTCAACGCCTACCCAGCGTTAGTTACACCAATGCGATGGCAAACAAGCGAGAGAGCAGAAGTACCGAAGGCGATTAGAGCCGCTGACGTGAAAATTCCCGATCCTCCTGCTTTAGGGTTCGACGCCAATTTAGGTATCCTCGGAGGCCTAGGTATGGCGAAGGCCTTACCAGTCATCCGCAAGGTGACAGCAGCCCTAGCTAAGATTCAAACCGCGACTGATCGGTGGGAAGTGATGCTCACGCACGGTTAGGAGGTGTCTGCCTTTTTTGGGCAAGCAAACTCCGGAATGGCGACGAAAAGTATGCCTCGGATAAGTACCAGTATCGATTTTATACTCACATCTGTCCTAAACCTGCTTGTTCTATACTGTACCGCGGTATAGACCTCCCATCCGATTACTGCACAAAAATAATTATGCCATAGTGGTGCAGGTTATATGAAGACCTAATTGATTTGGGGTTTAGCAATTGATCTAAAAAATCCAAATTTTCCAATTTCTCTTAATTTAAACGTATAAATAAGGGGGAGAAAGACGCTTAATTTAGAGTTAGGCGTTCCAAATTTTACAATTACACTTTATTCAAACATATAAATGGGGGTGACTTTCTTCGTCAATTCTACATGGAATAAAAAATGAATAAAAGCAATAAAATGGGCAGATACTATTCATTTCATAAATTTCAAAATTTTGAATTACTCTGTATTTAAATGTTAATTTGGTATTTGACGCTTGAATTCACATATAAACGTGGATGGCGAAAATTATTAATTTTGAGTTTAGCGCTTGATCAAAAACATTTTCAAACTTTTCAACCCACTCTACCCAAACTCACAAATGGAGGCGAGGATCATGCTTAATTTGAGGGTTGGCAATTGATCTAATAATAATTGAAATTTTCCAATTTCTCGTATAAACAAAGAGGACGAAAATGAATAATTTGGAGTTAGGCGGTTCATCTAAAAAAAAATTCAAAATTTTCAATTACACTTTATTCAAACGTATAAATGGGGGCGACAAAGATGCTTAATTTGAAGGGTTTAGGCGTCAATACCGAAATTTTTCTTCGTCAATTCTATATGAAAGAAATAGTGAACAAAAGTAATAAAATGAACAGACATTATCCATGTAAAAAATTTTCAAACTTTCAATTACTCTGGACTTAAATGTAAGTGCTTAATTTGAGATTTGATGCTTGACTTAACATATAAGCTGGGATGATGAAAAGGATTAATTTGGAGTTTGGTGCTTGATAAAAAACATTTTCAAACCGTTCAATCCCTCATTATTCCACCTAAAAATGGAGGTAAGGATCATGCTTAATTTGGGGTTTCGCAATTCGTATATTCAAACGTGTAAACAGAGGGGGGTGAATATTAGGAGTTAGGCGGTTGATCTAAAATAAATTTCCAAAGTTCCAATGACACTTTATTCAAACGTATAAACGAGGGCGACGAGGGCTTAATTTGAAGTGTTTAGGCGTTTTTTCTTCGTCAATTCTACATGTAATAAAGAATGAATAAAACCAATAAAAGTGAAAATTTCCAATTGCTCTGTATTTAAACGTACTTGATTTGGGATTTGGTATTTGACTTAACATATAAACAGAGATGACGAAAATGATTAATTTGGAGTTTGGTGCTTGATCAAATCATATTCAAACTTTCGAGTTCTTCTTCATTCAACCTACATATGGAGATAAGGATCATTCTTAATTTCGGGTTTGGCAAATGATCTAAAGAAAATTCAAATTTTCCAATTTCTCTATATCCAAATGTATAATCAAAGGGGGACGAATGGGCTTAATTTGAAGTTAAGCACTTGATCTAAAAAGTTCCAATTATACTTACTCAATCGTATAAATGGAGACGACTAGTATGGTTAATGTGAAGTGTTTAGGCGTCAATATTGAGCTGTTTATTCGTCAATTGTACATAGAATAAAGAATGAATAAAAGCAATAAAATTAGAGAAAAAGAGAGATATTACTCTCATTTCACATAAGAAATTTCACACTAAATTAACTAATTTGGAGTTTGGTGTTTGATCAAAAAAAATTTCAAACTTTTCAACCCCTCTCTATTTAACCTAGAAGTGGAGCTGATGATCATGCTTAATTTGAGGTTTGACAATTGATCTAAAAAACCTCTTAAAATGCTTAATTTGGAATGTTTAGACTTCAATTAAAATGTTTTCTTTGGCAATTCTACATGAAATACAGTAAAACTACAATCAATAAAGAAAAAGGTGTGTATTTTTCATTTCATATAAAAAAACTGAAATTTTCCAATTACTCTCTATTCAAACAACGGAGGTGATGAAGATGCTTTTTGGGGTTTAGAGTTTGATCTAAAAAAATTGAAACTCTCCAATTTCTCTCTATTCAAACGTACAAACGGAGGTGACTAAAATGCTTAATTTGGAGTTTGACGCTTGATCAAAAATAAATTTCAAACTTTTCAATTACTCTCTATTTAAACGTGTAAACTGAGATGACGAAGATACTTAATTTGGGATTTGGCAGTTGAATTATCATATGGACGGGAATAACGAAAATGCTTAATTTGGAGTTTGAGGCTTGATCTAAAATAAATTTCAAACTTTTCAATGACTCCCTATTTAAACGTATAAACGGAGATGACGAAGATGCTTAATTTGGGATTTGGCAGTTGACTTATCATATGGACGGGAATAAAGGAAATGCTTGAATTACAAGCTTTCCAATTTCTCTCCAAATAAATGGTGACAAAGATGTTTAATTTGGGGTTTGGTACTTGGCGAAGATGACGAAATAATTTAGAGTTTGGCGCTTGATCTAAAACAAATTTTAAACTTTCCAATTGCTCTCTATTCTAACTCGATTCTAAATAGAGTAAATGAAAACAATAGAAAAAAAAAATTTTTTTTCTAATTTTCCAATTTCTCTCAATCCAAACGTATAAACGGGAAGTGTTTAAACGTCGATATCGATCATAACTTTCAAAGTGCTCTGTATTCAAACCTATAAACGAGGATGATAAAGATGCTTAATTTGGAGTTTGCGCTTAATCTACAATAATTTTAAACTTTCTAATTACTCTCTATTCAAAAGTCTGAACGAAGGTGGTGAAGATTATTGCTTCTAATTGGTCTCCAACCTTTATCTCTACTACTAACCCCGTCCATCCTGCTTTTGATTGGTCCCCGCATTTGCGAAAGCTACTAGTCCGTTCAGTCTGCTTCTGATTGGATCCCCACTCTTTACCCAACTGCATGCCTCACATCTAAGGCCCTTTTGGTACAATATTAAAACTGAAATCACTAAGCTCGCCTCCTCTCGTTATTAAGTTTCAGTATTATAGCTAACCTAATGTTTTCGGCTTGTTTACAGCAATTAATTGTCAGATTCTGATTCTGCACATACTAACCTAATTTCTTGGATTTAGGCCACTTTACAGAAAAAAAATCAAATTCCTATTTTACACATGTGTATTCATCTGGGCCTTTAAATTTTCCACATACAGTTGCCACTCACCTTGTACATTTTTATGTTTGCAATTTGTCAATCGTTAGTACAATACAATATTTTCGCACTGTAATCTGGTTTTCTTTGTTCAATACCTACAGGATCTATATAAAACATCGTTTTATAGTTCAAAAACAGTTCGCACAGACTTAGGGAAATTTCATTAAAAACACGTTAATGGCCATACTTATTACATAGAATCAAGGAAAATCCTAAAAAAACCAATGACTCATACTTGTAATCACTCAAAAGGACAAAGCCCAACTTGCATAGCTGGTTTGCGTTTCTTTGCATTTGCTGGGTTCTTTGCTTGTTTGCTAGTTTATTTGTTTTTTGTGTTGGTTTAGCTAAATTTTTAATGCTTGTTAGTATCCAATTTATGTTAATTTTTAAGCTGTATGCTAGCTTATATAATGTTTCAAGATGTCCATCATGTGTCCTTTGCGTCGTGTGATTGCGGTTGTGTGGATGAGAGCGTGTGTTGTCTAATTCGCATGTTTGCTAGTTTTATTATTTGTGTATTTGTATACTTTATATATTTTGTCTTAACTGTCTACTTGTTTGCGTATCTGTGTTGCCTGCGTATGTTATCTAGTTTGCGTGTTTGAAAACTAGCTTCTTTGTTCTGGAATTTTCGTGTGTGAGTGTGGAGTAATTTTTTGTTGAGCTTGTTCGTTTGCGGGTTTGCATGTTCCGGCGATCACTGGATAGTTAATTTGTTTTTATGCGTGTTTGCATGTTTGGGGGTTCAGGTGTTGTTATGTTTGCATGTTTACTGGTTTGCTACTAGAGATTGACATGATACCAGGTAGAAAAAGGAGCCGCCTTACGGAGGTCCCAAAAGAGAGTTGGTCATCAGTTTTTCTTGTCTTTAGTATTCTTAGAAGTCTTAAACAAAAGTAATCAAGTTTTTGTCCCCCTCCCCCCCCCTCCCCCGATTTTGGGATCTCAACTGTGCGTATTTATAATAAGGAGGAATAGTTAAAAAAACAGTGTAAATGACTAATGGAAATCTGTAAAAAAAACTATGGACTTGATCAAGCTTGCGTCCAACATCTAAAATTTCTGCGACACGTATTTCGGCAGAACGTAGCTTTTCCGCAACAAAGAGAGCAAAAAATTATGAAGGAATTCCACAGGACAAGAAAGACTATCATTTAGCTCTGTTGTCTATCAAAAAAGAGGTGTTTCAAGAAACATCACCAACATTTTTACAAAGCAATTAACGTTTGCGAAGAAAAGTCCTAGGATATCACTTAGTTTCAAAAATAGTTATTTCTATCACTAGGCTAGAAGTGATGTGTGGAGTGTAGAGGGGGACATATCGAGCATGTTTTATGATAGTTACTATATCGGTTTTGTTTTTATTTTAGTTATTAGAAATTACAATAATTAGGAATCTAATTGTATAAATTTTTCATTTATTAATCCATGCCTTCTCAAGGCCTACTATTTCAATTTCATATTTTTTAAATTTTTGATAGTTGGAAGTAAATTCTCGTATCATGTGATACATCGCTGAAAAGGTGATAAAAATACTATTCGATAATGTAAAATCCAAGATGGCGTCCATATGAAAACAATAGTTAGTGTATGTATTTCAAAACAAATGACTGTAGATAAATTTTGGTACTTTTTAAAATTGTCTTTTAAAAGTGTCTTAATAATGTACAAATCAAAATGTTGTCAGACTTCAAATAAAAGAGCTACAGGGGGTAGTAGAAAATGCACAATTTTCGTTTTCTTCAATTATTTCAAAAACAAAAAAAGTTACTTCAAATCTGACTTTACCATGATGATAGCCATAAAATTCTCTAAAACTTTCCCCATTTAACCGACATTCTATCTTCAATATTAACGAATATAGCAATACATGTATGCTGAATCTCGGACACACTGTATAGGGTTTCATTACGTTATACAGGGTATTTCAAAAGTTATGGTCAATGGTACACGAAAATCATTCTCATTTCAACGTTCTGTATACCCTAGACAGAACAATCTAACAAAAGTTTTTTCCAGGAATAACGTTACAGCGTTACGAGAAAGTGCTATTTCTTTGTTATTGAACCAATTGAATATAGAGCGAGCCAAAACTCGAACACATGATTTTGTCAATTTTTTCAAATGAATTACCCTGTATTTTATTTTAAAAACTGAAAATACACTTTAGGTTCTTTTATTTTTATTAAGCACTCCCTACAGCGTTAATTTCTGAGATATTTTAGGGGATAATATAACTAGTGTTATGATTATCATCGATTATTAATCATAACACGTGTTATATTTGGTAAGAGAATATAATGAACGTTAATAGAAAATATATTTTTTAAAGTTTACAATTTTAAACGATCTGTCACTTTGATAGTAAATATTACAGTTGCAAGATATCAATACAATTATTCATTTCCTTGAAAGTTTTTGCCACTTTGACAGTAAACTATTTTATTCATTAACATCATGTGACAGTCAACATGCGGTATAAAATTATCACCGATTTGATAGCCTATTCTGCGATTTTGTTTTTGTATTTTAACCAATGAAAGTAATCAAAAATGTACCATGTGGCATGTGAGTTATATTCTCAGTTTAATAACAGAAAGAGATTTTTTTTAACAATTTCTAATGTAACAAGTTAGCCGTGAACAAATGACAGATAGATATTATTCAGTAATAATCAGTAGCTTGTCATTTAACAAACTTCTTTGTGATTGTGTAGTATTCATTAATTTGTAAACACTTAAATACTGTTTGAAATGAACTTTCCTGTTGAGGAATTAACAGACATGATATGGGTACTCGGGAATGTACGAAAAATTGTTTATTAGCACAACGAATTTACAAAGAGAGATATTCCGCACGAAGACAACCCGAGAAAGTAACGTTGGAAAGGTTAGTAGATCGTTTTAATCGTACGGGTTCAGTAGTTTATGAAAAAAAGGAAAGACAAAACCTGTACTTAACGAGGAAAATGAATTTAACGTGATGCTTGAAGTTACGCATAATCCACATGTTTAGTACACGTGAAATCTCGCGTCAGCATGATATTAGTTACAGGTCCGTCCGAAGAATACTGCGTAAAAATAAGATGCATCCATACCATATCCAGTTGCATCAAGAGTTACTCGAAGATGACTATCCCAGAAAGGTTGCTTTTTGTGAATGGGTTCAACAACAAATCCACAATCAGGCCGATTTCTTTGATTTTGTCTTTTTGGAGACGAAGCCACGTTTGATAAAAATGGAACTGTGAATATACACAATTTCCATTATTATTCGGCAAGTAATCCCCATCTTATAACAACTCATAGTCAAACTAGGTGATCTTTGAATGTTTGCGGTGGTATAGTTGGAGATCACGTAATTGGACCATATTTTTTCGATGGAACAGTGAATGGTCAGGTTTATTTGGACTTAATCATTTACCATTACTGTTGGCAAATTTTCTTCTTAACATTCGTCAAAGAAGGTGGTTGTTACACGATGGAGCTCCGGTACATCACACTAGATTAATTCATAATCATCTTAATACCCATTTTCCTGGAAGATCGGGGTGGGAAGAGGGGGACCCATTGCATGGTCAGCTCGTTCACCAGAGTTAAGTAAAATTGACTTCTTCAAGTGGGGTTATGTGACAAACCTTGTGTATCAAATACCTCCAACCACACAAGATGATATGAAGAATAGAATACGACAAGCATTCCAGAGTATTAATGTAAAAATGTTAAGAAATGAATTTGAAGATCGACTGCAATGCTGTATTGATGTTTTCGGTGGACATTTATTATGAAATTAATTAATTTTATAAGAGTTTTGTCTTAATAACCGATGTTTTATGAATTTTTTATAATAATTTGTCACACTTTTATTTGTTCACGGCTAACTTGTTATAATAGAAATAAAAAAAAAAATCTTTCAGTTATTAAATTGATAATATCTCAGAAATTAACGATTTTAACTGTAGGGAGTACTTAATAAATATGAAAGAACATAAAGTGTTCACTTTTTAAAATAAAATACAGGGTGATTCATTAGAAAAAATTGACAAAATCATGTGTTCGAGTTTTGGCTCGCTCTATATTCAATTGGCGCAATAATAAAGAAATAGCACTTTCTCGTAACACTGTACCAATGTCAAAAAGTTATGCCTGGAAAAAATTATTGTTAGGTTGTTCTGTCTAGGGTATACAGGACGTTGAAATGAGAATGATTTTCGTGTACAATTGACCATAACTTTTGAAATACTCTGTATAACGTAATGAAATCCTATATTGGAAGTATGGGGGAGATGAGCTTAATCCAAATTTGAAATAATATATAGGGTGTCCCATTTAAAGAAAAGTATGTTTGGTTCACCCTGGTAACATGTAACACCCTGTAAATACGAAAATAATTTTATAATGTGAAGTTTGAAGTTGCATATAATTTTTGTAAATAACCTTTTTTGATATCTCCTTTAATAACGGATATATCGTACTTCGACGCACTAATGCCGCACCCTGTATGTGCATATTTTTAAATAACTTTATATCAAATGTTAAACCCCTTACTTTGCTCTCTAAGGTAACACTACCGCAAGTAGAATACAGAAATACATCTTGCAAATAACCTAACATAATGTCAAAAAAATAAACGCCAAGTTGTCAATAATTGTTTACTAATATTTCAACTATTTTCATGGTCAACTCGAGTTAGCAAAAAAATACGTTCTTTGGAATGTTTTCTTTAACACCTTGAGCGACACTGACGCTGTACAGCGCAAATGTGATTTGACAGAACGTGTAGCAGCGTCGTTAATAAAATAATCATTCTTGACTGAACGTGAGCCAGCGTCCATATTTTACATACTGTTTAATGTAATTTAATTCACACTGTCACATCAGAGAGAAACTCAATCGCCGAACTGTCACAATACGGCACCTACCGGTTCCCCCACCTGCACTCCGGCCAATTTTTATGTTAACCGCGAAAATGATACAGAACGTGAGGCAGCGTCTTCAGTTGCGTTGCAATCGTTAGAGTGAGTGTTTCGCTGTCACAGCTTTAGAGCACATGTTTTGTGTAAAATTTATCGCCGGCATTATATGACCAAATCGTAAGTAAATAATGATTTATTATAAAATAAAAACATTTTTCAATAAGATTTTCGGTGATATGATTCTAGTGGATGTATTTTTGTTATAGATGGCCGACGATAACAAGATGATGCATATGAAAAAGAACAGAGCCGATTACGTGATTTGTATGAGGAGGTGTCATCAGCTGAAGACGATGATCCGTATGCCGATTCGACTGGAGAGTATGGATCCGACGAAAATTACCTGCCAAGCAACGACTCTTCTATCACTCAATCCAAGGAAAACGAAATGTCTGATTCAGATGATTCAATATCCCCAAAACGTATCAAAAAGTACAAGACCGCTCAAGGTAGAACTATTACACAAAAAAAGAAAAATAAGAACACTTGGCAAAATGTCCAGGAGGAGTGTCGCAGTGTCCGGAAGAAATAGATGAAGAGATCACCCAACCAGATATGTTGGAGCCCGATGTATCTCAAACTACAGATGTTGCAGAAGTCAATGAGATTTTACAAAATTTGCATTAGAGGAGAAGGAAACTCGGATGAAGACATCACACAAGACGTTATCGAAGATAATTTACAGTGGAAGACACAACTTGAAATACCAAACTTTAATTTTGATGAATCAACAAACGGTTTAAAGATAGATAAAAATCCTGATGCTAGTCCTAAAGATGTTTTGAATATATGCTTCCGGGCAATATATTGCAATATATAATAGACTGTACAAACAGTTATGGAACAGTTTTAACCAAATCCAATAGACCTAAGGTTAAACACTGTAGAGATGCCACATTTCACCCTGTCACTCTTGATGAAATGAAAAGTTTTGGCTTTATGTATGCTCCAGGGACATATTACTACTACAAATGTGCGGCGCTTTTTGCCTTTAAAGATGTCTTATACTTTCATCCCATATTTAATTATGTTATGTCGAGGAGGTTTCAACAAATATTACGGGTTTCATATTGTTCGACTACCTTTTCAAAAAATAAAGAGAAAGTACAATCATTTCTAGATATGCTGATTGCACAATTTCAGTCTGTTTATGGCCCAACTAAAGAGCTATCTCTAGATGAGTCACTGTTACATTTTCGTGGCAGGCTTCGTTTTCGAGTTTACCATAAGAATAAAAAAGCCAAATATGGCATCAAATTCTACGAGCTGACAACCTCAGATGGCTACCTACTAAATACGGAAATGTACAGTGGCGAAATAGAACGTCTAGAAGCGAATTCCACGAAATTAGAGTCTCTGGTTTTAAGATTAGTGAAACCATACACTATGAAAGGACATGAATTATTCATGGATAACTTTTATAACAGCTACCGTCTTTCCGAAAAATTACTTACTCTCAACATTCATACTACTGGAACTCTAAGATCTAACCGCAAAGGTAATCCGCGGGAATTGATAAATAAAAAATTTAAAAAAGGAGATCATTTTTGGGTCAGAAGAGAACAACAGGCATCGACAGATGTGATCAAATGACTTATTCAACGCCAAGGAAGACCATTCGGTGGTACAAAAAAGTAATCTTTCATATGCTGGATGTTGCCATTTGGAATGGTTTTTATCTTTACAGAAAATATTGGAAAAATTATTCGAAATCTTGCAGGTTTATAGACTTTCGTGACAGTATTATAAAATCCTATCTAACACTTCCAGCGAATATTGAAGGAAAACATCTAATTCGACGTCATAGAAACGATAATAGAAAACTGGAAAATGTATTGCATGAGCCAGAGCAAAATCAGTTTGAACGCCACTGGCCTGAGAGAATTCCGGGTGATCCATCGGCCAAATCTAACAAGACAAAAGTGTATTTGAGATGTCGGATGTGCACAAAAAACGGTAGGCGTAAAGAAACATCCTATAGATGCATGGGATGTTTGGATACACCACCATTGTGTCCAGAATGTTTTGAAGAATGGCACAAATAACGAAAAATAGTACTGATAATAGAGTTACGTACTTTTAACACCTTTTGTATCCATATAAACGTTTGCCAAAAATGTTATAATAAAAATAAAGTTTGTTTTTTAGTTTACAAAAAAATGTTTGAAAATAAGAATGTTCGTTTGTTTTTTAGCTTATTGTTCTTGACAAAATTAATATAGTTTGTTTTTCCTAAGACCAGTTGTTTTATTTAAAGAATTACTTACATAAATAAGTTCTATAACGAGAGAAAGCTCTGCGTGATGCCCAACGTTGATCAGCGTTCTGTCAAATTGAAACTGGTAAAGATCCTTATAATGTGACTGAACGCTGATTAGCGTCTTCAGATAATTGTAAACAAAAGTACTGACTCAATTAGCAACTCTCAAAATAAGGCACTGCCGCTCAACGTGTTAATATTATAGCATAAAATAAATTATTTGAGAACATTGTTTTTTCATTTATTAATTCCTAAAAAAAAATAAAATGACCTCTGTGCGACGGCCAAAAACTGAAGTCAAAGCTAGTATTATAACTACGGTGACCATACGTACTTATTTTAGTAGGACAGTACTTTCTTTTCTGCCAGTGTCCTAAGGTCCTTAATAGAAGCATGAAGTACACTAAAATGTACTTTCTTTTTCTTGAAGATGCAAATATCGCAAATAGGTATACCAAAATATTTATTTTTTATTTAAAAAGAATGCTTATCGGTGATTCACTGATCATGATGCAATAACGACGTTAAGAAGTTGTTGAGAATGTTCACGTAGTTTGTTTCCCGAACGTTCCAGTCCGCCCTCGATTATCCTAGACGCACAGCCCAGAATTCTCCGCGACTGGAACGTGCGAGAATCGAAGCGAAGTTTAGCGAGCCGCATATAAATAGCGACAGCGCTCGGACTAAGACTAAACAAGTTCAATTCTACACGAGTTCTACCGTTCGACAGCAAGCGAACATATTATTTGTTAATTGTTTTTGTTGAATGCAGTCTGGTTTTCTGTGCTGGTTTCGCTTACTAAAAAGCAACGTCGTTTGATTTCAGTTACCTACTTGTGCATTATTTGCGTAAACATGGCACCGCCTCGAAGAAAGTGTCATTTTAATTTGGAGTTACAGAAAGAATATCCGTTTATGAAAATAAAAATAAATTGAGTCCGCATATTGTGTACTGTGAAATTTGTAGAAGTGATGTTGATATTTCCAACAGTGGTCGCAGCAATATTAAGGCTCATCTAACCAAGAAAAGCATACATTAGCTGCAAATACGAAGTCTAAAAGCGCTACACTAAACACTTTCTTCAAAAGTGAAAACTTCAGCTCTAAAAATATGTTAATTGCAGCCAAGGAAGGTACTTTCGCGTATCATACGATCAAGCATCAGCAGAGTTTTAGATCTTTGGATTGCACATCAAAGCTAATAGCGAACATGTTTGAGCCCAAATTTATGGCAGCTCTGAACCAAAACTGAACCCATTGTAAAAATGTTTTGCTAAAGAATCCACTTGCGATTGGAACTTGATCTACACAAAGCACATTTTGTTAGCATCATGATCGATTCGTCCAACCACAAAGAAATTAAAATAGTACCTTTGTTGGTGAGATACTTTAATTGTGAAAAAGGTATTCAAGTGAAATTACTTCAGTTGCAAGACTTACCTGGTGAAACATCAGAACAGTTAAATAGTTATGTGTTTAATACTTTGAAAACCCACAATTTAGTGGACAAGTGTATTGGATTAGCTGCTGATAATACCAATAGAAATTTTGGCGGAATGAAAGAAAGAAAGTGGCAAACCTCTGGTTGGCATTGGTTGTGTTGCACACATTTTGAACAATTGCGTACAAAATGCTACGGACGTCTTACCAATTGACGTTGAGGTTATTGTTGTTAAGTTATTTAAGCATTTCTATATTTATACAGTGAGAGTAAATCAACTTAAACAATTCTGCGACTTTGTTAATGTTGAATACAAAAAGATGTTATCATTTTCTAAAACAAGATTTTTAAGTCTGATGCCCGCAATTGAACGAATTCTACAAATGTACGAACCGTTGAAAGCATACTTTTGTCTATTGAAAATTGTCCAATGATTTTGAAGCAATTTTTGAGTGTGGCACCAGCGAAATTTGGATGTGGTTTGTACACAACATTGCTTCTATGTTTCACAAAGTCATATTAAAGGTAGAGGGTGACAAAATATGCGCAACAGAGGCCGCTCTAGAGTATTTCGATCTTCAAAATAAGCTTGAAAATCGTTTGAATGAATTATTTTTGCCGCTTAAAGTAAGAGAATCCCTTTACAACTTGACAATTGGGAAGGTAGTTTAAACTATCGAGATGACTTCATCTCACAGGTTAGATTATTTTATTCAAATTGTGTGAGTTGCTTGAAGAATTGGTGTACAAATTTAAATGAATTAAGGTTCTTTGAATGGATAAATTTGAGAAACCAAGTTTCATGGAATCAAATTTTGTGTTCATGTGCTGCTTTTAAAGACTACTTGGGTTCGACACTGAATGAGGACGAACTCTTCGATGAAGTTAGTCTATTACAAGCTAAACTGTCAGAAGATAAAATTGCCGAGTGGAACTCGAAAATATAGCTACCGAAGATCGATGGGTTGAAGTATTTAAATGGAATCAAGGGTCTGGATCAAGTGAAGATTTCAAAATTGTGAGATTTTATGTCAGTTTATTTTTGTCTTCCTGGAACAAGTGCGTCAATTGAGCGACTATTCTCTAATATTAATAACTACTGGAGTGCAGAAAATCGCAAATGAAAATATCGACACTAGAAGCTGTGATGCAAGTGTACACAAGCTTCGATGAGACTTGCAGTTTTTGAAGACCAGAAAGCAAATTTTGGAATCTATCCTAAGCTCTCAAAAATACGATTGGCACAAAGGTGACCCCACTGATGGCGTTGCAGGCACGTCAAAATAATTAATAACATTACACATTTCTGCCAGAGTATTTTATTTGTTTGTATTTTTCTAATATAGCCATAGGAATATAGGTACATATATTATGTATATGCATGTGTCATTAAAATTATTTTATTTTTATTCTCATTTTGATGCTTGGCTATGTCACTCTACATTTAGTTCTTTGATTTGTCCGTTTTTATCTATTCCTAATACAACTTTTTGTTACTTTTTATTTCTGTACTTATTTTTCTGAAAATAAATATGGTCACCCAAATTATAACACAAATTGCACAATTATGTTTTTTTCTTGTCAGTTATATAAGTACATTAAATTAAATAAAATAAAGCGAGAAATAATTAAATTATTTCACGTCATCATCAACCACAATATCAAAATCTCTACGATAGGGAGTAAGGAAAATGTTACGCCATTTTTCGTAAGACAAACGTGGTTACTCATGTCAATAAAAAAATGAAATAAATATAAAGTAAAAAATAATTAAATTTCAGAAATACGTTTGAAACAAGTGATCAAAAATTAGTAGGTGATTTTTGCAAAAAAAAAAAAATCCTTAAATGCTCACATATATCTCGCACTATAAATTTGAAATGACTAATTACGGTGTATAACCATATATCAATTTAGATGGTGATAGGTATCCGCTTTTTTTACAAATGGTCGGTAAGCCGCTAATAATCGTAAAGAAAAAAATTTAACGAGTAAATATTGATCATAAATTTAAACCATCCTAATTACTAACTTAAACAAGTATAATACAGCGAATCCGTCGAAAGTTGTAACTTATGAGTAGTTAAAATTGTAATTACAACATTTAGAGGCCATTAATACCATTCAATTAGTTTCTTAATAGTCCCTAACAAAAACATAAACACCAATTATACGAACATGGTTTATTGATCTTTATTGTTCGTTTCAGTAACTTAAAATTATCATAATTAAATTGAAAATCACGAATACAGGGTGGTCTAAAATAATAAAAACTTAACTTACCCCTAAGTGCTTTCATATGTGCTACAGCCATCCGAAGTATTGTGAGTTTATCTGGTTTTCTTGCTAGGGCACTACATGTGGGAACCATATCGGAAAGTTCGGTAATGTAAGCTGTCATCTTGTTTCGCCTCCGTCGTTCAATTTCGCAATGGTTCTCCCTACAGTAAGTTGCAAAGAAAAACATCGGTCATTACAAAACCTCAAATTGGATTACATGCACGAAAATAAATCTTTTAATATTATTAACTTTTAACATATAAGAAATACAATCCCCAGCCGAATAACTCAAAAACCCGTTGGGAAATCAAAATTCGAGACATATACCCATATTCGATACAATTTCTACTTTGTACATAAAATCAATCACGTTTTTTCTTTAAAAATATGCGACAGAATTACCGAAAAAATGTACTCTATACGATATCAGACGCGTGCACGAAACTTTTCTATAATTTGTCTTGTGTATATACGTTAAGGTAATTGATTGTACAGTGAAAACGCAAATTGAGAAACTTCGATATACAGACCTAATCCACTAGAGACAACTACCGACGACCTCCGCTTCTCGATATTCGCAAAACTCAGTGTACATCATCTCAAAAGAAATATTTGCTCTCCCTTTTCGAATTAACATTTTGAAACTCTCACAAGATGATTGGTTAAAAACAAAGCACCTATAATTTATTAGAGAGAAAAAGCACAAGATGATAATTAATTAAAAATGTATGTCTTATAATCAGCAAAGAAACAAATATTGAAGTGGGGCTTCTCAAGGATTTGTTCTGACATCCACACCTTTTTCAAATCATATTAATTATTGACTATTGACTATTCATTGCAGATCACTAATAGTCTAACCAAATACAACCGGAAACCGTTAGATTTACTCTAGCTTCCTCTGTATTCATTCTTCACCATTTTTTTGTTACGCTTCGCCATACAAGCAGATAAATCTCGATCAATGCGGACCAATTACGCGTTTCCTTGTTTGAGACTTCGTAGTTCCCTATAAAAATCTAAAATCTACGGCATAATAAGAAAAAAACAAAACTACTGTAACCTAACAAAACTTGATAAGATAAACAAAACTACTGTAACAAAATTGTATGAGCCGGGCTCGCAAGACCGAATGAGCAGATTCAAACGAAACCTATCAGATTATTTAGTACTTATTTTGTACTAATTTGTACCATCAATAAAAATTGTGTACCCCATGCCGTTTTTAAAAGACCCGTGGCGCTGCCACAGTAAGACAAGCTAGCAGGACCACAATAAAAAAAACGATAAAAAGAAAATTAAGATCACCAATAGAAAGAACTGAATTTGTACTAATTTGTATCATGAAAATAAATTAAATATTTTCATTTATTCCGTGAAAAACAACCCCCAATTGACATATTAGGCTCTAGAGTAAACTAATCTTTCCTATCAGCAGAATCAATCGCAACTTGCACATGCGACTCGGCACAGTATGTACCGACAAAACATAAAGTTTTAGATTTTTACCCCCGCCGTTCCTCCGAAAACTACCCTCGACTACTATTAGGCACGAGAGTAAACTACTCTTTTTATTTAAATCTGGATATTTACATTTTGACGGTATATATCATTTCGCGGCGTGTATGTATTAAAGGATTTTGCCGATAAAAAAGAAGTACTTTACTCTAATAGGGGACGGGGGTAGTTTCCGAAGAAACGACAGAGGTACAAAATTATATACACAGGGTGTGACGCGAAGAGTTTTAATAAAAAGTAATGGCGGATACAGTTATGTTAAAAATCTGAAATGACGAAGCTGTAGGTTTTGGATGACGCTGAGTTCAAATATAATATTGTCCTGAATGTGGCACTTCCGGTTATACCGGAAGTAGACGTCAACTTTGTTATTTTAAATGGAACCTAATATTTTTTGTTTTATTTTAGAATTCTACATCTCATTGATATTTCATACAGGGTGTTTTAAACTTAGCCGCCAACATACACAATTTAAATCATTTATAAGTTGCTTACTTTAAATAGAACACCCTGTATTTTATTACATTTTCCGCTGTATTTTTTTAAGCCAACTCGTCTGGTATCAGTATTCCCTGTACCTAAATCCAATCACTTTTAAGATATTTCATTATCTTAGTTAAAACATAACAAAACTTAATTATTTCAACATTAGTAAAGGATAGGCCATGATTTCCATTATTTAAGGTGATATTTTTTCATAAGTTATTAATTCTGAAAAGTAACCAATAGCCTGAAAGGATTATTAATTATGGATATCATTAAAAACGTTGACTGGGTATTTTGTATTAATTTAATTAGATAACTTACAAACAAAAATACTAAATGTAATATTAAACAAATAAAGTTTTATAATAAGTGTTCAAAATTAGCACCATCTACTTCTAAACATTTATGAATCCTTTTCATTAAGTTATGTCTTGTAATTCTGGAAATATGGTCGGGTGTTAGAGAATTAAAAGCAAGTAAGAGTCTCTGCATCATATCTTCCTTTGTCGTAACAGGTTTGGAAAATACCTGATTTTTAATGTAACCCCAAATACCAAAATCTAGAGGAGCCAAATCAGAAGAGCGAACTGGCCAACGAAACGGACCCTGATTGGCAATCCATCTATCATCAAACATGTCGTAAAGATGCTGAGCAACAGGCCCAAAGTTATGAGGAAGTGCACCATCTTGCTGATACCAAGCTGAAGCCGCCTCTCCATTTTTTAAAGTATGTAACGCCGGTCGTATGGCTTCTTCTAAAATGTGGCAATATCTTGTACCATTTAAATTTTCATCATAAAATTTTAATGCTAAAATTTTATCGTCTTTTATTGCACAAAAAACATTAAAACTCCAACTATTTTGGAAATAACGATCTCTACTAACGTGGATTTTCATTAGACCAAAAATGGGAATTATGTAGATTAAATAATCCATTTTTGCTAAACTTTGCTTCATCACACCATATAACTTTTTTTATGAAGTTTTCATCCTCTTGGGCCTTCATTAAAAACCATTCACAGAATTCTACCCTTCGAGGAAAATCACCTAATTGTAAGTGTTGCACCAAATGATACGAAAATGGTTTCAATTTGTGTTTTTTTTTAATGCGATGAATTGTTCTCATCGACAAAGTAAGATCTCTGACAATCTCTAATGGAGCCATTTGGAGAGGCCGTAAAATAACCCAAAACATTAATATCGTTTATGTCACTGTCCATTAGTGGTTTATTTTTATTAATTTTTGTCTTAAATTGACTAAACTGACGGCAGTTTTTAAGCAATCTTCTTACAATATCACCAGTTGCATTTGGTCGATTTGGATATCTTTCTGCAAAAACACGGCAAGTCCGTTCAACAATTCTATTACACTCGCCATAAATAATAATAAGATTTAAAAAATCATCACTAGTAAATCCTACATTTGCCATTATTTACTATGAAATACAAACTGGTAAAGAAAACTGTCAAAACAACATAAACAATTAGCGTTCTAACTATCAAATCTTTGACAGCCATGGCCTACCCATTACTAATGTGTTATTTAATTAATTAATTAAGTATTGTTACGTTTTAACTAAGATAATGAAATATCTCAAAAGTGGTTGGACTTAGGTATAGGGAATACTGATACCAAACGAATTGGCTTGAAAAAATACAGCGGAAAATGTAATAAAATACAGGGTGTTCTATTTAAAGTAAGCAACTTACACATGATTTAAATTGTGCATGTTGGCGGCTAAGTTTAAAACACCCTGTATGAAACATCAATGAAATGGATATATGGAGTTAACGGGCAAGCGCTTGTTGTTTATTGGTTACAATTTCACGTCACTAGCTTCGTTATTAATAGAGATATCGTTATTCAATGTGGACTAAGATTTTTTCAAAATTTTTAAAAAAATCGTAATATCTCGAAAATACTTCATTTTTGGTATAGAACATTGTGCACAAATTTTATCTAGAATTTCATGTAGAATTCGAAAATAAAATAAAAAATATTATGTTCCATTTAAAATAACAAAGTTGACGTCTACTTCCGGTATAACCGAAAGTGCCACATTCAGGACAATATTATATTTGAACTCAGCGTCATCCAAAACCTACAGCTTCGTAATTTGAGATTTTTAACATAACTGTATCTGCCATTACTGTTAAACAAAACTCTTCGCACCACACCCTGTAAATATATATATATATATATATATATATATATATATATATATATATATATATATATATATATATATATATATATATATATATAATAAACACACCCACACACGCACACGCACAGGGTGTCCCACGACGAATGACATCAATCGATATGGAAAAAGTATAAATCGGAAAAATTTGAAAATTTGACTACTTACTAAAGTCGTTGAGGGACATCCGTCTAAAATATTCTTAAGATTACAGCACTCCTGGTTACACCGGAAGTGGTATTATCTTGTTCATTTTCTCTGGGACACCCTGTATATTGCATATTTTAATTCTACGTCCAATTCTAGGCATACTTTATGTTTAATGTCATATACCTAACTCTAGCCGTTTTTGAGATATTCTGTTTGCAATAAAAAATGACAGTTGCATCGCCAACGAAGTTGCCTATACGATCGACGGCAAATTATTTTGCAGTGAAGCTCTGAACTATTGTAAACAAAGTACTGTTTTAGTTCACTAACAACGCGCAATGACGTATTTGTATACAGGGTAATTGAAAAACAATAATGAATTTGGCACTCAAAAAAATAGAAAGTCAATTTACAGTAAATTGCAGCCCATACTTTTTGCGTCGTATTTGGGTTTAGCACCAGAAATAAATATGATTTTCAATTTAAATTCCTATACCTAAATCTAACCATTTTCATTTTATTGGAGAAAAAGCGTTTTCACTTGCCCATATTTATTTTTAATCTTAGCTGGTAATGCTTTTGCCAACCAGTCATCATGAAAACTATGGAGATATGCGGAAATATGGAAATATGCGGTTACGAGTCGGATATTCAAACCGAAAGCCGTGAAGCAAATTGTTGAAAATTTTAAAAATACCGGTTCCGTTAAAAGAAAAATTGTTAAAGCTAAACCTATTCTTAACAATGAAAATGTCGTTTACAATGTGAACTTAATAAAAACTAGAGATTACAAAAAAAAATCATTTCATTAAATATTCGAAATTGCGCCCTTGAACTTCGTGATACTTTTCGCACCTTCGGATCAGTTGCTCGTGGGTTGCCGCTCTTATCGAATTTAAACTCTAAGAGCGAAATGCGTTTTGCACTCCCTCCATACACTTTTCCTGCATTGTTAAAAGAGTGTTGTATACTTTCACCCTTAATGGTACCCCATACAAAAAAACCTACCGACATGTCTGAATGCGGTGGCCATAGAAAAGGTCCTATTAGCTATCCAATGGTCCTCAAATGTATACTGTAGGAAAGTGTTCACAATATGGCCATTGTGAGGCGGCGCACAATCATGTTGGCATAGTACTTAATTCTGTCCCCCAGAGGTAAATTATGCAGATACTCAAAGATGAAAAGATGAAAAGATGAAACTTGTGCTTTTTCCGAATCCTATTAATTGAACTTTTTGATACTCCTGAGTCTATCGAAACCTGTCTTATTGACATTATTGGATTTGTAACAAAGTAACCCAAAATTGCAAATTTCTACATTTTCATTGTTAAGAATAGGTTTAGCTTTAACAATTTTTCTTTTAATGGAACCGGTATTTTTAAAATTTACAACAATTTGTGTCACGGCTTTCGGTGTGGATTCTTTTTTTTGGGTAACGAGCAACAAACGTCACACATGTTCTACTCACATTCTCCGTGAATAATAAACAAATTTAAATAATCGTCTTCGTTTGAATAACCGAGTCGTGACGGCGTATTTTCAGTTGTCAAAACTAAGATCATTGGCGTATCTCCATAGGTTTCATGATGACTGGTTGGCAAAAGCATTACCAGCTAAGATTAAAAATAAAAAGTTCAACGAATATGGGTAAGTGAAATTGCTTTTTCTCCAATAAAATGAAATGGGTTAGATTTAGGTATAGGAATTTAAATTGAAAATCATAGTTATTTCTGGTGCTAAACCCAAACCCGACGCAAAAAATTTGGGTTCCAATTTAAAAAAATTTACTTTTTCTATTTTTTTGAGTGCCAAATTCATTATTGTTTTTCAATCACCCTGTATACAAATACGTCATTGCGCGTTGTTAGTGAACTAAAACAGGCCTTTGTTTACAATAGTTCAGAGTTTCACTGCAAACTAATTTTCCGTTTGGACAGATACCTACTTTGTTGGGCGATTCAACTGTCATTTTTATTGAAAACTTAGAATATCTCAAAAACGACTATAGTTAGGTATATGACATTAAACGTAAAGTATGCCTAGAATTGGACGTAGAATCAAAAAATGCAACAGTATACAAGGTGTCCCATTTAAAATAAGCACGTTAATATCCACTTCCGGTATAACCAGAAGTGCTGTATTCTTGAGAATATTTTACACGGATGTCCCCCATCAACTTTAGTAAGTAGCCAAATCTTCAGATTTTTCTATTTATACTTTTTCAATAGTCGATCGATGTCGTTCGTCGTGGACACCTATATATATATATATATATATATATATATATATATATATATATATACATATATATATATATATATGAAACTACCGACCTATTAGTGTCAAGAGTAAAGTACTTCTTTTATCGGCAGAATCCTTGTATACATACACGACGCGAAATAATATATACCGTCAATATGTAAATATGCAGATTTCAATAAACAAGAGTAGTTTACTCTTGGGCCTAATAATATTATGTTACGTCGCATGTGCAAATAGCGATTGATTCTGCGGATAGGAAAGAGTAGTTTACTCTTTACCCTAATATGTCGGAAATCAATTGGGGGTTGTTTTTCACGGAATGAATGAAAATATTTAATTTATTTTTAAGGTACAAATTCAGTCCTTTCTATTGCTGATCTTAATTTTCTTTTTATGGTTTTTTTCATTGTGGTCCTGCTAGCTGATCTTAATGTGGCAGCGCTACCGGTTTTTTTTAAAAAGGCATAGGGTACAAAATTTTTATTAATGGTACAAATTAGTATAAAATAAGTTTTAAATAATCTGATAGGTTTCGTTTGATTCTGCTCATTCGGTCTTGCTAGCTTAAAAGACGTGTGTCAGGCGACCAATTATACCACTAGATCAACCGTGCTTTTTCATTTTGACGTTGAAACTGTTAATTAAACCATTTATTGGAACGCATCAATTCCCGTAGCTCTAATATAATTGCAGCTAATTGAATTCTATTACTACAATAAAAATAACTAAAACTATATATTAAAAGCTGTTTCCTATTGATCCGCACTTATCGAGATTTAGCCGTTAGTTTCGCCATTTGCTTCCTTAACAACTTAATAAAAAGAACAATTTTGATGATAATTAACTTTAATATTTATCATTTAATGCGACCATACAAAATTAAAAAATTGGTACCATCATCAAACTGAAGGCACGTGCATTTTTTGTTCATTGCATAAGGCCGACGCTTGTCTGGCGTTCTCTTATATTTTCCGGTTTATGTGACACATCTTCACCAGAAATTTAACGAAATGGTGCAAATGTTTGATATTGTTTACATTCATTCATTAAGAATCCTACATATTTTTGAATTACTGTTACGTAACTGTTTTTTTTCTAAACTTTTCATTTTAGAATTGGGTAAATTGTGGTTGCAGAGCTTGTTTTATTGTTGATTCTTCAGTAGAGTAAAAGTTAATTAAAAATTATCAATGAATATACGTTTCGGCTACTTCAATAGCCTTTTTCAAAATAACAAAAAAATTTATTTCCGTGTCATAATAAAACAAAAAATATGTTAACCTTAAAAAAGTATAATGTGTAACGTTCCATAAATAAATACTCAATAATGAAACTAACTTTTTTAGTAAAATCAGTAAAACTTTATCATCATTGTTAGTTAATAACAGTCAAGGGGAGCAATAACACTTCCTTAATTAATGACATACATGATAATTATTTGAAATGGCGACTAAAATTGTCAATGTCAAATTTCCCGAATTTTTCATTTTGTGTTTAACATTAGTCAACACTAGGTACTGCAAATACCCTCTCAGAGACCTAACCTATGTTGAATATACTGCTTTAATTGCAATAACTTGCACTGCAATTCTTTAATTGCAAAAATTAATTGGAAATGCTTTATCCCTAGTGCGGACAGGCTGAGATTGTAACCCAACTAGGCACACGGGATCCGTTAGAACCATATGCCTTATTGCCGGATTTATTGATTAGTAGATCGCGTACTGAGTTGATTTGGTTTTCTGAAATGAGAGACACATATGGAGATCTATTTTGTAAACAAAATATGTACAAATGATTTTTACAGCTATTAACAGATTTATTTGTATAACTACATGTTTTATTGTTTACACATGCTACAGATCATTTTCGCTGCGTTCGCATGCAATGCAGGTTTGTTTCTGCTTTTTGTCTGTACTTCTCGGCCACATAAAACAGTGTCTTTTATGGCAACGACGTTTTGCTTCTTTTTAACTGGTGGTTCATCTGATGTAAGATTATCCATGCAGCGCTTTATCGCCTTTCCAAAACTTGCCGATCTTCTGCTGATGTGGGGCAAGACCAAGCTTTCTGCCATAGAAGTGAGGAATAAGCTTCTCCTTTCATGTTTTCCCTGATTCTAAGATGGGTACAAGATTGTCCAAATCACATATATCGCAATCCCAGCAACATCCAACAAATCAATAAAAAACGCAAATGGCCAACGATTCGTTCTTCTTTTGGATATATCGTGCTAACTGCGCCCTTGGTGCTGTTATAATGCATTATTATTGCAGGTTTCTTATGGTCTTCCGCACTATATGTTACGTTGTGGTGCATTGTCGATAAAACTACTACACTCTTATTTCTCTTTCGAACATACGAAACCATGCTTGCTTTTTTAGTGAAACAGAATAGTGGCGTTTTTCCTCACAAATCCTACAGGGTAAAAAATCAGGAGGCATAAACCTGTTGTTTTTTACAGTTTCCACTACTGTTAACGAATTGTTTAGTAACTTGATAGACAAATCTAGACTAGTAAAGTAGTTGTTCCAGCTCACATTTCGATTAGTATTATAATACGGTTGCGCTAATTGTTCAACCATTTGACTGGCGAGTCCCTTTGCAACTGAATTCCCTTCCTTTCCAGTGTAAGAAATACCACCCAGTGGATAACATGTTTTCCGAATCACACGCCCACTATATCTTCATCCTATATTTATCAGTTTGGAAGGCATATACTGTCTAAACGGACACCTTCCTCGATGCGGGATCAGATATAATCTATAGTAGTATTAGCTCCTGGTAGATAATAGTTTCTAAAATTCGTATTGATACCATCCCATATCTCACGTATGTGTGTCAACATGTCAGATTTAAATTTAAGTAAACCCTTGAATCGCTTCAGGCCCACAATCACCCGAGGTCCAGAGAGCGAATTCTACAAAGTATCGTAATTGGTGCCATTATTCCTCAAATGACCAGCAGTAAATAAAAATCCAAAAAATGCATACAACTCAATAGTATCGAAGAAGTGCCATTTTTTAGGAGTTAGGACTGGAACAACCTCCTGTGTACGCATGTCCTTGTTTCTATACGTTCAACAACTTTGTTGTCTATGAAAAGAAAACATGTACCCTAAGGTTTTTCAATGCTTTTGCCAGGTTCCAAAACCACATTGTGGAACTTTACAATGTTATGCGATATCACTATTTGTATATGCTCTGTCGGTGCTGGATTAGCACTAATTTCAGTTGCAGAATCGATATACTTGGGATTTAAGTATATGTACGTTCTATCGAAACTTAAAAGGTGCGTGGAGATCGGTGCTTGTAAAATGGTAAATGGGCCCTGGAAAAAATGTTTCCGTCGATAAGCAAGCATTTCTAAAGTTATTGTTCAAACTACAGAAAATTTATCTACCCGAAGGGTAGATGCAATAATGTCCAAATTTAGGACAACTGGTATTGTTTCAGAAGCGGGCCGGATAAAAGTTCTGAATATGCTACCCATAGAGGATCAAGAGGGAGAATCCCAAGATATAGACAGATTCAACTGACTTTTTAAAGGAAAGTAGATATGATAATAAGCGTAGCCCTACTCTCCCAAAAAGAAAAAAGAGGTTTAAATGTTGCACAAGGACAAGGCGTTAAAACTCCAAATGATGCGGATGCTTTCAATCACGGCAACATCCCTGAATCTCTCGAAAAGGAAACTGACAGTCCTACACTACAAATTCTTAACCGGGGATGTGAGTTGTAGTAAATTTAGGCGAAAAAGCGCCAGGGAATATTGAAAATGGTAAATGACTAGCCAATTTTGTGAAATCAACCTAAAAAAATGACAAAATATTTGTGTCTTCAAAAGACAACATCACCACTTTCAATATTTCTGATCTTATACAGTTGGTCAATCCTGCAAAACTTCTTAGAATAAGGAGATGGAATATAAGACGAAAAATTGTTAAAAATGTAGCTGTGTCGGCACACTCAAAATGTACATTTTTGTGGGAAAACTGGTTTTGCTGCGCACTAATCAAAGCCTTAGGAAAATAACCTTAAAAAATGCCACTATTCACTCCGTTCTATGCTATTATAAGTAGGTAAACCGTGGTTTACTTCCGGATCACAACTAAGTCTTTCAGACAAAGATTTTCATTTTATATACTGCGAATGCGCACGCCATTTGTACATTAAGCTTCGGAAGTAACCCATCGTTGCCCTACTTATAATGTATATACAATGGTACTAGTTAAATGAGACAAGGATAAATTTCATTGATGAGATACATAAGATCTTACTATGTTGAAAAACGATATTTTAATTTCCTATTGACTATCTTCTCTGATATATTTCATTTCAGCGGCAACTATGTTCACTGTTTTAAGTAAAAATATATGCTAGTCACTTCGAGTAAGAAGATTAATTAATTTTCAACAATGTGTAATATTCAATACATAGTAAGGGTTAAAACAAAAACAGAGTAAATGACTAATGGAAATCTGTTAAAAACTGTGGACTTGATCAATCAATTATGTATATTAATTCTCACCATTTCTATGACCAGTGCTTCTGCAGAACGCAGTTTTCGGCAATGATAAGAAAAAGTTTTATGAGCAATTCCACAGGACAAAAACGTCTCATTTGGCGTTGTTGCGTAAGAAAAAAGAGCTAGTTCAGGAAATATGGCTTTAGCAGCATGTTTGTTTTCCAATTAGTCATTTGTATTACAAGCCCAGTATAAGCAGAATTGCAGGACGAGGCCTGCAACTGCGAATACTCACAAAACTATTGTTAAACGACTCTATATACACGACACGACAGCCGTCTGAACGTGTTTATGTATGAATAATTAATATTGAAAAAACAAAAACTGTTACCGTTTTGTTGCCCTAGGCCTAAAAATTAGGTTTATGAACGATTTTATGGATTGGAAAGCACATATTGCAGCAGGGAAGCACAATATATATATATATATATATATATATATATATATATATATATATATATGGTTAAATAGTTTTCAGCTTCATCCATCCACTGCTACCAAACTATTATAAACCATTACCCTCCCTGGTAGAAGTCTTACTTGGCAATAATTTATTTAACTTTTTCTTCTAACAGGGAAGTTTACAATGTTTCTTACTCAAACATTTAACACTTTGATCATTTTCCCCTTGCATTCATTTTTACACATAATACCATACGCCTGTCAATACACTTAGTAATTGCAATAATTCATTTCAGTAAATTCAATACATCTAATAAATTCAACAAATTCAATAATTTCAATACATGTAATAAAATTCAGTGTAAATTATTATCACTTCCATTCTTTCACCTTTCAATTGATTCATTATAGCGCTCATTTTCATTTAAATATAACCTCATTATTTTCTACATTTTATTCATATTTTTTGCGATTGTCTGAGATGTGGACTTAAGTTGCTATCTCGTAAACAAAATTTGTCTTTGATGACTATTTGTCCCTATTGGGACTTCGATTTCCATTTACTAATAATAATCGCAACTGCCGATACTCAGATTGTATGACATGATCTCGTATCGTTACTTAATTCTTTGAACGTGTTGTTTTTACTTCCACCGAAACTTCAGATCGAATCAATAAGTCTTTAAAATGAAGAGTGATCAATTCTTATCTCAATATCTTTACTAAAGTTCTCTGTTTTTAAGCTTCCTATTTTCATACAATATAATTTCTACTAAAGCTGTTAATTTGTTACTTTTGTTAACATTTTTGGGGGGGGGTTTACATAAATAATCCAGATGGCGCTGCTATTCGTTAATGAGTGTAATGTTAAACTAATCCAAGAGGAACATGTCACTCTTTATATTGGAACCCCACACCCGGTTTGTGTTTTGGTTAGGACATGCTATAGATGAGCAATCATCTGCACTTCTTGACCAAGTAGGTGGTCTTGAAGGAACTTGGGGTGATACAAACTCTAGAGTTACGTTTCTTGTTTTTTTGCTGAATTTACAACTATTTTATTTTATAATAATTATGTTTCTAGACTTAAGACATAATATGCAATCAATTAATAAAGTTATTCATATACATGAATAGATATAATAAAAATTGATAAATTAAGAACCAAGCCACGCCACTGGAACGGGTTGGAAATAATTGCGAATGGTTTGAAACATTTTACGTAAATATGGCACGAATCATATATTTAAATTGAATATAAATAGATGAAATAACGTTTAGGCTAAAATAGTTTTAAGGGAAGCATAAATAAGTATTTATATAAATGAAAATAAATAAAAACCACTACTTGTTGAGGCGGTTTCAAAGTTTTAATAGAAAATTACATTAAAAATTGATTTTATCGTCGATTTTGCTCGATAAAAAACCTAGTTCAGTGGTGTAAATCTTAAAAAAAATATCAAATTTGTTGTTGTTATTCATGGATTTATAATGATTTGTCGCGTTGAGATATAATAGGGAAGATGGACATGAAATTAGCTATGGAAACTCATGTTACCTGATTATAATTTTATCATTGGGTACTTTGAAAAAAAGCACGTAAGAGGAGTATGTAACAATTTTTTGGGAGAGATTTGAGTGAGGCTTCGATTGTTAGTCAATTTGTAGTAATTATAGGGTTAAATTGGAATTTTAATGATTTCTAACATTGCGTTACCTTTTTCACTGATTTCAAGTGAACTGGTCAATAGAATTGACTATTTTCTTTATATGAAGTTTGTAAATATGCACATAGACGGAATTCAATGCATTTGAAAAAATTAGAACAAGAAATAACTTGCAGATTGTAAGGAAATGAATCTTGAAGTGGAATATTTTGCTGTTTGTTTGACAATTAATGAATAAAACACAAGGTAAATGAATTAATTACTGTCTTTGGCATATTTGTTTATGGTTACAAATAAGTGAACATTCTCACCATATTTAGTCAGTTTTTAGCACATTACATCTATTAATTGTTTATTATAAATTGGATCAATTAAACAATTTCAAGGTTAGCTTGTTATCTATGATTTACAAGGTCAGATATCAAATAAATTTTGATGTAGGATCAAGAGATCGGAATAACCATGTAAAATAAAATTTATACACGTCAACTACAAAATTTTTTTATTCAATCCTAACATTAAGTGATTTCAATCGAAATAAACTAAAACAACTAACAGTAAAATATACAGCATTGATGGTTGTTTATAAGAATCATTATTAATGTTATTTTACATAATAATACAGTGAGTATGACGACAATCTAAATAACAACCTAATGACCTAGTGTGGTTAAAATTAAATTCTATTAAATTTTCTATATAATTATTCCAATAATTCATACTTGTAATAGGTATTGAGTTTGCTAAAAATAACAATCCAAAACTTTTCTGTTGGTTTAAGAAATTAAAACAGTTATTAGTGATAGTCAATTATAATTACATTCAAATTTAAAACACACAACAATCGCTTTAAGTGATAAATTTGTTTTTATTGTTTCAATACACTGCTGCCTTATTAAGAAAGTAACACTACATAAAATAGTGCTCAATGTGGCGGCGAGTCATTAGTTAAAGTTGTTACATCTCAAATTGCGAATGAAGATTGTTTCCAGGAATTGCTTACTTCTTTGAATAACCTTAAATAGATAAATGAGTAATGCATTGGAAATTATTTCATACCTTGGACAATGGCCTTGAAAAGCTGAATCAGTTCGGATCAATTTTTCTGATAATTTTTAGATAACCTCATTGCCAGGAATTGGTTATATTTTTAGATAACCTAGAGTCATGGACTGCACTCTAAATTGGTGCCTTTGTGCTTATTTCTCAACTAATGGCGTGGCTTGAACTTGAAGAGGTTAATAATAATCTTCCGGTTAAGCTAAGAGTTTGGGGTTAACGCATTGGATAGGAGCGTTATTTGAAATTTGATTTTCCCGCCAACACATGACCATGACATTGGACAGGTCAATGAACTTGACCTATGGTAAAAGTACGACCTTAACTTTGACAACACCTAGAAACGTGGCAACAAAGCACGATCTTGATATATGGTGTAGGTAGCGGACCGCGAAAATTTTATTACTGTAATAAACGTTTTTCAAATCGCCATTGTTACCGCGATAGAAAAGATCGATTTTGAGTTAATTAAATACCTTCATTGTAAACAGTCTGTCTTTAAAGTATTTCGTGCGTGTACATTTTCTTTTGAATTAGCCAACACTAATTTGTCTTTTCTTTCAGGGTTAGTTGTATAGAGTTTTTCAAATATTAATCTATAAATAACAGTCACCCTTTTTGAAGTTAAACCGCGTATGTTAACGATTTGTGTTTGTGATCAATTAAAGGAATATTCAAGTGTAAGTAGGTATTTTTACATAAATTAAGGCTGGTTGCAAATGATTCTACAAGCCTACATAACCTATTAAAAATCGAGCATTGCCTTGCAAAGGTATCTCATTCGCACGGGGGCTCATTAAGCTGAAATCTGGTAAAATAAAAGACAGTGCAGGGCTCCCTTACTTTTATATTTGTGTGAATTAGCATTGTTGTTTGTTGATTATATTTCTATTTGTGTAGAGGAGGGCTGGTGAACGGGTACATGATACCGCTTTGGTTATTAATGGTAAAAGGCAATTGCCAAGTGGGTACAAACGACCCAGACTAAATAACCATTAAACACCTCGAATTTTACTTTTATTATTTTTATTTGTTGCATAGATGAATGTGTAACCTGAGAAAGGGGAGCTGTATTTTTCTAACGCACTCAAATTTATATATCGGTCACGATGTTGTGACTTATGTATAACTTACCTTTGTAAGGCTTTGTTTTAATGAGTTTTTTTTGTGTAAGTTGTTAGGTAGAATTGTTTGCCTGCTAACTAATTTCTTTTTATATGCAATTGATTGTAATTTTTCATATGTATTTTGTGCTTTAGTGGGCACTAAACAATTGTGTACGTGTAAATTCCTTGTCCATTTTATTTTGTCACCTGCGCAACTGTTGTTGTATTTTATATGTGCCGTAATTTGCTTTATTGTTTTATGTTCTTATTTACGTAAATGGCCACATGTTTGGTATTACGATTTTTATTCTGATTATTTATGACACAATTGTGGGTGTGACTACATGGGGTTTCATTTTTTTTATTGTGTTTATGTGTAACTAAACTGCTTTTTATTTATTTTCTTAATGTTATAATTTTGTACGCACTTTAACCTGATTTAATGGTGTTTTGTTATATATTTAACCATTTCTTTGTTTTTTTTTTGTGTTATTTGATTTATTAACGTATTTGTGCAATTACTTATTTATGAATAAAGTGGGTTTTATTGGTGGTTCTTTCCCACAATAGTATATTAACGGGCTGAACCACCATTGCGCAAAGCTCGTTGATTTTAATTTGAGTAGTTTCATTTTTTTTTACCTGCCCCACATGATGCAACACTTACTTCATCCAGCCTATCTAATTCAGATAGCACAACGCACCTACCACTAGACAGCCACTTCGTTTGATCAGATTTGAGGTTTGCGAGTATTTAAATATCAGACTTGTAAAAAAAATTCTGATGTTTTAATTATTACCAGGAAAGTCAAAGTAAGGCAGGCAATTAATTTGAGTAATGGTAACATTATTGTCAGTCAAGTCAAGATAAACCTCTTAGCGCTTGTTTTGTTCTTAAATTTGCATTATTGCAACTAAGTTCAAATTACACTTTTCAAGATAGAGTACCTGGGGGACACTACAATGATAACACTGGAGAGTGCGCCACTGTACTGTACAGCAACGTTTACTGAAATTAGTTAAATATGCAATTGATGTGTTTTTGTATTGGACAAATTTGATTTCAATGCATTTTGCTTAAATCTGTATTTTTTTAAATAATTTTGAGTTCCATTTAATACTGTTCTACTAACCATTTTTCTTCATTTCAAGGTTTTATACTAAACAAACTTTCACAATTTAAATATCATTTACATTTATAACATAATACACAAAAATTCTTACATATTACTAGGTGCTAACATTTCTGGACTATGGACAACTTCCTTTCAAATTTTCTTTTCCCAATGACACACTATTTTCTGCCTTCTGCCCTCACGGGTATCCATTCGGATGCCCGAGAGGGCAAACTCAAGAAGCAACCTTGGTCATCGAAAGTACCAGCATTCGGATACACTACTGCAACATACGTGGTATCAGGTCGAATCTTAATATTGTTCACCTACACCTTGAACAAGAGCAACCGGACATTCTGTTTCTATCAGAAACACAAGTCTCCCTTGGAAGCACTAATTCGCCTTACATAAATGTGACTCAAACAGAATTAAAAAAATTCCATTTCACACACCCACTTAAAGAAAAATTATTTTGATTTTTTCCAAAAAAAACTGTACATTTACTCAAAAATTCAGAAATTCTGGGATATTTTGATACATTCTGCGAACTTTAATACTACTATTGTTATTCTACATTAAATTTCAAGTAAGGATGGATAGCTTATGACGAGCCTGAATCTAGACAACCACTAATTAAATTGATTAGAACTGTGAAGTTATCATTTTCTTAAAAAAAAAAGAAAAAGCTTATACGCCCACATTTCTCTAAAAAAATTGCTAGATAGTAGCAAATGCTATAAAAACTGCTTCAAAATCTAAGCTGTCAGAAGACAGGATACAACATTTTATTCATCGCCATTTAAGTGCAGTTATGCCAGTTTGAATAGTGTAAAACGTGGTTTGAGAAAAATAATAATTCAACTCTATCAAACTAAAAAGAGACACATGGACATTTTTATTATTATAGCTATAACATAAGGTTACAGTTAATTCTTATAGCGCACCTTATGATAAGACACGCACAAATGTTATGCGTTTCCACATATTCCCGATTTGAAAACGACGTCTTGAGATCACTGCCAATGAGTAAATGATCCAAACCCACTAAAAAAACTGTATCCAAACAAAACATAACATCTGTGCGTGATACCTTATCTCATCATAAGGTGGGCTATAGAAATTAACTGTAACCTTATGTTATAGCTATAATAATAAAAATGTTCATGCGTGTCTTTTTAGTTTGATAGAATTGAATTATTATTTTTTTCAAACCACGTTTTACACTATTCAAACTGGCATAACTGTACTTAAATGGTGACGAATAAAATGTCGTAACCTGTCTTCTGAATGCTTAGATTTTGAACCAGTTTTTATAGCATTTGCTACTGTCGAGAAACCTTTTTTAGAGAATTGCGTGTATATAAGCTTTACCCTTTTTTTTAAGAAAATCATAACTTCACAGTTCTAATCAATTTAATTAGTGGTTGTGTGGAATCAGGATGATCATACGCTATCATACTTACTTGAAATTTAATGTAGAATACAATAGTAGTGTTAAAGTTCGAGGAATATATCAAAATCTCCCAGAATTTCTAAATGTTTGGGTAAATGTACAGTTTTTTTTGGAAAAAATCAAAATAATTTGAAGTGGGTGTGTGAAATGGAATTTTTTTATTTGTGTATTTGAGTCACATTTATGTCAGGCGAATTAGTGCTTCCAGGGGACACTTGTGTTTCTGATAGAAACAGAATTTCCGGTTGCTCTTGTTCAAGATGTAGGTGAACGACATTAAGATTCGACCTGACACCACGTATGTTGCAGTAGTGTATGCGAATGTTGGTCTTGCCCTTTCGGGCATCCGAATGGATACCCGGGAGGGCAGAAGCCAGAAAAAAGTGTAAGTCATTGGGAAAAGAAAATTTGAAACGAAGTTGTCCATAGTCCAGAAATGTTAGCAGCTAATAATATGTAAGAATTTTTGTGTATTATGTTATAAATGTAAATGATATTTAAATTGTTGAAGTTTGTTTAGTATAAAACCTTGAAATCAAGAAGAACGGTTAATAGAACAGTATTAAATGGAAAGAGATCTAACTTAAAATTATTTAAAAAAATACAGATTTAAGCAAAATCCATTGAAATCAAATTTGTCCAATACAAAAACACATCAATTGCATACGTGACTAATTTCAGTAAACGTTGCTGTACAGTACAGTGGCGCACTCTCCAGTGTTGTTCTATCACCCAACAAAATTTTTAACGCTAGGTCTCGACCACCCTGTATATGGCAAACTAATAACAATTTTTAACCCTGTAAAAAGGATCTCACAGACGTAAATTCGTATAGACCGATAACGTTATCTGAATTTGGAAAGTTATTCGAAAGAGTGCTTCTCTAAAGACTGTACAATGAAATCCCTCCTGAACGTATCTTCCATCCTAACTAGTGTAGTTTTACCCCCGAACGTAAGACTACCGACTGTATTTCCCGACTAATTACAAATACTAAAACGAATACCCTCAGGTACTCGTTGGAAATCTTCGCCCACAATGCCAGGGCATTCATTAACGTATGGTTGCCATTAAACATAAATCCTCTCACTGTTAAGAGAGTGCCTGCCGACGCTACCCGCGTCATTTGTACTTATCTGGCGGATCGCTGGATCAGTTACACTTCGAAGGAGTGGAAGTTTTCCCTTACGAAACCCCTTTCAAAGGGTTGCCCACAAGTATCAGTCCTAGGGCCGTGTTTATGGAATTTAGTCGTTGACTGTCTTCTCGGACAAGAACATCCGGACTTCATGGACTGTTTTGCCTATGCGAATCACATTGTCTACACCATCACCGCAGACAATAGGCGTGACTTAGAGACTAGATATACCTTGTGCCTCACCCGACTGACGAGCTGGGCGGGCAGCAATAAACTGTCCGTCTCAGTAGGCAAGACAAAGTCGATGGTTTTTGGTCGCAAAGTATCCCGAAATTCAACTTTGTATTTATACAACCGGTCAGCCCGGAGAGTTTTCGAGTTTAAGTATCTCGAAATGTACATAGATGACAAGCTATCGTTCGTCAATCATTGTTCACACATAGTCGAAAAAGGTAAACCTTACTTCATCTACTATACAAATACTCGCGCCTAAAATGGAATCTGGCCAAAAAGTCCTTACAGTAGATTTTTACCTGTGCAGTGCTTTCAACACTAACCTACGGCTTGATGTCCGATAAGACAGACATTCTCACGTGCTCAAGAAACTGGCCACGCTACAGTCCCTGTTCCTAAGAACCTACCTTGGGGCCTACAGAACAGTACTTGTTAACTTCTTGTTCGCGATTGCCAAACATCCCCCGCTTCATCTTTTACTGCAGGAAAATTTATTGCACTAGATTCCTACGCAGGACCGACAACTGCACCCTTTTCGATAGACGTATGTCTTCCGAAGATTTTTCTTCCTTTTGAGTTGCTCACCGTCACATCAAGGCCTTGGTCTTGAATTAATTGTAGTGGCTGTGGGATGCATCCGTGAAAGGACGCAACACCTATTCCATGATCCCCAATATCCAATCTTGGCTTCACCAAAATCACGTACCAGGACGAGCGGCCGTACGCATTCTTACCTCGCACGGAGGCTCCTTTCCAAGCGAGAGAATTGTCCCTTTTCCAGATTCCCCTCACACCATCCTACAATTCATACTGAATGTTAATGACCTCAGTGTGTTTCCGTCATAAGGGTTGGTATGCGCGACGAGAAACCAGAGTCAAACAATATCGTATCGTTTTTATGACTATTTTGTTATTTAAATACATACTTGATTGATTCTTATTTTCAACTACTACAGTAATTCCTGCCAAAATATATCTCCTTATCCTGCCTTCTTGAAAATTAGCCATGCTTATGGGGATAAACCTAAAGGTAGGCGCCCCATACTCGCGAGTCATACAAGTTTTAATTGTTTTAAACACGCTTTAAACATTATGTGTAAACTGCTTTTATAAGCATATACTACAAATATCTGTCCAAGCGCCCCACCTATCCTCACCGCATTCACCCTTATTCCGCATATTCCTGCCGTGTAATGCAGTTTAAACATCTCTGATAGTTGATAATAACCAGTTGAAATTGAAGAAATAATTACAATAAAATAAAAAAGGTGTTTAACTATTAGTTTTGCTCTACTCCACGCTACTATTGGAGTAGAGTTGTATATTCTTGCGAAAAAGTGAAACGCGAAAAGCGAATCGCAGGAGTTGGTCAAGAGTAAAATGAGCAAATACTAGAATACTTAAGAACAGTTTCCTTATACACATTAGCTCCTAAAAGATTACTGCAAAAAGTGAAAATCAACATACTTTGTACCGTTATAAGGAGTAGAGGAAGGTTAAACTAAGTATTGAATAGTTTTTTTTTCTTTTATTAAAACTGAAAATATTTTATGTAGATTAAACTCACCTGAGGTATTTAAAGTAACTTATATTAAACAAATTTTCGGAAAATATGGCGCGAAGATAAATGAGGAGAGAAGGACGAGGGCAAAAATTTGCATTATGCTCCGAGTTGAACAACGTTAAGGGATCAAATTAAAAAACAAAAAAACAAATTTTCGTAGCATCCGGAAAGATGAACACGATTTCCCAGTCTTTACCACATGGGCGGTCCACGCGTACATTGTAATCCAGGGTATTTTGGAACTTCTCAGGATAATGCTTTCGTAATAAATGTAAAATAGTCATTCGTTTATCCGGTGCAAAATTCCTAGTTCATTTTTACGGCAAACTTATATACTTGGTAACACTCCGAATCCGATTTATCTCTGATACTTCACTCCCACTTCATGCGTTACTTGTAATGAAAACTGCAATAGAAATAAAACAAAAACATGTATGCCATTTAATAAAATTTATACGACGCCCTAGCTTGAAGAGAAGAATTTAAAGTAGTATATGACCTACCAGCATTAAAAAAATATTCGGTTTGAAAATGTACAGGGAGACTTATACAATTAAAGTAAATCAAACCAGTAACCTGTTCTGATATTTGTTTCGTTATTTAAATTCAAATGTTGCCCTGCTAAGCAAAAACACCTGATCTACAAGGGATCTATAAGGGAATGAAGCAGTGACGTATCTGCTACATGTTTAATAAACAAAAATGCTGTAGAAGCTTTCAAAAGTAAATGCTTTTCATTGAGTTCTGAAAAAATGGCAGTTACGGTCAACAGGCGGTGGCGGGTACACATTTTGGATTACTAATTAGTAGTCTAGCTATGTAGATTCTGGCCTACTCTGCAGCGTCCATGCATAAGCGAGAGGACAAACACTCAAGTTCATTGACCATTACAAACTCATAATTCATTAACCTCTTGAACCCGGAAATTGGAGGATTTCTAGAAATCTAAAAATAAAACCCGTTCGGGGGAAATCAATCTTCTAACGGAAAATCGGCTAAAATTTTATACGGAATCGACGTGTAGAATCGGTTGGCTCCGCTTCGTTCAGGTATATTTCGGAATGTACGAGTTGGCTCCCGCATGAGTTCGAGTTGGCTCCCACATAATGTGTTTATGTTCACGGAAATATTAGACATTGTTGCCCTTATTTCAAATTATATTTATCAACGGAACACTGGGAGGGTTTAGGGATATTGTTAGGCTGCCGAGAAATGTTATGAATGACTACCTTAAATTGACTTAAGTCAAAGTTTGGAGCAAAACAGGAACTGGGTAGTGCATTCCACAATTTGGTCGCCGTGTGGAAAAATGTACAGTGTGACACGGTGGAATTTTGAGTGCGTAATTATGGCGTGAATGGGCAAACCGAGTGTTCCGGGCGAAGATGGTCTGCGAAGGTATTAAGGAGTGTATTTCGAAGGCAAACTTGCTATGGGTAATAGCGATAGAACAAGGAAAGAGTCGAAACTATTCTTCTATGCTCCAGAGGCTGTAGGTCAGAAGTCAGAGACGGGTCATGTATAAGCCTTATTTTGGATGCGGTGTACCATATCAAGGGCGTATTGGGTAGCACTGACCCAGAGGTGGGAGTTGTATTCCAGATGAGGTCGAATCTGAGCCTTATACAGTAAAAGGAGATGTTGAGATGTGAAGTACTATTTAGATCTGTATGGATCTGCTGGATGACAAAATGTGGTCAACCCATGAAAGGTTCGATGATACGGACATCCTTAACATACAAATAGAGTTTGAAAACTTGAGTTCTAAGCAATTGATTCATGTTCACAGCAGGAAATGATCGGTCTTTCTTGGCGGACACAAGGCAACACTGCGTTTTGTCGGCGTTGAACGTGAGTAGATTATTCCTGTCCCGTTTAAGGACACGTTCTAGGTCACAGTTGCCATTTTCCCCTTAACGTCCTGACTAGACTTATTGTTGTGGGAAAATTGAGAAGAACTACAATGTAGAGTGCTGTCGTCTGCAAAGTAATGGATCGGGTTAGTTGTTGAGGAAATGGGGTCATTTAAGAATAGCAGGAAAAGTGTGGGAGCTATCACTGATCCTTGGGGTATTCCCGCATTAATAGTAGTTTCTTTCGAAAAAAAGTCATCGACTACAACGGGTATACGTCTTTTGTCAAGAAAGCTGGATATTCAATTAATGAACGTATCGGATAAGCGTAACGAACTGAGTTTGGCAAGTAGGCACTTGTGCCAAACCTGGTCAAAAGCCTTTGAAATATCTAAAGCTACTACGACTGTTTCACCGGACCTCTCTAATGTGTTATTCCAAAGTTGAGTGACATATGAAAGATCACCCGTTGAACGACTCTGTCTGAACCCATACTGGTGGTCGTTTAAGAGTTTATTGGACTCGAGGAACGAAAGTAGTTGGTGGTTGATGGCTTTCTCCATAATTTTCGACAGAATGGAATGGAAGTCGATAGTTTAAAGGATCGGTTTTGTCGCCATTTTTAGGAATAGGTTGGACATTTGCCAACTTCCACGATAAGGAAAACTCTCCAGATGACATGGAGATCGAGTTTGGACAATACAGGTACTAAATCGTGGTAGCATTTTTTAAGGACGATAGCTGGAATACTGTCAGGGTCAGTCGCCTTGTTTGAGTCAAGTTTATTGATAATTGATTCTAGGAGATTGCAACGAAAGTGGATTGGTTTAATAGCGTATGGGGTAGATTTGGGCGACGGCACAGTTTTACCAGAATAATTGCGACATGAATTTGCTACAAAGTAATCGCCAAGAGGTTGGCTTTTTCAGCAGGATCAGCTACTACAGCTCCGTCGAGAGACGTCATGGGAGGAAAAGAATATGTACTAAAGTTTTTACCGATGGCTTTAGCTAAAGACCAAAATTTACGATAACCCAAAGGACATTAGATTAATTCACTACATTTATGTTCTTCAAACATCTTTTTGGCCTTGGTGATGATGCTTTTGCAACTATTCCTTGCGGCAATATAGTTGACGTGATTTTCGATAGATTGATTTGATTTCCATTTGGTATAAAGTTTATGCTTTTGCGATAATGCTTCAGTGCAAGTCCTATTAAACCAAGGTTGGGAACGGACATGACCTACACGATTATGTTTTTTGGGAATGTATAACTCCATACTCATCAAGATAACTTCAGTTATTGAATGAGCAATGTTTGAAGAGGAGGACCGTTTAAAGCAATACTCACGCCAGAGGAAGGTTTCAAAAAAATCTAGCTGATTTAAAACACCACATAGTTCTATCGAGTAAAAGTGGGATTGGGATTGGGTACAAAGGAAGTTATTTCGATTAGGCAGTGGTGTGATTGACCAAGTGGGGAAAGGACTGTTTTATAAACAAGTGGGTTAGTTGTAAGGAATAGGTACAGGAGATGTGGAGTATGGTTAGGGTTGTCAAATGATCAAAAAGATCTTGGAAGTTGTTATCATTGGGGGACCTATACAAACAAATTGGGGCCCAGAATGTTTGAACCAAATCGCGTCAAATTTGTTGTTTTCCAAAGTGGACATCCTCTTACAACTTACGTTGTCCTTGGTATACGCACATACTCCGCCTTTAAGGCGAAAGTTGGAGTAGAGGTTGTATATGGGATATTGCAGGTCAACGAATCAGTGCTTCCAGGGGAGACTTGTATTTCTGATAGAAACAGAATGTCCGGTTGCACTTGTTCAAGGTGTTGGTGAACAGCATTAAGATTCGACTTGATACCACGTATGTTGCAGTAATGAATCCGGATGTTGGTACTTTCGATGACCGAGGTCGCTTGAGTCCTGCCGTCCCGGGCATCCAAATGGGGCAGAATTTTATTCCTGCCAGATCTTGCTCTTCTTAGTCTTGATTTTGGCATTGACGAATTTTGCCCCCAAGCATCATTGGAACGGATCGACGAATCGATGTGAGAGTGTGGCCGTCTCTGCCTACTCGCCTGGGGTATAGCGTCTGTTTTATAATTCGTCATTTTAAGGGTTTAGCAGTTAAAACGCCACGCTTGGCTAGTGCGTGTTGGCGAGTACATAAGGAATAAAGGAGAAAGTGACCGGCAGCCCTTACCTTATATATTAACGAAAGCTACATTTTAAAAAATTGTATCGTTTCAAAGTTATATATTGTATGGCACACTATACTACTATATAACCGATTTTAAAAAAGAATATCTATATTGACACAAAAATTGAATAAAAATGTTGTGTCAATCTTTTGAGCTGTTTCAGCCGATCACAAAACTTTAAAAACCAGTTGGTTCAGAAGACATAAACTAAAGTACCTATTGATAGTTTTAGTTCTTTTTTAAGTTCGACTTAGTTTTTATTATAAAAAAAATTTTAATTAAAAGAAATTAAAAATTTTCCTACCATCAGGATATCGATATTCTTGTCCTGATGTTCCGTTAAAATACAAGGTTTTAGAGAGGTGAAAAATAAATTTACAACAGTTATTTCAAATTGGTTTATTATAGTATCTTTCTTGAAATTTTGGGTCTAAATAACTTTTTTTGCCTAAATATTGTTTGTCATATATTTTATGTTCTGATTAAGAAAAAAAATAAAAAATAACCAAAATTATAAAAAAGAAAATAACTAAATTTTGGTGAAAAACTAAAAAAATAAATAATCGGCACGGTCTTTGATGTCAATGTTTCCAAATTTATAATAAATGTAAATAACTTATACGTTATAACAACTACCCATATGCCCATAAAAATAAAATATAAAATTATAAAAACATTCAACCCAACCTTCCCTTATAATTTTATACTTTATTACAGGTTATTACCAAACATTACAAAATACCGTAACACGTTGACCGCGACGCGAAGCAACTGTGACTCGCAAGTCTACCTAACACAGGGGCCGCGCCACTCACAAATGTTTCGCATGTACAATTATGCTGTGAGCCGCGTTGCTCGGGCATGCTTCGCATTACAATAGAAATGTTATGGGATATAAATGTACACGTCCCTCCCGATGAAAAAAAAATTTGGGCACGGAAAAAGTTTATAGAACATGTTATATGAGGAGTTGAACATATATTTTATGTGAAGGGATTTTTGTCTACTTTTAGCGATGATAATACCCTTTGTAAGGATTTGAATTATAACAAACGCAACTCGACGTATATTCATATTCTTTATTTTACCAAAAACGATACGATAAAAGGTGCCATTTTTTGGAATGGCTCCAAAATCAACAAAATACTATTCAAAAGACTTATTAGCAATGAACCTTCTAATAAAACCAAATGTAATTACAAAATCGTGGTTTTACGAAAACTACATCGTCTTTGTGCTTTGTTGTTAACATCAGAACTTCTCGTTTATCACACCACTTTATTATCACTACTCCAGTGACTTTCCTTGGCACCACTTTCTACTTTTTTTAGTTTTTTGTTTATCACTTCTTTTGGATTTCCTTTCCGGTTCCTCCTTAAGGTCCCGACCAGATGAGTTTCTCTATCTAACAACTTATGGGCGAGTTCAATGCTTATATAATAATTGTCTACATATATTGTACAACCATTATCTAACAAATTCTTGCAAAGTCCCATCACAATAGACGTTGGTACGTCTCAGAGCTATTTGTTTTTTCAGTTCCGCAATATATTTTAAAATCATAAGTATAACCGTCTTCGATGCACACTTTAAAACTTTCACTCCAAATTTTTATATACTGAAGAAAAGCGAGACGTCCTCGGAACGCTACCAATGTTTCATCCACGAAAACATTACTTGATGGGGATAAAGCGTTTTGATATTTTTGACTTAAATATTCTAGGAGCGGCTTGAGTTTGTACAGTCTGTTTGATACATTTGAAGTTTCATTGTTGGAGAAGTGCCAATTGCTCAAAAGAAGTTCAAACCTGTTTCGAGAAGTTTTTGATTTTACTTCATTCGAATATAGAACATTGTTCGAACAATAGCAAACCAGCTTAGGCATCTGCACTAATCCAGATCTGAAGACCCAAAAAAATGTTTCATTTCGTCAATAGTGGTATCTTTCCAATTTCGTGCTTGGGGTAAAGTAAATTTTTTCGATTTCTGGGCGGCGTATATGTTGGTTTCCTGAACCATTAGTTCTAACAAACCCTCGTCGACAAATAGCGAAAAAAAATTAATAGGATTTTTGTCTTTTAGATTTTGTATAATATAGCCACTTATCTTCAGATCTTCCGCAAAAAGGGCAATTTTTTTTAAATGGTCTCCGGTCACATCATTCCAGTGAAGATCAGTTGTAGACTGCGATAGAATTTCGTCGGACGAGGAATCACTACTCCAAATAAGGTTTTGTACCACACTTTCGATAACGTCATCAGCGTGTGTAGAATCACTAGCACGTGCATTGTCGGTAAGCGCTTGATCCAATGCCGTACTAGGACCAGGAGAACCGGATACATGAGAAGAACCGGAACCACTTGTCGTTGCCTTATAACTTTCAGATGAATATTCAAATGGTTCTTCGTCAGATAAAACGTCATTCAACAATGCTTCTGGAATCCACTCATTTCCCTAACTTTACTATTGCGCTCTACTTTCTGACACAATTGAAGCGATACTCACTAAGGATGAGGTTAAACTGAACAAATAGACTCCGTGAGCGTCGCGAAACCCTATCGCGCTCGACGAATTTTGACTTCGGTCCGGGAGATGTGAACATTTTTTACCATTGCGGCGGTCAACGTGTTAAACTAAAATAACTGAATTGACTTTTTAAAGTTTTAAAGGTTACCTGTTACACAAATTTACTATTTAGGTCATATTTTGTCAAATTCTATTGACTTTTTTGTTGATTTTTGAAAAAAGTCTGATATAAGATTAGATTTACTTTGCTCTAATATGTTTTTAAATATTATCAACACTCTTTTTCTTCAATTTAACTTCAAAGTTAACTTTACTTACACCCTCTAACATGGCTTGAGCAACAGACACTTCACTTAAGTCTTTTTTCTTTATTGCGTTTTTCAGCCTCTGATTAGCTTCTTTTAAAAGTCTCTCAGCACTTTCGCTTTGAAGTTTCTCCTCCATCTTTAATTTCTTCATCTTCAGCAATAAATTTTCTCTTCTTCGCTAATTTCTTCTTCAGTCAACTTCCTTCCTCTTTCTATTTCTATGCATCTCCTTTCATTTTGTTTTTTTTCTCTTTCTTTTCCCAAAAAACTATTGTAGCTTTTGTATGCTACACGAGCCAAAGCTAATAAGTCCTTGGTGATAGGAACTAAATATGGTTTATTATTGTATGATTTCAAGGCACTTTTGAATGTTGCCATAGCATTCAAGATTCTCACCCTCATGGATGCTCTGTAACAAGCCAAAAACCTCGCTCCAGATCAGCATTGCCATGAGACAAAGCTAATGTGGCCCTTATTACTTTGGAAACATTTGGATATTTTGGGAATCTAACTAACGCGTCTCAGTACATAGAAACATATAAGTGGTTCAAGTTTTCATATACACTGTATTCTCTATCAGAAATTGAAAACAATTGAATACCCCAATTGGTAACTATTTGGTTTTCCTACCAGTCTCTAAAAATTATATCCTTCTAAAAAAAATATCCATTCATAAAAAAATAAATCTGTTACAAGCCCTGTATATATAGGTGTCTAACTGAAATTCCAAAAGTACACTTAAAATTAATTAATATTAGGACGCGAACTATAAAATGACTGATTAAATTGATTGTGAAATGATTCGAATGCATTCTGCCCATATAATGTGTGGGAAGACATTCCTTTGAATTTAAGAGGACATTCTTGGTTTCAGCTTGATGGATGTCCGGCCCATTATGGCAGAAATGTAAGAAATTGGCTAAACAATAACTACCCGGGGAGGTGGATAGGTCGTCGAAGTCCAGTGGCGTGGCCTCCCAGATCCCCCGATTTAACGCCACTTGACTTTTTTGTATGGGGATTCATTAAGGAAAAAGTAGAATCTTCACTTATATAGTTATCGACCAAATAATAGCAAAGCTGATCTAGTCCAGCATATTTAGGTTTGAATTAAAAAAAATCAAATGCAAAACACTCTCCAACATCTTCTGGCTTTAAAAACTGCAGTCCAAAAATGTAATGTAAAAATAGACTTAAATCTGTTTCCTCGCCTTTTTTCCTTTGGATTTTTCTTTTGGATTTTTCTGTACCACGATTGTGCTAAATGAAAGTGACATCCAACAAGTTTGGTTTATGGAAATGCCATCCGTATTGCTGCATGTATAGCAATTTCAAAGTCAATCGTAAATTTTAGTGGATTTAAGCATGTATTCAACAACTGTTGCCACCCTTACTTCATGAACTCAAATGCAGCAAATTTTTTGAAATTTAGTATCAAACAGAAAACTAACGGAATATAATGACCGTTTTTAAAACCATGAACGGTGGACAATTGCAAAAATAACTTAGGACAATATTCGAAAGTTCCAACAGCATATAATTCTTTTGAATTAACTAAACATTTCAAATTTGTTTTGCACGAAAATATAATATTTATTGCAGGATCATTTGTAATTAAACACTTTTCTTGTCTATCAGTAACAACATTCAGCTTCTTAACTAATTGGTGGAGTTCCAAAATATTTTTTGGCAGATTTGGTTGAACAGCTGATCTAGCATGGTATATATTATTTCTTGCTTTTAAGATATCTGTAGTCACAATCGATTCACTTAAACAGTTTGATTTAAGGACATCTCGTATAACTTTGATTGGTTTTTTCAATAAATCTTCAGTTGCCGCTTGTTTTGCTGTATTGCGGACTTACTTATTAATTTGTTCTTGCGAATCTAGTTCATGGCTGTGTTCTAACGATGACTCCACAATAAGCGCATTTCTATCATTGGCACTTTTTAAAAATGCTTTACAGCTTCTGGTAGTACATCTCCATCTTTTACTGTTTGCTAAATTCTTGTGAGAAGTAAATTTATAATTTCCGATAACTAACATCGGCTTGCCTTTTTCACTTACAACGTCAAATACTTGCATTTTAATGCTTGAACAAGCTATTTCTTTAAAGGAATGAGAAGAATAACAAATACTACTGCTTATATACCTATAATAAGATTTTGTAATTAGATAAGTAACTAAATAATTTCCCTAATGATAATAGTATTATAATGGAAATTCGTTTTAATATATTTGGTTGGCATTGTCGATTTACTATCCAGAAAATACTCTTTATAATGAACAGATTAATTCGTCAAATCTTCTACAGGATTAAAATCTCTATAACTTGATAATTACATAATTTTACATTGTTATATTATCTGGACAATTTATAATTTGTTCTTGCGATTTTACTTATCAAGAATACTAAATGCGCATTTCGTATCATCTGATGTTTAGAACAAGTACGCTATGAAGATACATCTTTATCACTTTATCTTTTACTTGGTTTCATTATTCTTGGAGAATTTTTAATCCTATATGGAATTTTTCATACTAATTATCGGCTTGCTTTGTATTTGACAACGCATATTTTTCATAATTGAACTTCTTAATCGTTTACCTCTTAAAGATGAGAATAATTTCAATTAATTAATTTTGTAATTAGCATTTTTTATAGAATCTCTTTTTAGTACTTGTCACTAGGAACTTATCTTATTGGTTGGAGTTGAATTCAAATTTTCTTTTATATACAGCTAATCTTGGTCGAGTTTAGAACCTTAATTAAGTCTTTGATTCACTTAAATTTTGCATTATTTCTTAGGCATTGCGATCTTTTAATTCTACGATTGTAATTAAATTTTATTACATTGGTTTATTCAATAGGCATGTTGCTTTTGAGCTTTCAATTGATTTCAGCCTTCAGTGGCAATTATTAACCTAAAGGCAGGAGACTTAGTATGCCTTGATCAATTGTTCGTGGTTAACATCTTACAGCTAGGCCACCTTTATTAGAATCAATTTGTTGATGTAAAGTTCTATCAGCTGTAAGCCTGCACTATACAATGATCGCAACTGATAGGGGCCACGATAGCTCTACACCTTGTCTTAATAAGTTAGTCCAATATTATCAGACCAGGGCCTTGCAAGGTCTAGAACATATTGCGAAGCGCACTACATGTGTCTACAAGCTAGCATTAGGCCTCCTTATTAGAATACAACCCAATGTATAAATAAAATTTCGTAAGGTTACAATCTGTAGATAGGAATTAAAAGAATACGCACAATTGCCTAACCTCCAGTGAACTGCCGAAAAGGCTCTTAATACAACCAAAAGGATCTTAATTAATTCGACCAAGGTTCCGAATGAAAAGAAGCCAACATCCTCCCAATCCCAACTCCAAACCAATCTAAGGCAAATGTTCACGTGACCAAGTATAAAAAGGCATGGCTGTCAAAAAGGCTCTTAATACAACCAAAAATAATTAGGTTAAAATTCCATCAAGGGTTGAAAAGGCCTGAAAAGAAGCCGTCAAAATAGGGGTGAAAAACGCGTCCTACACGTGGCGAGCAAAACAAAAGGCCGTAATTAGGATGAAAATTCCATCAATTGAAAAAGGCCTGAAAGAAAAACCATAAAAATAAGGGTGAAAAATACGGTCACGTGGTCTTTACGTCAAAATCCAAAAACCAAGATGAAGTGTGTACTACTACTTAATCTAGATTGATTTTAAATATTTTATTATTTCAATTAATTAATAATATCTAACGTGACAGTTTTGGTAAAGTTGACAACGGTGGTGGTTTTTATGAAATCCTTAGGTAAAATCAATTTTGTCCATAGGGACCAACCCGTACTCTACCTTTTGCAGTTCAGGTAGAAAACTTAGAATCAGGAGCGAACTCGACCCCGTCCGAATCGACGTCTCGGTTACACCAGGTTCTCGTTTAGATAAATCTCCAAACAATACCCAATGTTTAGAAATAAACAACCACATAATTAGTAATATATCAATTAATTTCACCAACCGGGTAAACTAACAGATTTTGGTGAAAGCATTAAACCAAAAATGAGGAACTGCTGAAGGTGGAATTTGATAAAAAAAAGTTGGAGAAAAATCATTTACCGCCTGAATACAATTAAACCACATATTTGGAATAATAGAGGATTATCGTCAAGTAATTGTCAACATGCGTCAAAAGTTGATTTTAATTCGATTTAGAAGCGACACAAACTGCTACTAAACTGATGGAACAGTAATGTTACCTAAAGTTCACTGGAAAGTGCCACATATATCCGACTGATTACTGCTTCGTTCCACACAGTTATAAAAACCACGATGGGTAATCGTTGCATTTTAGCAGGGTAAAAGGTACACAAAGTCAGCTACAGTCTGAAGCTTTGATCACATTAGCATTAGGAACCTTAAAGCATATCTGAATTCGGAATGCCTATCATAATTTTTTTAAATTCTTGTTATGAAGAAGCTGATGGAGATTGGTTATTTGACTGCTCTGAGTTCAAATCATGTACAATATTTGTAATAGATCCAACACTACGTTCGGGTCAATAAACTTTGACCTATAACCTCGACGAGGTCAATGCACTTTGGTTCTATTTTTAATTTTATGACTCTTATACTTAACCCACCTTTAAAGGTCAAGGAATTTTTGGTTTTATTTTTAGATTTCTAAGAACTGTAATGACACCCTAGATGCAAATAAACTTTGGTCTTGACAAGGATAATGAACTTTGGGGTTTCTAAAACTGGTTCTAATTTTAGAGTTTTAGAATTGTACTATGATACGCCCACAGGTCAATGAACTTTGACCTTGAAGAGGTCGATAAACTTTGAACTCTCTTCCCTCTCGTTTCCACGAACTGATAGTATGGACTTTGAGCTTAACCCTTTAACGGGCAGATAAAAATTTTCAAATTATTGCTAGTTACTTATTAGTAACTAAGTCAGGACAGCGTATGGAGCTTGTAAAAAATAAAATATTTATGACGCCATAACGGCGTAGTTGGGTGGCTAGATAAGTGACCACAAACTATTTAATGTTTTGTGGTTATGTAAATAGCCACTTTGAAATTAAACAAACTCTAACTGAACATTTATTTATTTTATATAGTCGAATTTTCATGAAACGGTGCAAAACAAGTGACGCATAGAGCTACATCACATGCTTTGCAAATAATGCCAGATCTAGTTACATTGACTCTTGTGCTGCAATAGCCGCATCTTCTAATATTTCCTTTTACTGATAGATGAATTCCCACACTTTGCTTTCTAACAGAGCTGTCTACACCTACCGCCCTTCCATTATTTTTTTTCATTTTGGCTTTAGTAACGGTTAGTGTACCTTTTTTTGCTGAGCGTTTTTTTGAAGTAGTAATCTCCATTTAGTTGATCGCAAAGTAAACTTCTAAAATTCAGATGCGAAATTACCTTTGCCTTACTGTTATTCTCAGCGACCGATGTTTTCTATATCAGAAATCGGTACGTGACAATTTACAAAGTCACGTTTTCCAGTTGTATTAGTTCTCAATAATTTTGTTCTAATACATGGATCATGAAACGAACTGACAACCACAACACTTTTTTTTCCTCTATCAAGCCAATTTGCAAATGGAAATGGTCATCACTCATTGCACAATCGCTAACTTTAGTTGTTTATCTTCTACCAGTAATGATTTAGGATAATGTTTACGATTAGTACGAAAAGTACCGCAAGCGAAAGTATTACATTCCAGTAATTCTGATAATAAATCAAAGCTACTAAAAAAGTTATCAAAATACAAACAGTATCCTTCATGATGGTACTTTTCAGATAACTGCAAAACAGATCGTTCTCCTAAGATGCCTCGGGTGCATTATTACATTTGCCTCGGTATACTTCTAAGCGAAACACGTACGCCGATTTCGAACAAGCAATTGCCCATACCTTGAAACCACGCTTGGTTGGCTTCAAAGGCATGTATTGTTTTAGAGAACGACGCCCTTTGAAGCCAACCATGTTCTCATCTATTGCCAAATTTCTAGATGGGGCAAAATTTTCTTGAAATTTCTCATTAACAAATGAAATTAGAGGCCGTATTTTAAACAGTTTAACAAATTCTTTAGATTCTCTTCCGGGCATCTTATATTATCATTCACGTGTATTGTAGGTAGCGGACCGCGAAAATTTTATTATTGTAATAAACGGTTGTCAAATCGACATTGTTACGACGATAAAAAAGATAATTAGTGGATTTTTAATATCTTAATAATACGTCGTAATTTGCTAATGTTTTCAAAATATTTTTATTTATATATTTGTAGCTAAGGAATGTAGGATTGTTTGTAACTAATATGTATGTAAACACATGTTAGGGGGTGAGTGGCAGGTGCACGCTTAAAAATGCTTTACTGAAGGGGCGTAACGAATCCTTGTAATTTCTTATGCGACGATTCTGAATGGAAAAATGTCACTAGCTTAATAAGTAATGGTGTCGGTACAGACCGCGATCAAAATATATCTTTGTTTATTACTTAAAACTTCTAGATACATGTAGTGTTGTTACAGACGAATGCATATTTTTAAAATTTAGATGCCCTGCAATAATTGACATGAAACTGTTCCAATATAAATTAATGTTTCTTGATTTTTTATTACTTTTGAAAGACCGGGTTTGATTTTTGGGGAGTAGACATAGTTAGTTAGAAATCGGGGAAAGGTAATTACAGTTAGCTTGCCAATCGAGCCAGACCGATTTTTGGGTTAATTAAATACCTTCCTTGTAAACAGTTTGTCTTTAAAATAATTCTTGCGTGTACATTTTTCTTTTGAATTCGCCAACACTAAGTTGTCTTTTCTTTTGGGGTTAAACCGCATCTGTTAACGATTTGTGCCCGTGATCAATTAAGGGAATATCTATTCTAGTGTAAGTATGTATTTTTATATAAATGCAAGCTCGCAGCAAATCATTTTTACCAGCCTAGATAACATATTAAATACCAAACATTGTCTTGCAAAGGTATCCTATTCGTACGCGGACTCATTAAGCTGAAATCTGCTAAAATAAAAGGTGAGTACAGGGCCCTCTCCCTCTGGCATTTGTGAGAATTAGCATTGTTGGTTGTTGGTTATATTTATAATCGTGTAGAGGTGGCTGGTGAATGCGTATAGGATGCCGCTGGTTATTAATTGTAAAAGGCAATTGCCAGTTGGTACACTCTCCTAAGCCAGACCATTAAACACCTCGAATTTTATTTTTATTGGTTTTATTTGTTGTATAGGTGAATGTGTAACCGGAGAGAGAGGGGCACGGTATTTTTCTAACGTACTCAAACTTATATATCGGTTACGATGTTAGTGATCTATTTATAACGTACCCTTGCAAGGCTTTGTTTCAATGAGTTTTTATTTACAGTTTGTTGAAGTTGAATTATTTGCCTGTGAGCTGATTTTTCTTTGTATGTGCTTTATTACAATGTGACATGTATTTTGTGCTTTAGTTGTCATTAAACAATTGGGTACTTTTAAATTCCTTGTCTGTTTTCTTTAGTTCTCGCCTTTACCTTATTACCTGTGCAATTTTGCTGTCGTTGTAATTTATATGTACCGTAATTTGCTTTATTGTTTTTAAAAAGGGCCATATGTTTGATTTTTATTATGATTTTTATTTTGATTATTTATGACCCAATTGTGCGTGTGACTACATGTGTTTTTTTATTATTGTGTTTCTGTGTAACTAAACTGCTTTTTATCCATTTTCTCTTAATATTATAATTTTGTACGCACTTTAACCTGATTTAATGGCGTTTTGTTATATATTTAACCCTTTCTTTTTTTTGTATTTGATTTATTAATGTGCTATTGCTTATTTATAAATAAAGTGGGTTTTATTGGAGGTTCTTTCTCAGAATAGTAGATTAACGGGCTGAACCACCGCTGCACAAATTTCGTTGATTTTAATTTGAGTAGTTTCATTTTTTTCCCGCCCCTCATGATGCAACACGTACCTCATCCAGACTATCTCATTTAGATAACATAACGTACCTAACACTACACGGCCACTTCGTTTGATCAGATTTGAGGCTTGAGAGTAATTAAATATCAGACTTGTAAATAAATTCTAATGTTTTAATTATTGCCCAGAAAGTCAAAGTAAGGCAGGCAATTAATTTGAGTAATAGTGACATTATTGTCAGTCAAGTCAAGATAAATCACTTAGCGATTGCTTTGTTCTTGAATTTGCATTATTGCACATAAGTTAATATTACGCTTTTCAAGATAGGGTACCTGGTGGACGCTACAGTATGTACCATAATATGCACAAAAAACGTTTCAAACTCATAATACTCACAATTCGATGTGCATAAAAGTTATGATTTGATGACCAATACAATCTCAGCATTGATAAACTGGGGATACACATCACAACAAAGATTCCTATGAACGCCCTCAATTCTTTTTAATTCTAAATTTAAATTTGCACCTTTTTGCTGAGCGAATATATTAGATTGCTCTACAATATGTTCTAGAATCACAAAGATATTTACCAAACACGTCTAGCGGAACTTTATCGTATGCTGGAAATGTTCATCCACAATTATTATGTGCAAAAACATAAGTTATAAACGGGAGGCGTTACGGTAGCTTTTCGAAAATTGTAGGTATATAATATTGAAGAGTTATTACCGTTCTGAGAATCAGCCACATTGATAACATTTTCCGTAGAATGATCATCAGCACTGTTTATCAGCATATCCATGAGTGATATATTTTTACTACATTCTTTTAGAACAAAGTCAGAGTCTGCAACTGAATCATCCGAATCCTCTTTCAAACACTTCTGAAAGATGTGTTGGTTCTGTTGTTTTTTTAGCACTGCTTTGAACTGGATGTATTACAGACAAACCAGCAGTTTTTGACGATGTCGATGTATTCAAAACTGATGTTTGGCATGATGAGTGCGTGTTGTACTGTCAGAATTTAGCACAGCTTCATAATCTAATAAATCCTCATCTGCATCGCTATCAATTAGATCAAATAAATCGCTTGAATGCATGTTTTCCAGGTCTGAAAGTTTGTACGATGTACCCATGAAAGTAAGGTTAGAACGAATTATTTCCTAAAAACAAGCGTCATAAATTATGACGTAATCACGTTTATACATATCTGGGTCGTTACGAATTACAAATGAAACACAATATTGTATAAACAATTCGTTACTGCAGAAATAATAATAAATAAACAAACGTGCACTTAAAACCCGCACATTGCCACGATCGCTTTGTGGCTACTTGATTAACCACATCAGCATCAGCGTACAAACCATTGCATATGCGGCTATAAGATTGATCACAAATCATTTAGAGCACAAGGGTTGTACACCGTGTCCCATTTTGGTTGAAACTGTAGGGTACCTTGTTTACGAGCAAAGATAGAAAGATGCGGTTTTGGCGACCCTGTTCTACTTTTTCGTGAAGCGAAAGCTGCCACAAACAGAATTGTCATAGTACTATTAGTATTTGAAATACAGGGAGAAATTCAAAATTTCCACATTTTAAGCACCCCTCGTAACTGCTTTACCTTGTAATTTATCGAAATGGTGAAAAGTGGTTTTGATACAAAATTTTCCGAGAATTTAGTGGCGTGCATAGTTTGCCCACAAAAAGTCAGTTTCTTCGCAATAAACCAAAGTTTTTTTTTTTTTAATGGAACACCCTGTATATTTTTTATTATATAATAGAGCTTACTCTCAGGTTTCAAAAAATATATGTGGTGTGGCACTTCTTTTGCATTATTAACCTCAAAAATGAATGTTACATTAATTTAACATTTTGATGATATAGTTGGCCATAAAACCTACAAACTCAGTATAAACGCGTATTTTATAGAACGTCCAATATATATTTAATTGTTAAAAAAGCACTACTATATTCTTACTGCTTTATTATAATTATAAATATGTAAATACGCGATTATAATCAATCTAATTGGGTAAAATGCATCTTACAGCTTCAGAAAAAAAACATTTATGGCAATACAGCTTATAAAGAATACTTTATATCTAAATTTGTAAGTAGGCTGCGCCTAGTCTGATCTAAACGTAATTGGCCTTTCAAATCTGATTAAAATTATTTTTGTACGACCATCGTATATGTTTGTTCATTGTACAAAATATGGCAGAAAATAAAAATTTTTAAAACTTTGAAAAATATGATATGCTGATTTGCTTTGGTCAGAGTAATGAAAACGCTGCCGCAGTAGTAAATTTGTATTTTAACACGTAAATATAGTTTCCTTGGTATTAATTTTGATAATTAAGTAGCTTTACTTCTATGTAGGTTTACAGAACGGAGACAACCTAGTAAAATTACGTTTTATAGATTAAAAAGAATTTTAATTAATTATGGATCATTTTTAAACCCAGGTCAAAAAATATAATAAAGAAAAGGGTAATCCTATAAGTTGTTGCAGAACTATAGAAAGTAGTATTGGAGTTTCGAAAACAAGAATCCAAAGAATACTTCGCCACCATAAATATAAACCATATAAATTTAGGCTTGTTCAACAACTAGATCCTGGTGACGCTGAACAAAGGTTAATACTTTACAATTGGTATTTAAACATGTTAAATATAGTACCCAACTTGGGAAGAAATGTCATATGGTTAGACGAAGAACATTTTAGCAATTCAGGTGTTTTAAACAGGCACAATAGCAGATTCTGGTCTCAAGAAAATCAACACCAAATATTCCCCCAAAGACAACAAAGACGATTTGGACTAAACGTTTCCTGCTTTATTTTAGGATCAAAAAAGAATTTACATTTTAGAAGGGATACGCTCGTAAATATTTGGACATTTAGAAATGGTTGTGCCTGAATTATTAGATGACATTCCTTTAGCTCGCTTGAACCAAATTCATTTCGAACAGGATGGAGCCCCATCTCACAATGCGCAAATTATACGCCCGTTTTTAGAAAACAATTTTGGTAATAGATGGATTGGCACTAATGGCCCGATAAGATGGCCTCCTAGGTCTCCGGACTTGTCAGTCTTAGATTTCTTTTTATGGGGTTACTTGCAAAACAAAATATACCAAACTCAATATGATAACATTGAACGTTTGACAAATACAGTTAGAGAAGCTTTCAGACATTTACAAGATGATCATATTATTGTGCTTAATGCTATAGAATGAATTGGAAGAGTGTGTTAAGCATGTATAAGACAGAAAGGTCATCAGTTCGAACATCTCGTTTAGTAATTTATATTAGGCTTGTAAAGTTGTAGGTATTATGTTTAGTTCTTAATTTTGCGTTTTTGCGTAAAACTTCCTAACCTTTAACCTTGTTTTTTCATTGCCAACTATATAATCAAAATGTTAAATCAACGCAAAATTCATGTTTGAGGTTAATAATGCAAAAGAAGAGCCACATAGCATATATTTTTTGAAAGCTGAGAGTAAGCTGTATTATATAATAAAAAATATACAGGGTGTTTCATTAAAAAAAAAACATTGGTTTATTGCGAAGAAACGTACTTTTTGTGGGGAAAGCTAAACATGCGAATGTTCTAAGGAAAATTCTGTATAAAACCCACTCTTCACCATTTTATTTACAAGGCAAATCAGTTACGAGGGGTGCTTAAAATGTGTATATTTTGAATTTCCCCCTGTATCTCAAATACTAATAGGACTATGACGATTCTGTTAGTAGTATATTTAGTTTTACGAAAAAGTAGAACAGAGTGGCGAAAACCGCATCTTTCTATCTTTGCTCGTAAACGAGATACCCTACAATTTCAACCAAAATGGGACACAGTGTACATACAGCTTATCTTTATTGAAAATGAAATAGTACTCTAGTACTTATGTGCTGTGGCTATATATTTAACCACAAAGTGTTAAAGGGTTAATACATTTTATCACACTTATTGTAATCCTCTATTTCTGTCTCTCTCTTACACATGCAAATCCCTATATAGCCCAGAACCGGTGTAGCTATACTACTGTAACATTTTCCAACGGACAACACAACCCGTGAGATTTCCGTAATAGAAAAAAGTTAATTTGTCTACTACGCCGAAGTATATTTTAACAAAAAGACAGTGGTTGTGTATTCGTTATCAAGTTTTTTCTGTGTATGTAATGACTGTTTCTGTTCTGCTTAGTTTGTGTAAGGTAAAATATTTTGATTTTTCAGTTTATTCTTTTTTATTCTATGAGTATCCCCTATTCATTAATGAGAGTTTGCAAAGATACTCTTGTCTCTAGAATAGTCGCAAGGTCGGTGTTCTGGTAACTATAAGTGTCACAACCGCCATAAGTGCCAATTTCAGAAGTTACAAACGTCATGCCACCGGTCACAAGTGTTCTAGGTGTCACAGATCATAAGTGTCGTAAGAGTTAATTGTCTCAAGTGTTATAAACCGCATGAGTCACAAGTAAAGTGTCGTTGCCAGAAAACCAAGTTATTTCGCCAATTTGGTCATAACAAAACGAATGTATCTTATCCACCGTATTACTTCGCTTCTACAACTGTGAGCTCAAATTTAGATCTGGACTATATTTCAAAGTACACCATTTAAAAAAGGTAAGCATATTAAAAATATTTATTTATGGTCTATTAGATTTAGACTAATAGAACGTAGTATCCACTACAGTTTTTACTTAAGTTATGCCGGTAGCCTAAACACAACCTTTCTTTTGTATTTTTTTGTTACTACGGGTTTTAAAATTTGTTTGACAAGTGATGGTATATTTATATAAAGAAGAGTTGCTGCACTGCAAGAAGATTTCTTCATTTTTTAAATACTGAGCTTTTGACCATGTTAGAAGATTTTCCACTAGCATTGCGACGAATTATGTACTTTCAGTTGGACGGAGCGCCAGCTCATACTAGTAACATTGTTAGTGAATATCTAAACGAAACCTTTAATGGGCGTTTAATTGCCACCCATGGACCGGTGGAAATTCCGCCAAGATCGCCAGATATTACACCTCTGGACTATTTCTTATGGGGCTATCTTAAGACACTAGTCTATGCAGATCCGCCACAAAATGTAGAGGATTTAAAAAACAAAACCTGGTTGGCATGTATGCAGTTAACACCCGATGTGACATATAGAACAACACATCATGAACTTCTAAAGCGGCTAGAGGCATGTGTTGCACAAAATGGTGGTAATTTTGAACAATTTATAAAACAATGTTCCTGCATACCAACTTTGTAGTTAAAAAATACGTGGTTATTACTTGTTGAATTTTGTATTTTGTTCATGTATCCGTTTCCAGATTTCTTACTATTCTAATAAATACTAATAATAAAAGCAGTTGTTTCCGTTTTCCATGGCAATAGCTATTTTGTTTTTTAAATAGTGGTCTTGTACGCCTTCAAACAGTTTTTTACGATTTACAACAAAATGTTCTGATATAATACCCATAAAATTTTATATTTACAGAAAGAAAAAATAATGAGGACTCAGATAGTCTAAAAAATATACAGGATGTCATTTAAAAAACAATAGTTGTGTTCGTTTCCGGTTTAACCGGAAATGAAAAAAAATATTTGATAGCCCTATTAATTAAATGTAGCACATGGCCGTAAACAAAAAATAGTTTAACTTTTTTTTTATATATCGTAAAATAAAGAAGTTATTGAATGGTCCTCTACTTTGGATCACACTGTGCATATATATATATATATATATATATATATATATATATAATAATTAATTTTAAAATTTTTTTTTAATTAAAATTTTTTTAAATTTAATATAATTAATTAATTAAAATAAAATTAATATAAATTAATTAAAAAAATTTAAATTTTTTATATAAATATTATTAATTAATTAATTTTAAAATAAATTTTTAAAAAAAATTTAAATTTAAAAATAATTTAAATTTTAATATAAAATAATTAATTTTAAATTTAATTTTAAAATTTAAATTAAATTAATTTAAAATTTTTTAATTTTTTAATAATTTAAAATTTAATTATTATTATTAAATTTAAATTAATAATTTTTAAATATTATTTTTTAAAATTAATTATTTATAAAATAAAATTATTAAAATTTAAATTTATTTTAATTAAAATTTTTTAAAATTAATATTTAAAATTATATAAAATTAAAAAATAATAATTTAAATAAAAAATTAAATTAATAAAATTTTAAAAAATATAAATAATTTTTTATTTATTTTATTAAATTAATTTTTTATATTTTTAAAATTATTTTTTATATTATAATTTTAATTTTTTTAATATAATTTTTTTTTATTATTTATATTTTTAATATTAAAATTTTAAATATTAATTAATTAATTTTATTTAAAAAAAAATTTTATTTATATTAAAATTTAATTTATAATTTTAAATTTTATTTATTTTTTAATTTAAAAATAAATTAAATTTTAATTTAATTTAAATTTTATTAAAATTTAATTAATTTAAAAAAATTTTATAATTTTTAATTTAATTTTTTATTAAATTTTTT
>JARFJB010002159.1:325000-522500 GCA_036346205.1 Vesta saturnalis | reverse complement strand
ATAAGGGTATTTCACCGGTAACGAGACGGTCCTTACGGAGAAACGGTATAATTTAAAACAAAACAAAGTCGAAACTTAAAAATGTTTTTAGCATACACGGAGTCCCAAAAAAGTGTGGCACATCTAAGTTATGTTTGTTTATGGAACACCCTATATCTGGCTTCAATTTTGAATTTTATTCAAAAAATAAGATCGTTTTAAAAAGGTTCCATGTGCCTATCTATTATGATTTTTTAGATATTTCCATTTTTCGGCAAATGTAATAATTTTCAAAAACGTCGTTAGAAACTAATTTAAGAAAAAAATATTGAAATAAATGTTGTACAGGATGCTCATAATATTATGTTATTTCATGAGTACATGTAGACCCCATTACCACTATTATTTTAAATGGAACACTCTATATTTTATTTATTAAACATATTGTCATATTAATTCCGTTTCAAACTACTGTAGTATTCCCTATATCTAAATGTTAAACTTTTCTTTAATTTACAAATTTTACACAATTATACATATTAGTTTTCTCTCATAATTTAATCTAGGAAGCGGTCGGTGGTTGTTTAATATGACAAGCTAAGTAAATCTAGAATTATGCCGTCCTTTTTTTTCTTTAGTAGAATTTATGGATATCTTGTCAAATTAACCCATTTTTCAACAATAATAATACACTTTTGTAAAAGTTATAGACATGCACATATGATCCCCAAAGAAACTTTTTTAAAAATAGCAATAATTAAAAATTTTACCACATATACCCAACTGTATGGCGGACGTTGTTATATATATATATATATATATATATATATATATATATATATATATATATATATTCTTTGAGAAAATAATCAGGCATGGATGGAATTCAGCAGTAACAGAACATCCGAAACATGGAAGGAATTTCTCGAAGTTCAAAAACAATCATCAAAGAAATTGAAGGAGATTTTATCACAAAAAACACAAGATATTTTTATAGAACATTCAAATAAAATATTAAAGGTTATCAGCCTTCTACTTTCGAAGAACAGATGGACCCATAGAAACGAACACGAAAAAAACTTACGATTCTCAAATAATATTTTAATAATCTTCTCATTTGCAAAGAACCCATGGAAAAAATTGACCTTCCAAAAAACAACATTCAATCAAGATTCTACTTCGCCTACAATAGATGAGATCATACAACAAATGAGAATAACAGAGCGGTAGGAGAAGATGGCATTATTGCTGAGGTATGGAAACTTCAAGATAAAAAAACCATCAGAAAAAATTCATAAGGTCAACACAGACATTTGGCTCACAGAGAAAATGCCAGAGGAATGGAAATGTGTATTGATCCACCCATTACATAAAAAGGGTGATAAGTCAAATCCAAATAATTACAAAGGTATTTCACTAGTAAGTCACATACAAAATATTCTCTCAAGTGTTATTAAACAGACTAGAACCACAAGCAGATTCACAAATAGGAGAATATCAGGCAGGGAGGTCAGAAAAAGACGACCATGTATCGAACAGATATGGAATTAGAGAAGACTAGTGAAAGTCAGACCGACAAAAAACACTGTAGTTACCTTCGCAAATTTCAAAAAATCATACGACAGCATTGATAAACAAACTCTCTTTTCAGTACTAGAAGAATATGGCATTGACAGAAAAACCAGGGAACTTATACAACAGACGCTCACGGACACCACATCTAAAGTCAAGTTCTTGGGTAAACGTTAGAACACTTTCAGATACGCACAGCGTTAGACAAGGAGATGGCGTCTCACCAATCTTGTTTAACATGGTCTTAGACAAAATTGTTAAACAGTGGGAAGAACAAGTTAAAGGAATACAACTAGGAAGAACATGCGAAACAAGAACAATTATAAAATGTCCGGCATTTGCAGATGACGTAGCCATACTCAGTAATATCACACAGGAAGCAAAAAAAAAACACTAGAACGCTTACATTAAATAGGTGCTAAAACAGGTTTACAGATATCTTATGAGAACACCCAATACATAGAACGACATACTAACAATATACTAACCATGCATACGATTATATGAATTCATACAAAGAGTTGAAAAATTTAAACATTAGGGAATATATACAAATAGGAGGATCAAGCAAGATGTCTAACATAGAACGAACAGAAAAACCCCAGTAAACGTACAGACTGAGATGGTCACATTATAATAAGAAACGCATACCAAGACAGGCAGAACAATTGAATTACCAGAAACATTGTATGCGTCAGAAACGACCACAATTGGAGCATCTGGCATCGTAGAAACAGAAAAAATTGAACGTAAAATTCTCAGAAAAATATTTGGAGCAATATACAGAGATGGTATATGGATTAAAAGACTTAACAAAGAACTATACGAACACACATACGTCTTTAGAGTACTCAGACTAACTTTCTACGGACACATACAGAGAATGGACAATACACGACTTACAAAGAAAATCATTGATGTAGTAAACGATTCAAGTAGGAAAACAAATTGGTATCATGAAATACAGGACGACCTAAAGGAAATGGGGATCAACAAACAAATGATGGAAGAGAAGAGAAAAAATCAGAAACAAAATTAAGAATGCTAAATTTTTAGTAAGGAAAAGAAAGGAAGGAGATAGAAACATTGTGGACAGAACAAAGGAAACAAGAACACAGTCAAAGGATGAAGAAGTTTTGGGAAGAGAAGAAGAAGAAGGGAAAGAAGTGAAAATTGTATGATTATAAGATATTTAAGTTCAAACACTGTTCATAAGGGCAAAATGAATAATAATAATAAGTTTTATATATATATATATATATATATATATATATATATATATATATATATATATATATATAGTTCTACGGCGAAGGGGCATATAATCGTTCATTTATAATACAGTGATATTATGTAAGTCAATATGAGCAACATTTTAAAAATATTTTTAAAGATACTGGGTGCTCCAAAAAAAGTGGCATAACTATCAAAGTTGTTTTTTTAAATGACACACCCCGTATATTATTGCATTTTTTAATTTTACATAAAAAATAAGTAGCACTTTCATAAGCGTTCCATATATATATATATATATATATACAGGGTGAATCAAGACCAACGCCACGGAGTTCTACGGCGAAGGGGCATATAATCGTTCATTTATAATACAGTGATATTATGTAAGTCAATTTGAGCAACATTTTAAAAATATTTTTAAAGATACTGGGTGCTCCAAAAAAGTGGCATAACTATCAAAGTTGTTTTTTTAAATGACACGCCCCGTATATTATTGCGTTTTTTAATTTTTCATAAAAAATAAGTAGCACTTTCATAAGGGTTCCCTATACCAACATACAGAGTGTTGCAAGTTATTTCAATTTAAGTAAGATACTATTCCCGTAGTCTATTTATTGACCGAATAGTAAACACCTCTTTACAGGGTATTCATTTTTTTCAGTTAAATTAGTAAAACATTCATACTGAAATATTCGGCTTATATTAAATGGAATACCCTGTATTTTATACGCTTATCGTTTAGCTTACTTAACCCTTCAAATTTTCAACTTATTTAATAATTTTTGAATTTGTCTGTATACTTTCTGAAAGTTCCCAAAGGTCTCTCTTTAAAAATCTAAGGAATGTTTGACCATTTAAATTTCCATCGAAAAAATACTGGCCAATAACATGATTGCCAACAATTCCACCATACACACTCCATCGATTTTGACGATCAACAGTATTAAATAAATGTTTATTTTCGGTGTCGTAATAATGGAAATTTTCAAAGAAATGTTCATTGCCACTAACTTGATCAAGGACCCATAAGGAATAATCAACACGTTTTTGAAAGTCTGTGCCATATAACCTTTGATGTATTTGTATATGAAAAGGGTGGTATTTATGTTTCTTTAAGATCCTCCACACACTAGACTGACTAATTCCTGTTTCTCTTGCAATAACTCTTGTAGTAGTATTTTGGTTGTCAACAACGAAACCTAATACCCAAAACTCATTATCATCATCATTCATTCAAGGTTTCAATTTTAGGTGTTTTGGGTAAACTACACTTCCTGTACCACGAAATGTTTGAAGTAACCTTTCAAAAGCCTTTTTATCGGGATGCACCCGCTTAGGGTATTTTTCTGAGTACGCTCTTGAAGCAAGTAAACAATTTTCACACCATTCACCAATGGTTAAAATCATATAAATTCTTTGTTGTTGTGAATAAACCATTATTAAATTGAAAATATTTCAACAACTTTCAACAGAAAAAATAACAATTCACAATGACAAAAGTCACGCCCAATTTCAGAATTTTAATATTAACAAATGCATTACCGGCAATTCCAAAGCATACTACAAAACTTACAAGATTAGTCAGATTAACATTATTTGTTAATATGTAAATTACAAATATCTGAAATCCATCATATACACATAAGATTGGTACCGAGCATTCTACTTATTGGTAAATAAAAAATACTACTACATTAGCAAAAAGGCATTAAGTAGGCATTTTGGGAGGACATTTCAATCTACAAATGATACAGAAACAGACAAGTTCCAAAAATAAATATTACATTTAAAATAAGCCGAATATTTTAGTATGAATGTTTTATTAATTTAACTGAAAAATGAACACTCTGTAAAGAGGTGTTTACTATTCAGTCAATAAATAGATTAAGGGAACAGTCGTTTACTTAAACCTAACAGTAAATTTGTTGCAGTTAATTTTATGAGGTGGTATTTAATTTTTCCTAAAACCCCAAATTTTCAGAAAAATTGATATAACTTGAAACACTCTGTATATAGGTATAGGGAACTCTTATGAAAGTGCTACTTATTTGTTATGTAAAATTTGAAAATGCAATAATATACGAGGTGTGTCATTTAAAAAAACATAACTTTGCTTATGCCACTTTTTTTTGGAGCACCCAGTATATATTTTTAAAATGTTGCTCATATTGACTTACATAATATGACTGCATTAGATACTAACGATTATATGCCGCTTCGCCGTAGAACTCCGTGGCGTCGCCCTATATATATATATATATATATATATATATATATATATATATATATATATATATATGTATATATAATAAGTCTCAAGGAAGATATAATTTCTCTTGGGAAAACCGTCTAAACCGACGAAAAAAGGGTCTAATTGCACGATACATTTTGTTACTTTTTCATAAATAATTAGAATTCTAGAAAACAAATTAATATTTTTTAACAGAAAAATTATGATAAGTTGCGGGTAATAAAAGACATAATTACTGAAAGTTTCAAGCATGCAGGTGCTCTTTTCACGAAATCAAAAATAATCGAAAAAAGTACTTAATCAAATTATTCACCGATTTCGATATACCGGGTTTCAAATTGACCTTTTTTTAGCCAACTAAAAATGAGAAAAATTTGAAACCCCTAATGGTTATAGTTTCTGAGCTACGTTTAAAAAATCCATTTTTTACCGATTTTTAGCCATTTGACCGTTGTTTAAACAATGTTCCCAGTTGTTAAAATGGGACCCACTTGAATGACATATTCCTTATCACTAAATTATTCACATGGCTATCTCCACTGGGCTACATACACCAAGTGATTATGCTGCCCTCTATTCGCAACTAAAACATACACGTATCAATTAACAGGCAAGTTGAAATTCCTTTAATTTTTATTTTATTGGTTACAAGGTGGCACGTAATATCATAATTAGAAATAAAATGAAGTCAGTGAGCGTCCGTGTGTCCGATGCTTACTAACCAGTGGAGTCCATCTGAACCTTAAACTATTACACAGTGGACGCTCACTTGCATCGTATATACGAGCCCCGGCTCACAATAGTTCGGGCAGTAACAATATTCGTGCTATTTGGTATAAATAAATTGATCTCTATTGTAAAGTTAATTTATCAAGCAATTCTTATAATTTGTATAATTTGTTTTTTTTTTACTTAAAAAAAACAACTTAAATTTGCATTTATTTGGACAATCTTAAGACTAACAAAACAGAAATAAATATTTTACAATACGACAATTCACTTTAATATTGTGTAACTCCACCTTTATTTTTAATAACAGCTCTTATACGATCAGGCATTGTATCTACAAGTTTCATACAATACTCAGGCTTGATACTTAATTTGAATTTGAGTTCTGCCACTGTTCGTGCCGGATGTTTTCGTACCTCCTTCTTCATTTTGTTCCAGAAGGCCAAGATATCGTGGGAATGTGATTTTCTGTAAGCCAAGTTTTTGTAATCTTCGCAGAATGGCAGGAAGCACCTATCTTCTTGGAAGATAAAGCCATCGTTATTAGGATTGCATTGTGGTATTGAGGCTACGAGACTCTTTTGCAAAATCTCTATATATCGAGTAGAATTTACAAGACCATCTACGAAATGGAACTTTCCCATTCCTCTTCCTGACATACATCCCCACGCCATAACTGATTTGGGAAATTTTACTTTCTTTACCAGGCAGTCATTAAGGTATGCTTCACGCGATGTTCGTAAAACACGTTTACGAGAATCGCCTACACAAACATTGTAATTTGGATACATTACTCCAAATTACTGAGCGCCATTGCTCTACAGTCCAGGATTGATAGCTTTTTACCCATTTGAATCTATTTTTCGTTAGTAAGGGCTTCTCTTTGGCCTGTTTATAAAAGCACAATATAAGATATTAAACACTGCAAATTAATGTATTTAGAATTTTACCTTATAGAATTTATAACCAATTTTTCTGACTTACCTCTTAGTTGTCGCTATAGATATTTCTTTTTAATTGATTCTCTCCACAAAACAGTGATTTCACGAGTGTTGGAACGCCGATTACTCTTGACGATTTTCGTTAAGCATCTTCTACCACGCATTAGAAATAGAAGATGGGCGACCAGTTTTCTTTTTTTCTTTGACATTACCTGTTTCTGTGTATAATTTAATAATATTATGAGCTGTTATCGTGGAACACTGTGAGAAGATGATATTTTTCGTACAGAAGCGCCTTTGTTATGTGATTTTATAATTGATTACGTAAATCTTCACTTAAAGATTTTCCACAAGCCATTTCTGTTAAAATGTCAACAACAACTTGCATTTATGACATATTTTGCTTCTACCCGATTAAATTTTTTTTCTCATAAGCGAATGGCTTCTTAGATCCGCAACTATGATTATTATTTTGGTGTCCGAACTATTAAGAGCCGTGTTTGTAATGTCCGAACTATTATGCACCAATAGTAAATAATGGTTTTTACAATCTTCTCTCGTATTATACTCAACATCGTCAATTGTTTAACTCAAATCAACTGTTACAAATACATATTTTCAAATAGTAATCGTAGTTATTGTAAATTTGCATTACATTTTTATAAACAATTAAGTTAATTTTAAATTGACGTAGATTTTTTATGAGCCGGGGCTCGTATATACAGGGTAGGTGTCTACTGCGTGAACGGAAGATTTCTCCTTAACTATTAGAGATATCAAAACCAATTTTGGTGTGGTAATACACGATCATTGGACCTACATTCTAAAAATATTTAGGTATATACAGGATGATTGACAATAATATACCAACCCTAATCTGTATTTTTTTAATGGAACACCCTGTATATTTTTGCATTTTTGGATTCACTGTTACATTTAGAATAAAAGTATAGAAATTTTTATCTGTATCACTAACCGCTCTACAGGTATCGTCACTTTAGTACAAAAATAGAGTTAACTTTGGAACCACGATGAGAGCGTTGTCACCACGATTATGTAAATCTGTTTATACCACCGACTATTAATAATAGTCTACTAACAAACTGGGACATTTTTCGAAAACATGTAAAACTATACAGAACGATTAACTTACGCGAAATGTAATTTTTCTCCATTCTTTCACATGCAACACCCTGTATATTTTTTCACATTTCGATTCCCCGTGAAAAGTAGATAGGTTTCATAGCCATAAGACGGACCCTTCTTGAGATATTGACGCTTTATTTGAAAATATTGACATACAAAAGAACAAATAAAACAAAATCCAGAGCAAATAAGAAAGTACGAATGACAAATAAATTCTTTAACTGATAAGAAAACTTTAACGTAGCCCCAAAGGAAGAAATCAAGGGGCGTAAGATCCGGTGATCTGGCTGGCCAGTTTTACCCACCATCTCGTCCTATCCACATCATCGGATGATTTCTATCGAGATATTGCCTAACGTTGATTGCATAGTGTGAAGGAGAGCCACCAATTGAAACCACATCGTACGAATATTATCTATCTCGATATTTTCCAAAAGTTCGGGTAAATCATTTTCCAAAAACTATAAATATCTTTCTGCAGTACGACTTCCATCAAAGAAAAAAGGACCAACCACATTAAAATTGATTATACCACCCCACACATTAACTGACCATCGATGCTGGTGATCAACAACTCTTAAGATGTTGGATTAATATCGAATAGTGATTATAGTGTATTAATATTGCCATTATTGTGAAAAGTTGCCTCATCCGTAAATAGAATATTATTAACAAAATTGGGTTCTTCATTGACCTTAGTAATTACCCATTGGCAGAAAGATTCACGATTTTGAAAGTTTATTTCACTTAAAGCTGGGTTCTTTTTAATAACGCTGCAAACTGTATTTCAATCGTTTCAATCCATTTCGCCTCTAATGTTGTTGCGAGTGAATCTTTCGTTTACCGAGCGAATTGCAAAGTGTTTAGCTAGGAGTGGTCAGCATTCTGAACATTTAATTTGAATTTATGGTTTTATCCGTTTATGTTTACTTGTTCAACTTATTTTTAGGTGTAGAGAATTAATTTATTGTTTAGTTATTAAGTTTTCCTATCAGTTAAAGAATTTATTTGCCATTCGCGTTTTCTTATTCGATCTGGATTTTGTTTTATTTGTTCTTCTGTATGTCAATATTTTCAAATAAAGCGCCAAAAACATTAGTCGGTCAAAGCAAGCTATGAATACATAAGAAACTAAAAAACATATTAACTGAAATACAAACACTTAAAATTATAATAAATGTTCAATGGACCACCATTTTGTTGTTGGCAAACATGAAGTCTTTGAATAAACGACAAATTTATTTTCGTAACGTGGAAACATTTATATTTTGAATGACATCTAATTTGCCTTCATATCATCTACAGTCGTTGGAGGAGTTTGATAGACTTTTTCTTTAATCCAACCCCAAAGAAAAAGTCCAGCTTTGTCAAGTCAGATCTTGTAGGAGATCGGTTCTTCAATCCATTTGTTTTGAAACTGGCTATTTAAATAATTTCTAACGTTTCTGCTAAAATGCGGAGGAGCGCCATCTAATTGCAGCCACATTTTCTAAGGGTTTGTAAAGGTAAATCTTCAATAAAAGTTTCAAATTCGTTGCGCAAGAAGTTTAAAATAAATCTCCATTGACCGTGTTTTCAAAAAATATGGTCCTATAAATTCTTTAATAATTAAACGTTATGACCAGCGGTGTCATGATCAACAGGAATTATAAATCTGGAATTCTCAGTATTGTAATAAAGTTTAATCTATTAACGAAGTCATCCTCGTCTAATTCTTATGCAAGTTGGACATGGTATGGATGATATTTATATTTTTGTATTAACTGATGTTTTTGAAATTCCAACTTTAATTCCAATTGTCGACAAGAAACGTGAGGATTTTCAATCACGGATTGAAGAACTAAATGTTCATTAATCATTACTTTCGTTAATTGCGGTTCTTTCTCGTTCTAAATTGTCTTCGTAATGAATACTGCCTGTTTGCTCGAAACGTCTTTTCAATCTTGCAAATGCTGAAACTTCTGTCGTGCATTTGGAAATTTTTGTTATAAATTGATGAGCTAAAAGACAATTTTATGTTTCACAAGGACGTAAATCATATTAACAAGTTCTTCTTTCGAAAAATTGATTTTGTAATTTAGAAGTAAGTATACAATACCAAATATTAGCACTGTTTGACAAGTTTGATTTTTCATTTGTTTTCGTTCATCTTTTGTTTTACGTTTTGATTAAATTGTTTAATTTTACGATGAATCGTTTAAAACATCTCAAATATCTTTAAAAATGGTGGTTTCAATAATATTTATTATAATTAAGTTTATGTATTTCAGTTAATATTTTTAGTTTCTTATGTATCCACAGCTTGCTTTGACCGACTAATGTTACTCTTCATCAGTGTTATCAACGAAAAAATTGAACAAACTTAAATATTTCCGAAACTATTAGAGATAGATATAGAACATATTTAATAAAAATTAAAGCCGACTAATAGACGAAGACAAGGCATTAAAAGAATATAGGGTGTCATTTAAAAAATTAAGATATAGCATTTTCAAATTTATGTTATTGAATTAATTTTGTGATCACCGTATATGAAATCCAATTTTGACAATAGATTAAAGTAAGCTCATGTATGAATAATATATAAAAGATTATTTTTTTATCTTTAAAATAACTGAGATACGCCTACTTGAATTACTACATAAAAATGTCAGTTTTAGTTAACTTTGCAAATATCTCAAAAACTGTAAGATTTTGTAAGTAATTTATAAAAAGATGTAAAATTATAAGGAGAATCGAAAATAAAATAATATATTGGTATTTTATTTAAAAATCAAAAGTTCTATATTGTACCGCTTTTATATTACAGTAGAAACCAAACTATTTTTAGATTATGCAGTTTATAAAAATAGACAACTTTCGTATTTAAACTTATCTTCTAAGTTTAATGGCTAAGGAGCTATCGACCGAATACGCACTATTGGGACAATTATATATATATATATATATATATATATATATATATATATATATATCATTAACTGTATTTTTATTTAAAATTAACTTTAAAGTACATATAATAAAGATTATCTGCGTGGGACTTGAAAATATTTGCTAGATTCTTTAACTTTATCGAGAAGGAAAGTCACAATCGATCTAAATTAAACTGATACTTGCTAGTTACGATGTATTACAATTTTTATACACAGTGAAGGATCAGTATTTTGAACAATTAATTTGAATTTATGGTTTTAGCCGTTTATGTTTACTTGTTCAACTTATTTTTAGGTGTAGAAAATTATTTCATTGTTTAGTTAATAATTAAGTTTTCCTATCAGTTAAAGAATTTATTTGCCAATCGTATTTTTTTATTTGCTCTGGATTTTGTTTTATTTGTTCCTCTGTATGTCCATATTTTCAAATAAAGGGTCAATATCTCAAGAAGGGTCCGTCTTATGGCTGTGAAACCTATTAGCAATTAGTATCTACTTCTCACGGGGAATCGAAACGTGAAAAAATATACAGGGTGTTCATTTGAAAAAATTACATTTCGCATAAGTTAATCATTCTTTATAGTTTTACATGTTTTGAAAATTTCAGTTTGTTTGTTGGTAAACTATTATTAATAGTCGGTGGTATAAACAGATTTACAAAATCGTGGTGATAATGCTCGCGTAGTGGTTCCAAAGTTAACTCTATTTTGGTGACGATATCTGCAGAACGGTTAGTGATACAGATACAAATTTCTATACTTTTTATTCTAAATATATAAACATATATATATATATATATATATATAATATATATATATATATATATATATATATATATACATATACAGTGTGGCGCAAGAGTTTTGATTAAAAGTAATGGCGGATACAGTTATTTAAAATTTGAAATTACGAAGCTGCAGGTTTTGGATGACGCTAAGTTCAAATATAATATTGTCTGAATGTCACTTCGGTTATACCAAGTAGACGTCAACTTTATTTTAAATGGAACCTAATATTTTTATTTTATTTTCGAATTCTACATGAAATTCTAGATAAAATTTGGCACAATGTTCTATACCAAAATGAAGTATTTTCGAGATATTTCGATTTTTTAATTTTGAAAAATCCTAGTCCACATTGAATAACGATATCTCCATTAATAACGAAGCTAGTGACGTGAAATTGTAACCAATAAACAACAAGCGCTTGTTAACTCCATATATCCAACTCATTGATATTTCATACAGTGTGTTTTAAACTTAGCCCATGCACAATTTAAATCATTTATAAGTTGCTTACTTTAAATAGAACACCCTGTATTTTATTACACTTTCCGCTGTATTTTTTTAAGCCAATTCGTTTGGTATCAGTATTCCCTATACCTAAATCCAACCACTTTTGAGATATTTCATTATCTTAGTTAAAACATAACACTTAATTATTTCAACATTAGTAAAGGGTAGGCCGTGATTTCCATTATTTAAGATGATATTTTGTTATTTTTACGTAAGTTATTGATTCTGAAAAGTAACCAATAGCCTGAGAGGATTATTAATTATGGATATCATTAAAAACGTTGACTAGGTATTTTGTATTAATTTAATTAGATAACTTACAAACAAAAATTACTAAATGTAATATTAAACAAATAAAGTTTCATAATAAGTTTTCAAAATTAGCACCATCTACTTCTAAATATTTATAAATCCTTTTCATTAAGTTATGTCTTGTAATTCTGGAAATATGGTCGGGTGTTAGAGAATTAAAAGCAAGTAAGACTCTCTGCATCATATCTTCTTTTGTCGTAACAGGTTTGGAAAATACCATGATTTTTAATGTAACCCCAAATACCAAAATCTAGAGGAGCCAAATCAGGAGAGCGAGCTGACCAACGAAACGGACCCTAATTGGCAATCCATCTATCATCAAACATGTCGTAAAGATGCTGAGCAACAGGCCCAAAGTTATGGGATGGTGCTCCATCTTGCTGATAACAAGCTGAAGCCGTCTCTCCATTTCTTAAAGTATGTAACGCCGGTCGTATGGCTTCTTCTAAAATGTGGCAATATCTTGTACCATTTAAATTTACATCATAAAATTTTAATGCTAAAATTTTATCGTCTTTTATTGCACAAAAAACATTAAAATTCCAACTATTTTGGAAATAACGTTTTCTACTAACATGTGGATTTTCATTAGACCAAAAATGGAATTATGTCGATTAAATAATCCATTTTTGCTAAACATTGATTCATCACACCATATAACTTTTTTTATGAAGTTTTCATCATCTTGGATCTTCATTAAAAACCATTCGCAGAATTCTACCCTTCGAGGAAGATCACCTAATTGTAAGTGTTGCACCAAATGATATGAAAATGGTTTCCATTTGTGTTTTTTTTAAATGCGATGGTTCTCGTCGACAAAGTAAGATCTCTCTCACAATCTCTAATGGAGGCATTTGGAGAGGCCATAAAATAACCCAAAACATTAATCTCGTTTATGTCACTGTCCATTAGTGGTTTATTTTTATTAATTTTTGTCTTAAATTGACCAAACTGACGGCAGTTTTTCATCAATCTTCTTACAATATCACCAGTTGCATTTGGTCGATTTGGATATCTTTCTGCAAAAACACGGCAAGTCCGTTCAACAATTCTATTACACTCGCCGTAAATAATAATAAGATTTAAAAAATCATCAGTAGTAAATCCTACATTTGCCATTATTTACTATGAAATACAAACTGGTAAAGAAAACTGTCAAAATAACATAAACAATTAACGTTCTAACTATCAAAGCCATGGCCTACCCTTTACAATGTTGAAATGATTAAGTGTGGTTATGTTTTAACTAAGATAATGAAATATCTCAAAAGTGGTTGGATTTAGGTATAGAGAATACCGATACCAAACGAATTGGCTTAAAAAAATACAGCGGAAAATGTTACGACAAAGGAAGATATGATGCAAAGAGTCTTACTTGCTTTTAATTCTCTAACACCCGACCATATTTCCAGAATTACAAGACATAACTTAATGAAAAGGATTTATAAATATTTAGAAGTAGATGGTGCTAATTTTGAAAACTTATTATGAAACTTTATTTGTTTAATATTACATTTAGTTATTTGTGTTTGTAAGTTATCTAACTAAATTAATACAAAATACCTAGTCAACGTTTTTAATAATATCCACAATTAATAATCCTGTAAGGCTATTGGTTACTTTTCAGAATTAATAACTTATGAAAAAATAACAAAATATCACCTTAAATAATGGAAATCATGGCCTATCCTTTACTAATGTTGAAATAATTAAGTGTTGTTATGTTTTAACTAAGATAATGAAATATCTCAAAAGTGGTTGGATTCAGGTATAGGGAATACTGATACCAAACGAATTGGCTTAAAAAAATACAGCGGAAAATGTAATAAAATACAGGGTATTCTATTTAAAGTAAGCAACTTATAAATGATTTAAATTGTGCATGTTGGCGGCTAAGTTTAAAACACCCTGTATGAAATATCAATGAGATGGATATATGGCGTTAACGGACAAGCGCTTTTTGTTTATTGGTTACAATTTCACGTCACTAGCTTCGTTATTAATGGAGATATCGTTATTCAATGTGGACTAGGATTTTTCAAAATTTAAAAAAATCGAAATATCTCGAAAATACTTCATTTTTGGTATAGGACATTGTGCACAAATTTTATCTAGAATTTCATGTAGAATTCGAAAATAAAATAAAAAATATTAGGTTCCATATTAAAATAACAAAGTTGACGTTTACTTCCGCTATAACCGGAAGTTGAACATTCAGGACAATATTATATTTGAACTCAGCGTCATCCAAAACCTACAGCTTCGTAATTTCAAATTTTAATATAACTGTATCCGCCATTACTTTTAATCAAAACTCTTCGCGCCACACCCTGTGTATATATATATATATATATATATATATATATATATATATATATATATATATATATATATATATATATATATTTTAGCAAAGAAGTAGATTTCTGTCCAAAGTCAGTAGTGTTATAATAACTAACTCACACAACTATACCCTAGGAGCAGTCTAATTTAATAATTGAATTTAAAAGCCAAGTTCTAAAGGTGAGCATAATAATTAAAAATGAGTGAATAAAGCATCTAATATAAAATCATTTAATCACGGATTTTCTATTAGAAAAGCTCCGTTTAATATTTAAGTGGGTCTGCAAATATTTGTTGTAGAAGCTTCGTCTGATACAGTAAACGAGTATAAACGTTAGTTTGTGTATGTCAGCTACGACAGAAGAAGTACTATCGATTGATCAGAACTTTATAGTATAGGGATAATTTACTTTGTAACCAACTCGTAAAGCGTTCAGTACAGACACCGCCAATCTCGCTGGATCGACTTCTGACCAACATCCAACATAAAATTGAACGAATTATCCTTCCTTCACACTAATCAAATTTTCCTAACAATACTTTACAGCATTACGTTAATAATGTAATTACTAAATCACATAGAGGTTCTAACAAAATAGTTTGAAAGTGAACATTCTCTTGAAACCAGTTAATTGTATAAAGCGAAAAAAATTGATTAGCATTACTCAAACGAGATTAGACAAATTATAAGTTTTAGACATAAATTTTTGGTTTAGATATACTTAATTGGACGAAAATTATATCGCGTGTAAATAAGATAGCTTCGAAGTAACACGCAGTCTGCTTTTGATTTCATATTTTTCTTGTCAAATTAACCAATCATGTTTTTAGAGGTACTTCAGGCAGCTGTTCAAATTTATTCTATCTGCATTCTAGGAAAATTGTCTGTAATTTTGTTAAGTGCGACAAAATTGCCAATATAATTTTACAATACCAAAAAAGCTTAAAATACGCTTTTGGATTCATAAAAATACACGTCAGTTTGAAAATTTACTGAACATAAAAAAGCAAGAATTATGCACAAGATTTGTGCAGATAAAACAAGTATTTTTGCAACATATTCTCAGAAATGCGTTTATTTAATTAATATTGGGTATTAATGACTTTTTTCACCTTTTAGAAGAAATTTTATCACCCATATGAGGTTAGTTACATATTTCCTTTGGGAGCTGATCCTATGAGTATCTGCTAAACCAAACTTCCTATAATTTTGAAAATTTGGTGACAGGGTAATGATGTTAGGGGTAACTCATCTAAAATATTTTCACGTTCGTACTACTTCCGGTTATACCGGAAGTCGGTACTTAGTCGCTTATTTTAAATAGAACACCCCGTATATTAATACATTTTTGGATTCTATGTCGAATTTTAAGGTAAGTTTGTTAAATAAACTAGATACGAAATTTCAGTCGTTTTAAAAAAAAACATTTTTCTAAAAAAATTGTCAGAGGCGGTCTTAGTAATAACTCGTTAATTGTTCTGTTCCTGTCAAACAATTTGAATAAAACTTTGAGGTGTTGTAGGCAAAGGTTTATTGCAACAGTCTTCAAAAAATGACATTTGTATTTTTCATAAAAATAAAATTATGAAAGTCTAAACTTGACTATCAAAAAATGCAAGTTACTCAAAAAAATCAAATGGAAACCCCTATTTTTTATTACTCAGATCGATTTAACGTCGAAAATTAAGGTAAGTTTGTTTAAAACTTTATTTGCCTAAACGTAACAGTTTCACACTTATTATCAAAAAAGTCCCAATTTTAAAATTTGTGATAAAAATGAGGTACATACTTAAATCTAGTATTCCTTGTTCGTGGTCACCATGGAAACCAAATAATTGAGAATTGAAATAAAGACAAATATTTGAACAAAAAATTATAAAAATTGATAATTTTGTGATTCAAAAGTCATTTTTGCCAAACTGAAATTTTCTAAGTCATTTTTTTCAAATTCGATATACAACATAAATGTAAAAATTTAATACTTTATGAGTAAATCGAAAAAAAGTACTTTTTACTGCGGAGGTAATACATACTTACCAGCGCATCATTACACGATAAAGATGCTTTTTTATTTTGTTTTTCTTTTGTAGTGAATAATTTAATAAAATTGTTGACAGTTTGTGTTTTTCTTGATGAAATGGCTCGACTTGAATATTCTAATACAGATTATTTGAATTTAATTTTAATTCACGAAGAATGTCATAGAAGTTGTAAAACGAACAGTAAGAACATTTATCGAACGCTATCCTGAGCGTCCCCGACCATCAGCAGATACAATAAGACGTGTGGTTCAAAATTTGGAACAGTTTGGCACATTTAAACACTCTGCGCCTCGCAAAAAAACTGCTATTGATAACGAACAGAATGAAGTTATAACTTTAGGATATTTCCGTGCCTATCCTTGTAATTCCATAAACGACGCGAAAACAGATATTGGCTTAACACCAACAACTATCAGAAGAATTCTTAAGAAACATAAGTTTAGACCATACTGTTTACAATTAGCTCAACATTTGAAAGAAGCGGATTTCTTGAAACGTATCGAGTTTTGTGAAACAATTTTGCTCAAAATTTTTTGACTAATATCATATGGACGGACGAATCTAAATTTACGAAAAATGGCATATTTAATCGCCGAAACTCGCATTACTGGAATAACGAAAATAGCAATCCAATTCGAGAATGCCATTTTCAGGAAATTTGGAATTTTAACGTATTTTGTGCTATTCGGAATAACGAAATCTTTGACGTGTATTTTTACAACGAAAATTTGAGAGGTTTAAAATAGTTGATTGTTGCGATTTATGATTACAAATTTAACTTCTAGGAGAAAATTATCTTAAGATATTAAACACTCGAATTCAACCCCGATTAAATCTAGAAAGGGAAAATTTATGGTACCAACAGGACGGTGCGCTCCCTCACAACACCAACGCTGTTTCCATGAAACTTTATGAAATTTTTGAAGAGCGTTGGTTTGCCAATAATGATCCCTTTCCATGGCCACCTAGGTCACCTGATCTTACGCCAATGGATTTTTATCTTTGGGGTCGAATTAAAAATATTGCACTAACGACTAAAGAAGATTGCATTGCAAGAATGCAAAATGCCTTCAATTCTCTTTCTCCACAAGAAATTCAAAGGGCTACAAATGAAGCCGTTATAAGACGGGTTCAACAATGTCTTGCGTCTAACGGGCAACATTTTGAACATTTATTGTAAATTAATTTACATTTGATCACGAGCAAGAAATACTAAATAAGCGACTTTATCGTGTAAGAATGCACTGATAAGTATGTAGTTACTACCTCCGCAGTAAAAAGTAGTTTTTTTCGATTTACTCATAAAGTATTAAATTTTTACACTTATGTTTGAAAAAAATGACTTTTGAATCACAAAATTATCAATTTTTATAATTTTTTGCAGTAACTTTTTCAAATATTTTTCTTTATTTCAATTCTCAATTATTTGGTTTCCATGGTGACCACGAACAAGGAATACTATATTTAAGTATGTAGCACATTTTTATCGCAAATTTTAAAATTGGGACTTTTTGATAATAAGTATGAAACTGTTACGTTTAAGCAAATAAAGTTTTAAACAAACTTACCTTAATTTTTGACGTTAAATCGATCTGAGCAATAAAAAATAAGCGTTTCCATTTGATTTTTTTGAGTAACTTGCATTTTTTGATAGTCAAGTTTAGACATTCATAATTTTATTTTTATGAAAAATACAAATGTCATTTTTTGCAGACTGTTGCAATAAACATTTGCCTACAACACCTCAAAGTTTTATTCAAATTGTTTGACAGGAACAGAACAATTAACGAGTTATTACTAAGACCGCATCTGTCAATTTTTTTAGAAAAATGGTTTTTTTTTAGAACGACTGAAATTTCGTATCTAGTTTATTTAACAAACTTACCTTAAAATTCGACATAGAATCCAAAAATGTATTAATATACGGGGTGTTCCATTTAAAACAAGCGACTAAGTACTGGCTTCCGGTATAACCGGAAGTGGCACGAACGTGAAAATATTTTAGATGAGTTAGCCCTAACATCATTACCCTGTCACCAAATTTTCAAAATTATAGTAAGTTTGGTTTAGCAGATACTCATAGGATCAGCTCCCAAAGGCGGACCCGGTATATGTGGAGATAGCACAGCCATTCTTCGAAACCCAAAAATTAATTATTGTGCTGAGATTTTTTTGTAATTTTTAAAAAGTCTGCGTTTTATGAACAAAAAATTTTTTTTTTGCATTTTGAGGGAAATTTTACCCCCTATGTGAAGTAGCCATGCAATTCAGAAACAAAATTTTTTTTTTCAATAAAATGCACGTGAGTGAAGGTAGCCCAGCCATTCTTCGATATCAAAAAAATTAACATTGTACTGAATTGTGCTAAAGATGTACTATGCTTTGCTGTACGAATTTTTTTAAAAATTGTGCATTTTATGAACAAATAATTTTTTTTCACTCTTTGAAGAACATTTTATCACCTATGTGAAGCAAACCACGGGGTTCCAGAACGCATTTTTTTTTCAATAAAATGCATGTAGAAATAGCTGAGCCATTCTTCGATATCAAAAAAATAATTATTGTGGTGAGTTATGCTAAGATGTGCCATGGGCTACCGTACAGACCTTTTTTTCAAAAATTGTGCATTTCATGAACAAATAATTTGTTTTTCACTTTTTGAAGGAAATTTTATCACCTAGCCCCGGGGTTCAAAAACGCATTTTTTCCAATAAAATGAATGAGACTGGAGATAGATACCCCAGCCATTCTTCGTGATCAAAAAAATAGTTATTGTGCTGAGTTGTGCTAAAGATGTGCTATGCTCTCTCGTACAGATTTTTTTATGATTCCTGCAAAAAATTACTTTTTGAAGGAAATCTTATCACCTATGTGAGGTTAACAACGGAGTTAAGGAACGCTTTTTTTTATATCAAAAAAAAATTGTACTAAAGATGTGCTATATTCTACCGTAGACTTCTTTTATAATTTTTAAAAATTGTGAATTTTATGAACTAATCATTTTGCACTTTTTGATGAAAATTTTAACACCTATGTTAGATTATTCACAGAATACAGAAACTCATTTCTTTTTACCTTCCAACCTACATATACATATGTAGGTATAGAAGGTTATGCAATCGACTTTTTTTCACTATCGCTAAATCGACTTATTAACTCATTTTACAACGCCAAGATCGGCCATGAAGTCTGGATGTGTGCACGATAATTCCAGAAAGAAAATATCTACGTACTTAAAATTTTGTACTTAAGCTTGTTTCCATTTGGCTTGAAGCTGATTAGATTTTGGAAGAAATCCAGCGGCGGAGATATTAGTCGTTTTTGTTTTTATCAAATATTTCTAAAACATCTGTATATTTCAAAGGTATAAAAATAGGTAGATACAGACCTTAAATATATCGATTAATTATGTTCTATGCAATTTTTTGATAGGACGCGTAATTAGCGGCAAACAAATTCTTAAGGTAGGATTTAAGTGTTAGTTAAATTATTTTCAATATCTGAATAACGATTAATTTCACAAAAAAAAGTGTAGAGATATTTTTTTCAAAAATTTTATTTTACACAACTTTTCTTTATAACAGTTTCTTAATATAACGCAAGGTAAGTCTAAAGATTAATTAAATATGAATCAAAATGGTTAAACTGTATTATTGATATCTTATAGAAGCGGGCGGCTTTGGAATTTTTTTTAAGTTAACATGTATATATTAATCTCTGCCTGATATGAAGTTTTAAACATCATTCTGACATAGATTATTTTTTTTTACAGTGTTGCCTGTTTTCGTTATGAACGTATAAAAAAGAGTTACCCTAAAAAATTATAATCAAAATTACTTCATTTCTTTTAATTTTTTTAAGTTAGCATCTAGATGTCTATTAACCTCTGTCAGACATAAAGTTTTAAACGTCTGTTTGACATAGATTATTGTTTTTGTTTTTACAATGTAGCATATTTTCGTAATTAACTTATTATACAAGAGGTTGCGTAATTATACTAAAAAAATTATTTTATTTCTTTTAATTTCCATTTTGTAGGTTAGAAGGTCATGCATGGGACTGAAGATACATGGCCATTCTTTGTTATCGCAAAAGTAATTATTATACTGAGTTGAGCTAAGATGTACTAATTTTTTTAAAATTTTGGACTTTATGAACAAATCCTTGTCATTCACTTTTTAAGAAAAATTCAGCACTTATGTGAGGTTAGTCTCACAGAGTTGAGAAACGAATTTGTTTCGTTAAAATGCATATGGATGAGTGTACATAATCCATCCATTCTTCGAAAAAAAAATTATTGTGTTATTTCACCGTACAGATTTTTTTGTAATTTTTAAAAATTGTACATTTCGTGAACAAATCATTTGTATCACTTTTTGAGAGAATTTTATCACCTAAATGAAGTTAGCCACGGAATTTAGAAAATGTTTTTTTTTCTTGGTAAAATGCATGCGAGTGAAGATAGACAACCTAGCCATTTCTCATTATCAAAAAAAAAATGACTGTGCTGACTTGAGCATTTTATGAACAAAACAATGTGTGTGTGTGTGTGTGTGTGTATGCGCGAGCGCGTGTGTGAGTGCGCCCGTGCGTGCGTATGTGTATGGTGCGTGTGCGTACGGGTGTGTGCGAGAGGGCGCGTACTCATTTGCGCGTGTCGCGGGTGTTTGGGTGTACGCGTGTGTTGTCGTGCACGCATGCAAGTATGTGCGTCTACGTGCGTGTGTATCTCTGATAAATCTTACGTATTGAAATATGTATTTAAGACATTCTTGTCAAAATCCCATTGATTTTTGGGGTAAGGTGAAAAAGGGGCAAATGCATTTTAGTGCAAAAAAAGTTAGTGCATGGTTTTTCACACGAAACATATTTCTTCTCTACCATATTTGTACTCTCGTGTTTCGACCAAACAAACGCATTTTCGATACGATTTTAAAAACTTCGTTTAAAATTTTTCTTTATTACTTATTATCACACTTATACGCCCAATGTAGCAAATATTATCTATTGTAGAGACCGCCTAGTATTTTTAAGTTTCTATTTCACTTAAATAATAGGTTTAAGTGTTTAGATGTTTCGTTGTCTGTAGAATTGTACTTATATCACAGTGTCCGTCATCAGAAGTAGAACTTGATGTATGAAAATGTAAACTTTCACGATTTAAACCCATAATTACAAACACTTATGTTTCAAGTTTATAAATCGTGTATTTGACGATAAACTATATATTATGCATTATTCATTGTTAACTTTAGTTCGTTGGAGTGTTCCGGAATGTCATTTTCAAGACAGTTTAATAATATTTGATCTATTAAAGATGCAACTATTTATTGTTACTACTATAAAATATTATTCAACTGTAGACTTTCAAATACATACGCCTAATTCTTACACCCGACTTATTCATTGCGTTTTTGTATTTCAGGACAAAAGGGTTATTCAACCACCGTAAATAGCAAATGAAGAGCATGTCCGAAACGAAAAAGTCCATGGTTAAAAAATCAAGATGTTGCTGGCCACTACAAAAGAGAAAAGATAAGAGTGGGTACATATAGTTTGAGGAGTGAAGACATTTAACTATTTGTGTCCATATTTGATGTCAAATTTAATCTCAAAATTGGGGAAAAATGACAAGTATGTGAATTAGATACACAAAACCTTCCCCATAGAATTCTATAAAATAAATTTGAACAGTTTTAATTTAAATTTAAAGTGTTAATTTACTAAAAAAATACTAATAACCAACTCTTGCATCTGAGACTTCATTAAAGTAACTTCTGTTGCTTCCTGGGGTTATATAAATACATAGTAACATAAATTTATCCCAGATTTACACAGATTCGTTAATTTTCTCAATGTCACTTACATCATGTTATATAACAGCGGGCACATTTCCACTGAAAGGAAATATATCAAAGAAGGCAGTCAATAAAAAATTTAAATGTTTGTCGTTTTTCAACAGACAGCTCTAATATAATCCACAAACAAATATGGATAGGACTAGAATCATAAAGTAGCGGACATTAACTTAAATATCTAGCTGCGATCAATTTAAATTTAAGGTAATCAGTTTATAATTAAAATACTTAGTAATTTTCGAATAGTCTATCTAGGGAATGAGGGTGTCATATAAATGTAAGAATTAGAAAAAAATCGTAACCCTTAGGTGTAGATCAAATTGTATAATTGAAATACATCATTTATACTAGTTTCGAACAGTCCATCTAAGGGATGACGGTATCGTATAAAGGAATAAATCATAAAAAATTCTAAACTTCTAAATCCTTAGGTGTCGATCATTTTAACTTTAGAGAAACATTTTTACATTTAGAATACATCGTTTAAGCCATTTTCGAACAGTCCATCTAAACATAATAATAATTTTGCTTTAATAAAATTTCCATATTATATAACTTCATCCAAGTGAGAGTAAATAAAAGCAATAAAGAAAGGGCGCATATTTTTCGTGTGTTCTCAAAAAATTTTTAACTTTCTGATTATTCTCATATGCACGCGTATAAACAGGGATGACTAAGGTGCTTGCTTTAGGGTGGTTAGCCATTGATATAGATCACAGCTCTTTTCTTCGTCAATCCTACACGAAATAAAGAGTAAATAAAAACAAAGCAAAAGGGTACATGTTTTTAGTTTGTTATAAAAAAAATATTAAACTTTCCAATTACTCTCATATACACTTGTATCAAAAGGGGCAACTAATGTGCTTAATTTGGGGTGATTAGCGGTCGATATAGATCAAGAATCTTTTCTGAATCTCCTATAGATGAAATAAGGAGCAAATAAAGAAGGGCAAATATTTTTCGTACTAAAAATTTTAAGCTTTCTAGTTGCTGTCACATGCACTTGTATAAACGAAGGTGGCTAACGTAATTAATTTGGGATGTTTAGCCGTCCATATAGATCAAGATTCTTTACTTAATCAATTCTAGAAGAAATAAGCAGTAAATAAAAAAGAGCACATATTATTCGTTCATTCCAACAAAGGCTTTCCAATTACTCTAGTATGCTCGTGTATAAAACGGGGTTATTAATATACTTAATTTAGGGTGTCTATTGCGCATGCAATAATGAGTAAATAAAAACAATAACCATCCAATTCTTTTTATAAGAAACGCCGATAAGTAAGTCCATTCAGTCTTGGTGAAAAAAAATGAACCAATGAAATAGTCTTCCACTATACCTGCCTAATCTATCCACCAACAAATATGCTTGTAAAATTTAATTTAATTGTTGAAGGCATCAGAAGAAAACGTATCTCTCTACCATTTCTATACAATTTGTTGCATAATAAAATCGATGGTAATTTCCTTCACAGTTCTTTACTATTTACGGTACCACGCTCTACATCCAGACATAAACATACATTCCATCTACCAATATGCAGAACAAATATTACGCAATGTTCACCTATTTATATTATGTGTTATAACTATAACTGTATATGAAACCTTGTTGACATTTTGAATACAACCTTGAAATCTATATTAGATAACCTCAGTTGATTGTAGACCATAGCATTATTTTTTTTGCATAAACATTTTTTATTTTGTTTTTTTTTATCTATTCACTTTCATTTACTCTCTATCTTAAGGAATTAAATTTAATTTTGTCTCTTGTATGGTTTATCTGTTGGGACAATAAAATAATAATAATTATTATCATTATTAAATAAATATTCAGCCTACTCAGAGTACCAGCGCAAAAATTGTCTTTAGACCACTGATGGTTATTACGAAAATTTGTGATTGTCTCTCTTGAGAAATTGGATTCATCTATAAAAAGTACCATACGATAGAAATGTATTGTTGTAAAAACCACTGGCAACACTCAATTCGAGGAGGCTAATATTTTTTTCTTATATTATCAACTCGTTGCAAATAGTATGGTCGAAGCAGTTTCCTCATGTAAAACGGGGGTAACTAACGTGCTTAATTTGAGCTGATTAGCCATCGACATATATCAAAGTTCTTTTCTTGATCTACTCTAGACGAAATAAGAAGCAAATAAATGGAAATAAAGAAGGGACCATATTTCTAAAAATTTTAAGCTTTTTAAATACTCGCATGCACATGTATCAATGGAGGTGGTTATCGTGATTAATTTTGGATGTTTGGCCGTCGATATAGATCAAGATTCTTTGTTTGATCTAATTTAGACTTTAAGAAGTAAATAAAAACAATAAAAAAAGAGCACATACCATTCGTTTCTTCTAAAAAAATTTAAACTTTTCAATTACTCTCACATGCACTTGTATAAAACGGGGTGGCTAACGTGATTATCTTATTTATTTATTTTCATTGCCTTAATTTACTCTTCATATTCTGTACAAAACAAAAATATCCTGAACTATATCGATGGTTAAACACCCCAGATTAAAGATCTGAGTTACCCCCGTTTATAGATACCCTTCTATACGAGAATAATAGCAAAGTTTAAAATTTTGTTTACAACAAACCACAAATATGTGCCCGTTTTTATTACGCTTTCTCATGCATAATAGACAAAGAAAGAAATTCTAAACTATATAGACGGCAGAATACCCCTGTTTAAGCACAAAGTAAACATTTTCATTTTTATTCAAACCTTTCGAACGCATACAAAACGTTTAATTATTTTAAACATCTTTATCCCAATTTTCAATACTTAATACAATCTCTATTTAGTTCATTTATGTAATTTAAACAATTTATTTTTTTTATGTACATTTAGAACGAATTTATATTTCTTATTTAAATCTAAGAATAGAAATCCAATGTAATACTTTTGTTCAATTTTAGCTTTATTGTATACACCCACAAAGTGCTGTATGCAAAATTAGGCATATTTAAACTGATTTCAAAATATTTAACTATACAAATAGATTTCAACTTTAATAGATATCTTTAAATATAAATTAAAACAGGAGCAAATAAGGCCAACCGTTATTAATTTCCTAATGTCAGCATGTAGATTTTGTATTTTATTTTAATAAGTAAGAATAAAATGTAAATTTGCCTCTCTTACATAATATTTGTTTTAAGAAGTTTAAATGTGGCAGTTGAGACTGGCTGTCACAAATACCAACCCCTAAACAAAATAGGAAATACTAAAATAATATTTAATTTATTAAATCTCCAACTATATAATAATAAAATATGTAATATATATATATATATATATATATATATATATATATATATATATATATAGTGTCACGATGTTCGTTTACGCTAATCTCGGAAACGGCTGAAAATATTTACATGAAATTTTGTAAATGTGTATTGTTTGTCAAACTTAAAAGATAGGATAGTTTTTGTCTTGACGGTCAATGTTTTTTATTGCATATTTAAAGATTTTTTTAGAGAAAGGGTGAGGGAGGGGGGAGAGGAAGAATGTGTTTTGAGCGCAGCAAAGCGCGCCGGATACTGCTAATAGAATATAAAAAAAATTTAAAGTGTAGGCGAAGTTCAGCATGATGAAACAAAATGATCATCTCCTGCTCTACCACTTAACCTAGTTTCCGTGATAAACATAAATAAAAGGTAAATTTTTTAAATCTCGTATAATACCACAAACTATCACATTATATATCTAAATGATATACTGACTTTACACCATGAAAGAAGAGATATTAAATAAAACACAAAGAAAAATAATAATAAGATTATTGAGTCATCTGAATGTGTTGGTCATTTAATAAGTTATTTTTTATAAAAATAAACTGTTGTGCAAATATGGAGGACACTTAGAGCTTAGAATTCGGTAGTACGTACAAGCACAGTGCAGGTATCGTCTATTTTCCATATTCATCAAACCAGCCTTAGAAAGTGTATGAGATGTATGACTAAACTTATGTATACCATAAATTAATGATTAAGAACAGATAACCTAGAAAATCACACAACAGCCATTTTCTGTCTCTGTTAATAAATTCACGATTAGCAAAGATTCTTTTAAGATTTGAATACCCACGCTAAAGACACTTACTCACATGAGTTTGAAATGTTAAACATATCCGTGTACAACCCAAGATTTCTGGAACGATTCACAAGCTCAAGCTTGGAGCTGCCTATGCAGATGTTGATAGCATTTAAAGCTCTTAATATATCATTCTTTCTCCCAAATAACGGAACTTGGCACTTATTTGGGTTTAAACTGAGACATAAGTTTTAGGATACATCCAGTAATGTCCTTAAATCTTCATTAACTCGTGGATAAGCAGTTGTAGCATCATTAACGTTAAAACAAAGCTATATTTGGGTGTCATTGGCATACAAGTGACTAACAATGAACTAATTTTTCTGGTATTACAGTTGTATAAATTGAGAAAAGTAAAGGTCCAAGTATAAAACCTTGCGGTACACCACTTAGAACAGCACTCCACGAATGTGAAAATCAGTTGGGTGCATGAATTTTTCTAGAATTTTAGAAAACACAGGAAGATGACTAATGGTCGTAAATCGTTTATCGACGTAGGAGATCGAACTTTAGATTATATTAACCTGATCCAAACTCGTGGAAAAAAAGACTTAATTAAACACACGTTTATGACGACAGTCATGATATTTAATAGATGTGGCACACGAGCTTTAATAACAAAAGTACTCATACCATCAGCGCCAACTGGTTTACTAGTAATATTATTAATTATATTGAGCATGTCGCTCTATGAAACCGTTAGAAATTCAAACTTTTAAGGACGACCGATCCCGTTTCTGCTAGTCGGGCAGCCAACAAAAGTAGACGAAGGAAGATCTGACAGGTAGAGTGTGACTCATCTCCGTCTCTCCGTCGATGACTTGAGACGAAAATCCGACATCGGGCAGTGTCACCGATTCCAGGGATTCCGTCACGTACAGCATTGTTGCAGGGCGGCAGGTCTCAAGTGTTCAGGAAATCATCTCTCCAGTGAATGGACGAAACCTCGCACCGATCGGTCAGAGTATGTGAACTGCGGTGGTAATCACCCGGCCGGCTACAGAGGATGCCCAAGGTTCCCACGTCTTTCGTAGCAGAAGCAATCCGACGCACCACCATCACAGTAAAAGAAGAGGTCACCGCCGCAATTCTCTCTTCAAACCGAACCGGTAAATGGTAGTGAGAGGGGAGAAGTACCGAAAGCGGTAACGGCCGCAGCCAACATAATGCCCACCCCACCCGCTTTACGTTTCGACGCCATTTTAAGCTTTCTCGGAGGCTTAGATTTGGCGAAGTACGTACCTGTCATCACTTTACAATACAGTAATCTTATTCTACTACCGCAGAAAGATAGCACGTTATCATTGTGCATAAATTGTGATGATTAAAGTAATCCGCTTTTCTTTCTATTTCAGATACCCGAGGGCACATAAGCACTGCACTAGCTGAACGACACACACAAACCAACTACAAAATCAACACAACGAATATTTTCTTGGACACCCACCAACATCACAACATGATGACAAAAGGCATACCACTAACCACACAACTATAAAACGCTGTGAAGCGCGCCACACAATATTTCATATCACATTCCATTCATATTAAATTTATATAATTTTAGTCAACTCCGTGTAATTGAACTGAATGAAGAATTACCTACATACTGTATTGTTGGATTTGTATCAAATAGGGTCTGTAATAGAGATTTCTCTTCAAATCCGTTCAATTTTCATCATACGATATTATACATGTTTTAGTATGTTCATGGCCAGGAAATTATTAGGAAACCCTTATAGCCACTTTTCAGTTAATGACTTATACGCACGAGCGTATCACACTTTATTTTCCGGTAGGGGAATTTTTTAATCAGGTTAACGCTATAGCAAGAAGCGCAACAGGTACTGTCTAAAGGCTTTTAGCATAACATCTGATTTGTCTGCAAATACCAACATTCTCTAGCCAGAAACGGATTTTTGCGTTTGGAGATCAGCTTTAAGAAACTCTTACAGAATAATTCTTTGGTGTATAATGAATTCTATAACGTGATTGAGATCGATAGAGGTAGTGGGTTTTACTAATTAAAAGGATTCAACTCTAGATTACCAGACGAATAAGATTAACGAAGACTTGGACGTATAAGGCTTAAGAGATGTTAAAAAATTCACACGGAAAGAAATATTCATGGTTACAGACCGTAGCAATTTATTGTGTTATTAATAAAGCCGCGTTGGGATTATCTTATATCAAGAGCCAGGTCAAGACAAATAAGACATTTAGGGTAAATTTCATGGACTGAAATGGTGCTTACAGCGATTTTGAAGAAGAGCTGCTGCCTTGTAAAAAAAACAATACAAAACTTGAAAGAGATTGAGAGGTCTGTGTGCGATGGAAAACGCATTACCGTTGCAAGATTAGATATACACAAACTGTAACGATGTATGCGATACAAGCATTAGAATGCTTGAAAATGATTGCCAGGACACAAGAATGTTTCGAACTTGTCTGTGCTTCTAATCAGTTATCGGTGCACGCACCTAGACCATGCGCCATTATTATAAAGATCGATCCAACGTATAAACCAGGCCAGCTACTACTATCTGCACATTGACGAAGATGGATACGGACTATTTGGACTCGCTTGGACGACCCCTTTTTAGTAGATAAGAATACAACGTCTTACATTTACAACCAAAAGCCACTACCAGATTTTTCCATTCTCAGCTATTATGATATGTTTTTATGTTTTAGATTAAACGATTTCCCAATGTGTAATTTTGTCAATTAGTTTTTTACTACAAGTTTAACTGAAAACGATGAGATAGTTAAGTTGTATAATACCCCTTTGTACAATTTTAATGCAATAGAAATATGTTTAAGAACTTAGAGTATTTTATTTCTTGCTAAAAAGAAAAACTGGTAATGTGTGTTCCCCTGTGAAAGTATTACGTAAATGAAAGCAAAATGAACACGCATTGTTCTGCATTTTAAGATGTCAGCGAAAAGGTTTCTCAGAAATTTCGAGGGTAATACCACTTCTACAGTCAAGGGTAAAAAATATTACGTAAGTGCCGCAGTTGGCAAAAAAAATACCCTGCTTAACTAAAGTGAAATACTACTAATATTCCAATAATAATAAATGCATTATTTTTCTTTGTTTTGTTTTCAATTATTGAAATTTTAATTAGAGAACCCCACGAACGCTAACTATACCTATACTTAATTAATAATAAGGGTATTCTGTACATTACTTTTGTTAATTAAATACGTCAAGGAAGTAAACCATGAACCCCCACTGATAATTACTGACATTTTTATTTAGAGAATTAATAGGGAATAGGGAAGTATAAACAGAAATGGTGATAAATACATTTCATGCATTAGCTTTATTTGTTCTGTAAATGGGAAAACATAGATTTTGTACATTACTTTGTTTTGATAATGAAATACATACGTCAAGTGGATAAATCATAAATTATAGTGAACATTGTATCCCCTGTTTTATAATTATTGAAATATTATTTAGAGTATCCGAGGAATGAAAAATGATTAAGACAAATGGCATTGTTTTTTCGTTTCTTTTGTTAATGAAAAAACAAAACATTATAAATATGTATTCCCTCCCGGTTTTAAATTATTGAAATTTTAATTAGAGCATTTCCTGAGTATATAATGGCAACAAAGGTAGTAGTAACCAACTCCTCCACATTTAGAAGGGGTAAACTTCGCCTTCTAGTCTCCGCCCACGTATTTTTTTCGGCAATCTATTCAATGCCATTTTCATACGTTGCAGCCCTATTTTTGCATTTTTGGCATTTTTAATCTCCTTCACTCCTTATTTAAGGCGTTTTTCGGTTCTGGGGTAGGCAACCCGCAACGGCCTTGATCGTCTACTACTCCTAGTCACGTCTCAAACTTGCGTCTGATTGGTCCTTGTCCCTCTATTGACTGCCGCTCTTGTCACCGCCATCTTGTTGCGCCTAGTGGAGGTTGTCCAAACGAATCATTTTCATCAATATAGATAGCTGCCCAATGTTGCCAATAGTTGCACGTGGTCTAGCTGCATGCCTTCATAACTGATTTGAAGTACATACAAGTCAATATTTCAACACTTGTTTGGTTTTTCGACTTAATTTTTGAATCGATGAATAACCAATCTCGTCCAACTTTAGTATTGGTTTGTTGAGAAATCTTAAAAACCGTTGTTTTCACTACCCTTAACGTGCCCGTATCAGCTCTTCTTTGAAACCGTTGTAGGGTAGACATGACTCCTGATATAACCTAATCTTGAGGCAGGTTTATCTATGACCGCAATAAATCACCACGGTGTAACCTCTGCAAACCTTATACGTCTAATTGTGCGTCCATCTTATTCGACTGCTATAATACATTGAAACTGGTGACTCCTTTTAACGGATAAAATCCACGACAATATATCGATGTTTATCGATCTCGATCACGTCATCGAATCCGGTATACAATAAACAGTTGACGATAGCAGCAAGAGCCTCTATAAACCCTATTTCCAAAAAAGGACCATTTATAAGTAAATTCCTCTGAATGTTTTTGCAAACAAATCTGGTGTTAGGTCAAAGTGCGAACTTGTAGTTTTTCGGTGCCTTAAAGTGCCGGGAAAGAGATCGATAACATTGGAATCGGTAATAATTTCACCTTTTATTCCTCCAAGTCATGGTCCTAATAAGAGTGATAGAAGTCCAACGTCCTTCAGTACGAGAAACAACTTATTCCTTTTCGTGCCAAGCGTCTTAAATGGTGCTTATGCTGAGACAGCCGACAATGGTACAGGATGCATGACTATACTATATCTACTTCACAAATTCCTCTATGTCTGAATATGTTTGTTATATAGCGCAGTACATCGTATTTTGCTTTAAATCGAACAATAACTAGCCGTACAGTTTAGAGATGACATCCTGGTTCGCCTCTAAAAATGTTGGATTGCCAAGCGAGATTTGCCAGGCTATATCTTTTGTCTAGGAGATTGGTTACGAGGATTACTGAACTAGATTATGTAATGTATGTTCTTTGTTCGCGCCCTTGGTAGAATATTTTGGGTTAAAAAGAATACGCTTAGATTTCTATGATGGAATCCCTTTATCAACCGAACTATTAGTTTTACGCATTAGATCATCAATTATTATTAGGACGGGTTTCATATCTGGTAAACCCAGCTAAAATTCCACCCGGAAAATCTTTGAATAATGGTTGCTACTCGCTGTAGAACCAAATAATTTTGTAGTATCGCAAACAGGTTTGATGTTTTTAAGAAAATCTAGGATAAAATACGATTTGTCACAGATTGAAGGCTTCAAAGAGATGCTTAAGCCGAACTTCTATGTTAGCCTCGAAATGCAACTAATATCCGCACTAACACCGCCTTCTTTTAAATATCAAATAAAATTCAGGTGATACTTTTTTATTTACAAATTCATAAAACGAATGTGATGAGGCTTCAACATCTGAAGTTACATAATAAATTAAATCTGTATAAAACATAAATAAATATACACTATTATAACCCAAAAGATAAGTATATTGAAATAGGTTTTTTGTTGTAAACACAATAAGATACTCACACCAAGAAAAAAAATGGTGCAAAATCAAAAAGGCACACGGAAACAAAACGTGCTAAACTAGATGGCGGGAAGCCAAAAAGGCACGTATGATCTTGTAAATATGTTCTTTGCTACATGTTTAATTGTAAATAATGGAATAATTAAGTTGATGTGTAATGTTCGTCTTGTACAGGGTGTCCAACTAAGAATGCGAGGTACTGGATCTGGGAAACTATCCATCATAGAGGCTTGCGCAAAAACAAGTTATTACTAAAACGGCCAATACAAAACCTGGAAAATATGTTCAAGTTTCTGAAATGGCCGCTAGGAGGCGTAACTGCAATCTTGAATCTAAACAAGTGATGTTTCTGTGAATTCTGCTATATTAACCTAATCAAAAAATAACTGATCTATAAAATCCAGGATAATCTGAACTTTTTTGTTTGGCACTTTTTGACGTATGTCTAAAAATAAAGTGATGGGGGGTATTCAAAGTTTTCCTTAAACAACCCCGTGTATCTTCGAAACGGCTAAACCGATTTTAACAAACTTGGGCGCATTGAAATGAGCTATTCTTGGGCTACAAATGTTACAATATTTGAAGTTTTGTTAGTTTCACATGTCGTCGCTAGGGGGATTTAGTTCGACATTCCGACAGAAACGGTTAATTTTCGCAAAAAATTAAGTGCATGATGCCTAAACAAGCTCGCGAAAACCGCATCTCGATATCTTGTTCCTAACCTAAAACATCGGCCAAAAAAAACTTTATACGAAAATTCCTTAAATTTTTATTTTTTTTAACTATATTTTTCTGGAATTGTTTCTATTATGTAAGTTGTGGCCCTAAAAAGGACCGATTTAAAGGAGGAAGGTTTTTAATGCCCCGTAAATGCTCGAAATGCTGACCATCACGCTCTATGCATTGCTGAAGCCTCTCATGACTAGACAAAACTGCAGCTTCAATTTCGGCTCTCGGTATGTTACGTATTGCGTTACGAATCCGGTTTTTCATATCTTCTCTAGTAGTAGGTTGAGTCCGAAACACGATGTCCTTTAAGCGCCCCCATAAATAAAAATCGAGGCAAGTTAAGTCTGGCGATCGCGGAGGCCATGGAAACAGACTTCCTCTTCCAATCCACCGCTGTTGAAATACTGCATTAATATGCTCTCGCACATTAATAGCAAAATGTGCTGAGCAACCATCCAACTGCAAAATAATTTTTTTCCAGAGGCACATCTTCCAACAACAACGGTAATTGATTGGCCAAAAGTCAAGAAATACATTGCCATTTAGGGGTTGCTCGAAAAAATATGGCCCAATAATTCTGCCTCCCAGTATGCCACACCATACATTTAAACTCCAACGTCCTTGGCGCTGAACTTCACGCAACCAATGGGGATTTTCTGCAGACCAATAATGCATATTGTGCAGATTGACTCTCCCGTCACTACTGAAGGTGGCTTCATCGGTCCAAAGAATTTGAAATAAAAATTCTCTATTTTCGCGTATCATGCCTAACATCCAATGGCAATAGTCTAACCTTCGATCAAAATCTTCCTCTTTCAAGGCCTGATGCAAAACGACATGATATGGGTGCATTCTTAAAGTAATTAAAAAAAGTTTAAACGAATACCTATATATTTTGATGGCCATTAGAACTTACCTATGGTCCTTCAAAATATTTTGAACCGTTGTCCGTGATATACCCAACTCAGTGGATAATGCTCTTGTGCTAACATGAGGATTTCCTTCAATATAGCCCAGTACACGGTTAATATTTTCTTGTGTTCTTCCAATTCTTTGCCGTTGAAACGTAGGCCGAAAACTACCATTGGCTCGTAAGCTCGCCACTAATCGGGGAAAAACTCTTACATCGCAAGGACGCCGATTTGGATATCGAGCCGCGTAAACTCTTTTAGCTACTGCGGCATTCTGAAGACATTCAAAATAAACCACAAGCATATCAACAGCTTCATTATTCGTAAAACGCATTTTGAAAGCACAAAAATTGCTCAAAGTAACGCGAAAGTATTGACAACTATTGACAATTTGAGGATTATGTATGTTTTGTTTAGGTATCTGTTTCCATTGCCTGCTTCTATTAATTGTATTTTTCGTATACATCCATAGTGAATATGCATTTAAACAAACAAAAAATAGGCCTTTCGTATAACTTTTAGCATTGCTTGCCCGTAGTAATTTCAAAAAGGGTGATTTTACTCTGGTGAATAAATTTACAAACATTTAAAACCGCAATTTCTAGGTAACCTATTCAGAGCCGAAATTGAAGCTGCAGTTTTGTCTACCCATAAGAGGCCTCAGCAATGCACAGGGTGATGGTCAGCATTTCGAGCATTTTCGGGGCATTAAAAACCTTCCTCCTTTAAATCGGTCCTTTTTAGGGCCACAACTTACATAATAGAAACAATTCCAGAAAAATATAGTTAAAAAAAAATAAAAAATTTAAGGGATTTTCGTTATAAAGTTTTCTTTGGCCGATATTTTAGGTTAGGAACAAGATATCGAGATGCGGTTTTCGCGAGCTTGTTTAGGCATCATTTAGCTACTTGTTCTTGAAAAAAAGTCATACCAATGCACTTAATTTTTTGCGAAAGTTAACCGTTTCTGTCGGAATGTCGAACAAAGCCCTCTAGCGACGACATGTGAAACTAACAAAACTTCAAATATTGTAACATTTGTAGCCCAAGAATAGCTCATTTCAACGCGCCCATGTTTGTTAAAATCGACTTAGCCGTTTTGAAGATACTGGGGGTAATAAATTGTTTGCCAAACTAAATACCATTTTGAAGTGTTCTGCCAACTTTACACTTCGTTGAAATCACAAACGTCGAAAGTTTGTTTATAAGTTAGTGCTTCGTTTGTGCTCTCTAGTGCTTCAATACATTTTTTGACCAAACCAAACGCTTTCATGGTAGAATCATTTTGAGGTATTCTGCCAACTTCTCATCTCGTTGAAAGCACAAACAACGAAAGTTTGTTTATGGGTTAGTGCTTCGTTTGTGCTCGTCAGTGCTTCAATAAATTTTCAAAACAGAGCCATTTTGCGGTATTCTATCAATTTCACACAAATAAGAAATATGATCAATCCAGTTCATTAAAGAAAGATAAAGTTTTTTAACTGCTTTGTTAACTATGAATTGTTTTAATTCTTGTTTTAAATACATATAGAGGAAGAAAAGTACTAACGCCAGTTTGGTTTAGTAATTCTCCCTGAATGCAAATATATTTTATTGAAGTTGCTTGAAGTACTAACGAGTATAAACGAAGCACCACCAGATAAACCCAGTTTCGATGTGTCTTCAACACGGGGCGAAATTCACAGAACACCTCAAAATGGTTCTGTTTTGATAACAAATTTATTGAAGCACTAATCAGCACAAGCGAAGGACTAACCGATAAACCCCGTTTCGACGTTGTGAAGTTAGCAGAACACCGTGCTTTCGTGTTACGCCATCTAGTTCCGTGCGCCTTTTTGGATTTACGCCATCATGTTTCCGTTTTCTGCCAGCTTGTTTGTGCTATTTTGTTCCATGTGCCTTTTTGGCTTTCCGTTATCTTGTTTATTTTTTATTTTCAATGTAAAATAGCCTTTCATGTTGAAAACTATAAGATATTTAGCTACAGCGCTTTACTTTAACATAACAATTAAGTTTCTGTTATCTGGTTTACGTTAAAAATTTTATCGAACGCATGGCTTAAACACTAAAGTACACAAATCCTTTTTTTTATGTTATCACAGTAAAATTGTACAAAAACATTATCAACTTAATTATTTCATCATTTACAATTAAACATGCAGTAAAAAACAAAATCATACATTGATAAACCAGAGAAATATTAACGTATAAAATCTATATAATGGTAATCCAAGAGTGTGTTTCCATTGTAACAGAATCATCTGGAATTCTTCTTGAAGAAGCTCAAATTATATCCTAGTGGAGGTTGTCCAAACGAATCATTTTCATCAATACAGATAACTGCCCAATGTTGCCAATAATTACATATGGCCTAGCTACGTGTCTTGGATAACTGATTAGAAGTATTTTAACACTTGTTTCGTTTTTCGATGGATAACCGATCTCGTCCAAGTTTAGTCTTGTTAGTTGAGAAATCGTAAAAACCATTGTTTTTACTACGCTTAACGTGCCCTTATCCGCTATTCTTTGAAACCGTTGTAGGGTAGACATGACTGCTGATATAAGCTAACCTTGAGGCAGCTTTGTTTGTGTCTTCAACAAGGGACGAAATTGACAGAACACCTCAAAATAGTTCTATTTTGAAATCCGGTGATTTTGATAACAAATTTATTGAAGTACTAATCAGCACAAACGAAGGACTAACCGATAAACCCCGTTTCGACGTTTGTCCCTTCAACAAGTTGTGAAGCAAGCAGAACACCTCATAATTTGTCTATTTCAATAGTTTTAGTCTTGCCAAAAATTTATCGAAGTACTAAGGAGCACAAACTGGGCACTAACCTATAAACCCAGTTTCGACGTTTCTGCCTTCAACAAGGCGTGAAGTTGACAGAACACCCCAAAATGCTAATATTTAGAAGGTATTTGGTTTTCCCAAAAAATTTATTGAAGCACTAAGTGCACTAACACATGCGAGCAATTTGGACATTAGTGTCGTTTATGTTCTGCTGACGCTTCGCCCTACAATTCAGTTTAACTTGTAAAACTATTGTTTCTGGACTAGTGATACACACATTTTTTTTGTGCTCATGTTATTAATTCCTTAAAAATATTTTTGAAAATTTGTTTGGTGGTGCCATTAATGTTACAGTCCGCGCGACCAAAGAATGTCTCGTGCCGCGCATGGATGTTCGAGCATTCGGCCGCACTCGTTAACGCAATAGCGACTGAAACCAGTACCAGTGGCGTCGGTGTCGCGTTTACAATTATTCGTCACCAAACCACAAGAAATTTTAAAATTTTTTATTTATTTGAATTACATATGAACAGTAATAGTTTAAACATTTATAAAATAAAAAAATAACCATGTTGACAAGTAATAAATTTTATATTTGAATTACAAATGAACACAACAGTTTAATCGTTTATGAAAATCAAAAAGTATAAGTTCGATTTTTAATTATAGAAACAGAATAGGCTGTATTTTAAGAGTATTATTCAGGATTTAAAAAAATTATGATATTTCTTAGGTAATCAATTTTTATATTTCCATACACTCTGGGGAAAAGTTACTCAAACGGCGATAATTACCTACTATAATATTATTAAACACTACTAACAAATAAGTCACACAATCATTCATCACTAGACCAGCCACTTTCAGTTTCTGAATCGTCCTCCAAATTTATCACCAGTTCTTCGACTTGTACGTCAATTAGTATTTCGTTCTCTAAATATTTTTTTTCCTGGTCGATTACCTTCTTACAGCACTTTTGCCAGTTTTCTTGAGTAACAGCCGCTAATTCTTCTTCCAACAATCTTCTAACGTGGTTGAAGTTAAAGGTGGTATTTCTCTTTGCAACATTATTTTTCACTTGAGCCCAAATCGACTTAATCGGGTTTAAGTCCGGGTGATAGGGAGGTAGTCGCAGCACCATATGTCCTTAATTACTTAATATACAATCAAACTTGTACGTTATATGTTCCTTTTTGTGTAGCTTAATTATTTCATAAAGTTGTGGTCTGTACATCAAAGGAGTGAACGGTATCTTTTTCTCTATTAACCACTTCACCATATCTGCCTTTTCGAATTACTTGTTAGAGCACGATCCACTTGAACATTATAGTACGGCGCATTATCAATAACCAAAACCGATTGTGGAGACAATTTTGGTAAAAGTTTCTCACATAACCATTTTTCGTAGTTGCTACCATTCATCTCGTCGAGATAGTCTCCGCTGCTAGTTCCTGATTTAAATATCAGACTACAACCTGGTAAAAAACCCATTTCACCTCCTGCATGTACCACAATCATTCTTGGTGCTTTGGAAATTGCAGACAGCAGTCCGTTAGTTGTGCCATCACTCCACGACGTTGATTGTGTGTGTGTGTCCACTATGAACATATGTTTCGTCCGTGTAGATAATTGGACGATTTAATTCTCGGTAGAATTGAATTTTTTGTAAGTAAGTAATTCTTAGAGCCCTTATATCTATTAAAAGTTTTCTATTATTCTCAGTTCGATGCCATTGAAATCCCAGGTCTTTTAATATAACACGTAAAGATGTAGCACCACCGTGCCAACCTAAGTCACTGGACTTTCTCGCGTAGAGCAGGAATTGTCATACGCGCACCCTCGGTTAATGAGAATTTAAGCAAATGCCATTAGCATTACATGCGTCGCAAAACTACTTATTTATTTTACTATGTATTGTGAAAGTATTTGTTGTTTATATATATATGTGTCTAATAAATTTGAGTATTATGAGCTTTAAACTTCACATAGGACACAAAACGGTTCACTGTCGTTTTGTTGCAATAATTGTAATAAAGTTAAATTAACAAATACGTATGTAAATTAATAACAGAAATAAATAATTAATTAGTGTAATACATGATAATAAACGGAACGCGCTTTTGGTGGCGACGCCACTGACATGCCGCGCTTAAGGGACTTGAAGTTGGACGAATGCGCATCCAACGTTCAGGCATTCTTTGGCCGCGCGGACTGTAGTTATGTTGGCAGCACTGCATGAAAGTGTCAAACGGTTCTAATGTGTATGGCAGCTGTGAGTAAATGTTCGTATACGAAAAATCAATGGGGCCAATCTAAAAATGTTTACGTTTTGCCGTCTAGGATTGGAAAGCCAGTCTTGCCGGATGGAAACAAAAAAAATTACACGATAAACTTCTATATTTCTATTGACGTGTATTATGTAAATATGTAAAACTACGCATTTACGGGATGATCCTGAATAATAACAAACCGTGCAAGAGTTAGAATTTTCCATTATGGCATTATAAGATGACAAAAGAAAGTGGAATAATCAATTTAACTTCCCCTTGCACCTATTCTGTTTTCCGATGTTGTCAGCCCATAAATGAATGCATCAAAATAACACCATGCTTCGCATACATAAACCTATAAAATATTTATTGCCGCAATGTGAGTACGATTTATGTCATCTAAATAACAAAACCAATAAACAATCAATTATATCAAAGGATGAATCACGAGAACACGTATACGAACAATGACGTCATTAATTTAATACATATTTCAACACAAACAAAAAATGTTTTTTCTTGCTTTTTTTATGAGCACGTGTTGCACTAAACATGTTTTAGTTATTTGCTTAATAAGAAAGCTCGCTGGATCAATTCCGGATGGATTTTTTTACAAGCACAAGCATAAAAAATTAAAAGCAATTAATCACTCAGACATAAGAGCAATTTTGATTGAAATTCATTAATAGGTAGTTAAAATTGTTTAAGAAATCGCGTTAATTAATATTTAAATTGAGCTATAAATTTCCTTGTTAGAAAGGTCTGGATCGCATTTAAAAATATAAAGTCTCTATTCAGCATTCGTGCACAACCCGCGGTTTTAAGCGTTAGAGGTTAATAATTAGTTTGTTTGTCGGCCATTAATATTCGTTAACGAGATTTGTACGGGTTCACTTTGCTTCAAAGATGTATGGAAGGAAAGCACGAGAACTGTGCAACAGATAAACTAAAATCAATCTAAGTCACATATAAAGTCCATCTAATAAAGATAATTGTGTGGCGGGAACCTTAATCCGGTTCACATAATTGCGGTAAATAATCAATAATTGAAGGCACGTTAAATAATAGTTATTATGCCGGTTACTGAACGTCGTGGTACCGACGGACCAGTCGATCGTACTTTAATAATACATCATTGTAATTTAAAAAATCGCATAAAATTAAAATTATTTGCATACCTTAGCTCCTATTACTACAAGAGACAAAAACAAACTGCTAGATGAGAAGCTGAATTCAGGGACAACGGGTACGAATATCTTTAAACTCTAACTATCTAAAGATGGCTTTCATAATCAAATACAAAACGCCAACGAGATTAAAATTTTTTTGTGGAGTTATCGTAAAGCGGGTGTGAAAACTCCTACAGTTTATGGCAACGGTTATCAAAACTATGAAAACAATTTGGCAACGTGTTTCGTTACAAAACATTATTCTTCCCGTAATGAATATGATATCAGATCCACAAATATGTCCATTACCCTCACAAACAAATTAAAAACTCCAGAAAAAAAAACTTAAAAAACCGTGGTTGAAGAGTTACAAAAATAATTTGATAATTTATACTCATATAGTCCCATCGTGTTTGAATTGCAAACAACCCCTCCACCCACGATATAATTATGCAAATTAAAAATGCTTATTCTGGATTTTTTTTACGGAAATAACTTGTTCTGGCCCGTATTTTCAATATTTATATTGGTCTTTAGTATGTGCTTCGTAAATCAGCACTCGCCGTCAGGCCCCTCGTAACCGGGCGTGCAACGCACGCGGGCGCCACCCCAACGGGGCGCCAAACTGAAGGTTTGGCAAATAAACAATTTTAAAAATCCAGAAAAAATATAAAAAAAATAATAATACGCAGGGTGAATAAAAATAAAGAGAGAATTAAAAAATTCAAATATTTAACTAGTTTGCTGTTTGTCGCCTTTCGGTTCTCAACTGCTCGCTCGGAAACTTATGTCGCATGACTTGCCGCTTTGAGGTCGGTGTGTTTTCAGTGACCGTTCTACTGCTGCTCGTATTCGCTTCGCTATGGTTGTCGTCGAACTGTGGAATAAAAATAAGTAAATGCCTTTACTTGTCAAGTTTCAAGCAAATACTTAGTGGCCACATTTAGTTTGTTAAGGATTAACAAGTATTAACTTTCGGATTGACGGGTAAAAGCATTCACTTGTTTTTATTCACCCGATCCAATGTAAGAAATATTTATTTTGGTGCTACGACATATTAAATTTTCATACAGTTTTAACTTAAGGTTTTATTAAACACTTAAAGGTGAAATTAATAATTTTATCAATATTTGTATATAATATACATAAATAATATTTTTAAGTTAAACTACTACTTTAAATAAAATCTGGTGCACTAAAACCGGGAAAATAATTATTAGGACACATTATGAGACTTTCTAAAGATTCTAACCTCTTTAAAAATTAACAATTAATTTAAAATGTGGGATGTAGGTTAAAATATTTTTTTAGCGAACTTGCGCCCCCACGTTTTTATTTTTAATTGTTAAATGTTCCAGAGGTCAGGATATCTCAGTACCTATACTTTCTATTTTTTGGTTCTTAGTTTTTCACTTGACTAGAATTACTACTGTACGACTGCAACATTAAATTCAGGATAAAAAGACCTTTAAAACGAGGTATCACTTGATCTCCTTCTAATTTAAAATTTTTAAGGGCAGCTATCACCCTCGCTCAGGGGTTGATACTGTGGGGTTAAACATAAAATGATAATATAATATTTTTACGGAAACCTAAAATATGTGCGGGAAGTTTTGTAAGAATCGGTTGAGTAGAAGTAGTTCAAAAAGCTATCGCAAGACTAAAAACAAACAATAAACAACTATACAGGTCGAGCAATATTAAATAAAATCGTTTATTAACAATTAAACCCTTATTCTAAATTTTTGTTAATATTTAACATTTTTTTTGTAAATAAAGAATTGCATTTTTTTAAAACCAAATCCGAATATTATGCAGTATTCGTAAATCGCCAAGCTTGTCTATAAACGTAAAAATTTGTCCAGACTTGCATTTTTCCAGTTCTGACTCGAAAGGTTCACGGGGTATAAACTAAAACAACGAAAGGCGTTAGCTAATCAGTTCTTGATATTCACACAAGAAAACGGAAGATAAATTATAAATTAGACGTGTTTTAAAGTGGTAGAAAGAAAATATTCGATTCGATCAAGTGTTTTATATTTTTTGTTATTGTGTTTGGTCTGGAAATTAAATTAAGGGTGAAATGGTAAGTATTATATTATATCATAGCAAAAATAATATAAATAATTGGACATATTCTAATAAAGTAATAAAATCCAAAATTAACTTTTTTAAGGCATGTCAAAGTTTATTTTAAAAATTTTGTCAATGTAAATACTCACCCTTTATATTATTATACAATAGTTACATAGTTAGATTCTACGTAAAACTCGAGGATAATCTCTTAAGATTTAATGGCTTTTGGGATATTTTAATTTTCATTATTTCAAATAATATAGCTTTTAACTATTAAAATTTAAATCAAATATTATACAAATTTTGTTATGCGAAGTCATTACCTATAAAAATTCAAATTAAATAATAAATGTCTTGTTTATAGGAAAAAATGCAAATGTAATTTCTGAAATAAAAATTAAAATTTCTTAAAAACCATTCAAGATAGGTATAGGATATTAAATATACAAAAATCTAGGTAATTAGACTTTTACGTATTACCTTAATAGGTAATAATATACAGGGTGTTTCATTCAAATTACCGAAGTTGACATCTCTTTCCGGTATAGCCGGTAGTGCCAAAACTGTCAAAATATTTTATTCGTCTATCATCCAACGATCTCACCACGTTTCTTTTTTAAATATTTTCTGAGTCTAGTACATCTTAATACATTTTATATTGATCTAGCATATTAGCTTATATTAGCTTTACTTGCTTAATTCTAGGAACCACATAAGAGAAAACGACCTTCTGGCGCAAAATTTCGGGAGCAAAAAAAAGTTAGTGTCCAAGAAAGGGAGAAGATGGCTGGCAAAATGAAAGATTTCTTGGCGAAAACTTCAGTTTCCAGTGCAGAAACAGAAGCTTTAGAGGGTCAATGTTCTGAAGCGGTCGCTGCTTCACCTGTTCCTGCACTTGAACCATCAACGAGTACATCAACTCTCAGTGAAAACGTAGAATCGGTCGAACCCACCGGCTCAACAATAGAGGCTACAAGTGAAGCTGAAACCGAAGCCTTGACTGAAATGGGCCCTGAGATGACAAGTACCATTCTTCTATCAGAGGATCCTGGTCTGTGGCCTAGAACCATTAACAACGGGGCAGTCAGAAGGTTGGTTGAGCGAGAACCTCCTTTGATAGGGCGCAATTATCAATTGCCTACAAATCAAGACAAAAGAAAATTTTCAAGTATGTACTTTGTCAGAAAACTGGAGAATGGTGAAACAACAGAGAGAATTTGGCTTATTTATTCAGCTTCAAAAAACTCTATATTTTGCTTTTGTTGTAAGGTTTTCGGTAAAACTATCAATACTTTTTCTGATTCAAATTATTTTTCTGATTGGCAACACTTATCGTTGGCTATAAAAAAACACGAAACATCAATTGTACATAATGTTCATATGAATACATGGATGAGTTTGAAAATAATGTTAAAATTATCTACCACTGTAAACGATCATCATTTACGGGTTTTAGAAACCGAAAAAAAATATTGGCAAGATATTCTGGAAAGAATTGTTGCAGTCGTAAAATTTTTGTCCCGACAATATCTAGCATTTCAGGGTTCTTCTAAAATACTTTTTCAACATGATAACGGAAATTTTCTTAAGGCTGTCGAGATAATTTCCTCATTTGACCCTGTGATGAAAGAACAACTTAGTAGAGTGCAAAACTCCCAGGAAAATTCTTAAAAAAAAACTCATTACTTAAGCTATCTAATTCAAAACGAAATTGTAGAATTAATGTCTTCTAAAGTAAAAAATAATATTTTAAATATGGTACGCAGTTCCAAATATTATTCAATAATTATGGACTGTACGCCAGATACAAGTCACACATAACAAATAAGCCTTGTTTTGCGTTATGTGGTGTTAAATCATGATTGTAAAAAAGTTGAAATACAGGAGAGTTTTTTAGCTTTTAGCCCAATATTCGATTCTACAGGAGAAGGACTATTTAATTTTGTAGTTGAACTTTTACGAAATTTAAATTTAGATATTAAAGACATGAGAGGTCAAGGGTATGATAACGGTGCCAACATGCGTGGAAAGCATATTGGCTTACAAAAACGTGTACTGGACGCTAATCCTCGAGCTTTTTTCTGCCATGCGCTGCACATAGCTTAAATTTAACAGTAAATGATGCTGCTAAAGTATCAAATGAAACACTAAACTTTCTTAATATAGTACAAGAACTCTACGTTTTTTTCTCTTCCTCCACAAAAAGATGGGATATTATTAAAAAAAAATGTTCCTCAATTAAATCTAAAACCCCTAAGTGATACTAGATGGTCAAGTAGGGTAGATGCAATAAAGCCATTAAAATTTCATTTAATTAAAATTTGTGTGAGTCTTCTAGAAATAGCGGATAACGATACTTTTAACATAGAAAGTAGGCATAAAGCAGGTTCTTTACTATTAAATATCCAATCATTTAAATTTATTTGTAGTGTAATTATTTGGTATGATGTTTTATTTCAGATTAATATTGTAAGCAAAATGATGCAAAGTGTAACAATTGACATTAAAGTATGTCAAAACTATTTAAAGAACTTAGTCGATCATTTCAAAAATTATAGAAATGATAATTTCTTTGAGGAAATAATTGCTCAAGCGGCAAAATTAGCCGCCGATCTTTAGATAGAGCAAGATTCTCCCGCAATCAATACTACTAGATGAAAATATAAACCAAAGTTGTTTGATTATGAACATAGGGATAAAGCTCCTCAAAATGCCAAAACCGCGTTTAAAGTTAATTTTTTTTTAAGAATAATTGATCAAGTACTAAGTTCTTTAAATAGATGATATAGATGATATAGATGATATAGATGATATAGATGATATAGATGATATAGATGATATAGATGATATAGATGATATAGATGATATAGATGATATAGATGATATAGATGATATAGATGATATAGATGATATAGATGATATAGATGATATAGATGATATAGATGATATAGATGATATAGATGATATAGATGATATAGATGATATAGATGATATAGATGATATAGATGATATAGATGATATAGATGATATAGATGATATAGATGATATAGATGATATAGATGATATAGATGATATAGATGATATAGATGATATAGATGATATAGATGATATAGATGATATAGATATGATATAGATGATATAGATGATATAGATGATATAGATGATATAGATGATATAGATGATATAGATGATATAGATGATATAGATGATATAGATGATATAGATGATATAGATGATATAGATGATATAGATGATATAGATGATATAGATGATATAGATGATATAGATGATATAGATGATATAGATGATATAGATGATATAGATGATATAGATGATATAGATGATATAGATGATATAGATGATATAGATGATATAGATGATATAGATGATATAGATGATATGATGATATAGATGATAGATGATATAGATGATATAGATGATATAGATGATATAGATGATATAGATGATATAGATGATATAGATGATATAGATGATATAGATGATATAGAAATAGATGATCTCGAATTCTGACAATGTTTTTTGTTTTTTTAGTAATATTTTTACATTATGTGACGATGATCTCCTAAAGAACTGCCAAGCTCTACAACAGAAGCTTACTGATGCGGTAAAGATGGAGGCTGATATTGAGGCAGATGTTTTGTTTAATGAGATTAAAGCTTTAAAGTTATTTTCAATTCCTCATTCTTCAAATCCTCTGGATATATTGCAATATATATTTGAACACAATTTAACCTCATCTCTGCCAAATGTTACAATTTCCCTAAGAATACTCTTAACTTTACCAGTATCTGTGGCTTCTGGGGAGAGGTCATTTTCAAAATGAAAAATAATAAAAAATTTTCTTCGATCAACTATATGCATCAAGAGAGACTATCTGGACTAGCAATATTAGCTATAGAGCAGGAGATGGTTGACAAAATCGATTTTGATGAAGTAATAAAAGAATTTGCTGCCGTTAACTCAAGAAAAACACCTATTTAACCTAATAAAAGTTGTAGTTTTAAGTGACGGATTAAAGATGTTTATTAATTAATAATTTATTAATTATTATTTCCAATGAAAATTAAATTTAAAAAAATTTCTGTTGTTTTATTATAAAATAAAAAAACATATTTTTTTTATAGCTGGATTTCGTACATTAATAATGGGCGCCAAAATAATCTCCCGCACGAAGGCACCGCTCAGCCTTGCGGGGGCCCTGCTCGCCGTCATAACGAAATTAAAAAATTTCATGAAATTATTTAATCAACCGTTGGTGGGAATTTCTTTACGAAAATACTTCGTACTCGGATTTACAACATACACATACTGCATTTTAGGCTTCGCAAATAAGCCCATTTTTAAAAGATTAACATTTTGTTATAAAAATACTAAATAAACAGTTGTTGTGCATTTTTTACGAAAATAATTCCTACTAACATAACATCCCGTAGTTTATCGTTAGCAAATAAGCCGCATATGGTCATAAATAAATTGAAACAATTTCATAATATACTTAATGAACCGTCGTGTCGATTAGAATATTTTTACGAAAATAACTTGTGCTAACCGCTAATTTCAACATGCATATAGTACCGATTCAGTCCACCGCCGTAATAAAAAAAAATAAAAATTCTTAAAAATACTTAATAAAGCGTTACTAGCAGAAATATGTTTACGAACATAATTTGTACTAACGTCAATTTACATCATCATAAAGAAACTAAACAAATTCTATAAAAATAGTTAATGAATCGTTGCTGGGAATATATTTTCGAAAATAATGTTTACTAACTCGCATTAGCAATATACACATCGTCCTGTAGTTTGTACTTCGCAAATAAGATTTTTTTAAGATAATTTCTACTAACTCCCATTTGCTTGCGTTAAATATATTGCCCCGTAGTTTGAAACACCACACAACAGTCAAAATAAGCACTAAAATATGCTTTTATGCATTTTAGTATACATAATAAAACAACCTTATGTTCATATATTATTTATTGTTAGAACTACATATACAAAAAATAAGTATAATAAATTATTTTATTTATTTATTAATAAATTATAATTACTATATTTTAAATTATAACCCTTTACTATATTACCTTTATTTATTTATTACAGAATGTTGTGAAAAAATTAAAAAGCTTACTACTTTCAATAATAAAATTGAATATGTAGGTACATATTAAAATTCTTGAATCTCAATAGTTAATTTATTAATTATTTGTTTATTAAAAAAAACAATTTTGAAGTTTGTAAGTTTTTATTATAAAAATTTTAATTTCACTTTTTATTAAATAGTATAATTTTTTGATTGAAAATATGGGAATTTAAAATATATTTTTGAAAAGTAAAACAATTAAACGTAATAAGACTTTTTGTTGCAAACTGTGCAAAAAATATGGTTGTCATTAATGATTTTAAAATCGGTTTTATTATTAATCCGCTTCTTGAGAAGAACAGATTTATTGGCACTTTGTTTTGGCATTTTTACACACTTCTGATTAACACTTCAGTGAAGAAAGTTGGAATAAAACTAAATAAAGTAATGCAAGTTTTTTCTTAGAACTTTAAATTTAAATGGGGCTGGCAGCAAATGATTTTATTGGCTAGAATCAATTAGATTTCCCTTTATAAAAATCAAGGACGATTTTAATAATACAAATTACGAAAATTCCATTATTAAGTCTCAGGCAACAACCCATAATATTACTTTTACGGCGGCATCCGGCTTATCGCTTAGCAGGATGTACTTACTTTACCTGTGCACAAAGAAATAAGTACAATTAAAATTTTTTTTGCGATTTCATTCCGAAAATCGCTCAAAATATGCACTTTTAATGAATGCGTATGTATTTATAAAATTTTTTCAAAGTATGCTTATATGCACTTTATATGCATTTTGCATATTTCCCGAGCTCTATATATTACAGATGGGAGTTAGTAGAAATTATTTTCGAAAATAATTCCCAGTAACGGTAGATTGGGTATTTTTTGGATTTGTTTAAATTTCTTTATTTGTTTATTTTTTTATTTGTCAAGCACAAACTACGGAACAATATGTATAACGCAAAACTGAAGTTAGTACAAATTATTACAAATTATTTTTTATGGAGTTCTTTAACCTCTTAATGACGATGGGGAGGGAAACTTATTTACCGAAGCACAAACTACAGGACAATTCGAATATTACAAATGGGAGTTAGTAGAAATTATTTCCGTAAAAGTATTCTTATGTAATTTTTTAATCTTTTTTGTCACGATTGGGGCGCTTATTTGTTAAGCACAAACTACAGGACTATATGTATATTGTAAATAGGAGTTAATAGATACTATTATCATAAAAAATACAAGAAACGATTCATTAGGTATTTTTATGGCATATTTTTAATTTCTTCTTGACGATGGGGGTTTATTTGCGAAGGACAAACTACGGCACAATATGGGACAAATGGGAGGTTATTTTTATAAAATACCCAATAAAGATTTATTAAGTATTTTTATGGAATTTTTTTATTTCTTTATCACGATGCAAATGACAGAACTGTATGTATATTACAAATGGGAGTTAATAGAAACCATTATCATAAAAAAATTCCCAGATACGATTCATTAGGTATTTTTATGGCATTTTTTTTATTTGTTTATGGCGAAGAGGGTTTGTATGCGAATGGACAATATATATACAGGGTGTCCCAACGATTTGGAGGTGGAAGATTACGCCTATACTGTTGATCTAATAAAAAATCTTATAACAGATTATTGTAGTCAACAACGAGGAGCATCTTGTAAAAATATTTCTGTATATACAGGGTATCCCATTTTCGAGTACTACACTAAATTTGTGTTTTTTAATGGAACACTATATATATATATATATATATATATATATATATATATATACATATATATATATATATATATATATATATATATATATATATATATATTTGAAAACTCTATTAAATGCTGAGCAAAATGATATACGGTATTATGGGTCTACGACTAACGGTTCCTAAGTTATCGACATTTCTATGTAAAAAAAATTAGTCAATTAAGTAGGCTCCTGTTACGCCATCTTGAAAGATAACGGAGTGAAATTTTGGGATTTGCTTTTCCAATCTGTCTAGTTTTAACTTCTACATTCAGATTGCAGACTCTTTTCTTTTCAAATACAGGGTGGTGCTTTTTGCTCAATGTTATTTTTCTCATTTTTTTAAATGGCACACCCTGTATTTTATTACAGATTTGAATAGCATTTTTATGGGCTTAAATAATTATTAAGCGTTGAATTGTGTCATAAACCTATAGCTTCACGGTTTTATAGCAATGAGCATTGTTTCATTTTTCTTTTTATGTGAATTATGATATTGTCTTTATTTATTTTATATTGTGACAAATTCAACAAAAATAAAAAAGATGCTTACAATTTTCAACTTTATCACTAAATAATTCAAAAACACTTAGGAATAGGTAGTAAAAAGTGAGTATCTACTGTTCAGGTAGAAGAGGGCATATTGGAAATTATTGAGGATAATCCAACTACAAACACTAGACGAGTCGCTTCTCAATTGAATATTTCCAAAAATGCTGTTCACCGAACACTTATTGAACAATTGTTAAATGCGTACCACATCCAAAAGGTTCAAAAACTTTTACCGACAGATCTATTACTTAGGCAAGAATATTGTCAATGGTTGATGAACAATTTCATTGAAAATCCTCAGATTGTTACTCGAATTCTTTTTACGGACAAAGCCTGTTTTACTAGAGATGGCACCTTTAATTTCCATAATTACCACAATTGTGCAGATGAGAATCCTAATGTAATTCAAGAAGGTCGATTTCAACATAAATTCAGCATAAATGTATGGGCAGGAATTGTTGAAGAATTTATTACTGGCCCCATTATGCTACCCAAGCGACTAGATAGCGCTGCGTATTTGGAGTTTTTATAGAATAACTTGTGGGAACTTCTAGAAGATGTGCCATTAAATGTTAGAGCCGAGACAATCTTTATGCGCGATGGTGCCCCACATTTTAAATGACCTGTGATGCAATACCTGCACGAGCAGTTCCCTAACCGGTGGATCGGACGCGGTAACGATGCTCCTAAAGCTTGGTCGACTAGATCACCAGATTACAATCCCTTAGATTTCTTTGTTTGGGGTGCTGTTAAGGAACAGGTATTCAGTTCCAGCAATGACTAAAGACGATCTCTGGAATCGCACTGTTAAAGCATTCGAGGAAATTAGGCAAATTCAAGGAATATTTGGATTAACGCGAATGTCTCTAAAACGTCGAGCGAATGCTAGCATTCAAGTAAATGGGGGCCACCTTGAGCAATTTATTATTATAAAATTAGTGTTTTATTTTAATTTAATTTTTTATTTTTATTTCAATTCTTTATTTTAAAATATATTATTAAAATAAAGCAATTATCAAATAAGCACAGATCAGTTAGTTGCAAAATACAAACTTATTTTTAAAATTTTCTCAAGAACATTCAATTTTTGAAGAAAAATTTAAGAGACAAAATTACTTTATTTTAATATATTATTACCAAAATTAAGTAGAAAAATTTTAATTTATTTTGCAAAAACAATTTTTTTAAGGTTGAAGGTTGACGCCCCTGCAGAACAGGTAGTTCTAGTGATGCGATTTTTTTTAAAGTTCTATCAAACTTTAACTTTTATAAGATAGGTCGATTGTACAAAAATCAATAAAAAATTTTCATAATTTCGGAGATAGTAATTTTTCTACCTTGTAAATTGAACGTTGAGAGCGAATAATTGTGCATTTTGGGATCAAATTTAAAGAGGAAAAAATGTGTTAATTTGATCCTGGAAAGTTTGTCGGTGATTTTCCGGGACTCACGCGCACACCCACACCAGCACGCCCACGTCCGACTTCCGACGCCCGCATGTACACAACACATACACACGCACACACGCGCGCAGCACACACCACACCCCACACTCGCGCACCCGCGCGCGCACGCACACGCACACCAGCAACAAAACCTGCAATAAAGTAACTAACTAAACGCAAATTTGTTGTATAAGATTCGGTTATAGATTTTTTTTGTTGTATTTTAAAGCGAGTGGTATACTGAGTTTAGATATAAATCAGAACAGTCATTTTTTTAATGAATTAGCAATAAAATCGCAATAGAGCAACTAATTAGCCGCAGATTTTGTGTTTAAGAATCCGTAGTTGATTTTGCTTTATTCTATTTTTTACGAGTCTAGATTTAAGTCAGCATGGCCATTTTTTTAAGGACGTCAGCAACAAAATCCGCAACAGAATAACTAACTCAACGCAAAGTTCTACTGGAAGAATACGTAATTGATTGCTATTTATTCTATTTTTTAAGAGTGAGTGTGGTCAGTTTAGATTTAAGCCAGAACAGTAATTTTTTCTAATGACTTGAATAACAATTTTTTACGAGTGATAGTTCTGACTATACAGGGTGTTTGGTACATAGATAGAAAGTGTTAAAGGGGAGGTAGGTGCGGCCATTCCGAATCTATATGACCATATTTACCCCTATACAAAGTGTTGTGGATTTTGAGATATCGATAAGGTTGTGTTTTTGAAGAAAATCCATGTTTTTTAGCACTTAAATCAAGAACTAAGGAAAATAGCATAATATTTTTTAACAATTCAAATTTGATATATTGACCTACACTCAAAAAAGGGTTGTTAACTTAAAATTTTCCTGCACAATTTTGCACAACAGAAATAGCGATGCTCCAACTAAAACTTAGCCAAATAATAAACAAAAGTATAAAATAAATACAATAATGAATATTAAAAATTATTATTAATTTTATTAAATACATAAATAAAAAGTTTACCTCGAGTAGGATTTGAACGTACGACCTGTACTTTGCTAAAGTACCGCGCTAACCAACTGCGCCATCAAGGTTCAAGCCCCAATCAATGTAAATTTTGTCTTTATGTATGTAGAACTGATGTAAATTCTAAATATAATGAGATTACAATCAAATTACTGATTTTTTTTTTTATATAAACTTATAATAATGAATATTATTATTAATTATTAAGATTATGAGAAAACAAAAAAAAAATGCATAGGAGCCCAATTTAATACAAAACACTCTGGATCTACATTTACTTCAAATTATTTAATCAGTAAAAAAACAGCTAATTATTTCTGATGTTTAAAATCCGAACCGCCATTTTCTCAAACACTTACACGCTCTTTTTCTCATTTGGCTGTGGTAGTGACGCCTAGCTTCATTTCTTCATGCTTCATTAATTCTCTTAATAAGTTGCTCGCGATTAACTATTTCGACAGCATAAACAAGGTCTTTCATTCGTCCCCAGACATGAAAATCGACAGGTGCCAGATCTGGAGACCTTGCAGGCCACAATATTGGTCGATTTCTTCCGATCCAACGATTAGGAAATCTTTCGTCTAGGAATTCCCATACGGTTAGGCGATTAAGAGCAGGACATCCGTCACTTTGGAATATCATGGATCTCCTTACATTAAGAGGTATTTGAACCAAGATATTTCGCATCTCACTGCGCAAAAACTCCATTTAGATTGTCCGGAAGATAGTATGGGCCAATAAATGTTCTGGCGATGACTGCTGCCCATACATTTACACTAAATTTATGTTGAAATGATGTCTGTTTTTTCATATGAGGATTTTCATCAGCATCAGACCAGTAACGTAAATTACGGAAGTTCGTAATCTCTCCTCTTGAAAATCTTGAGTCGTCTGTCCATAAAATACTTTTTAGAAAGAGCGGATCTTCAATGTCAGCATGTAATAAAAAACGGCAAAAAATAGTTCTTCGGATAGGATCACCCTCTTCAAGGCCTTGAACGGGTGTAAAGTGAAAATGATGTTTATTGTTGCTCTTCAGAATAGACCATACTTTCCATATGGATACATTATATTCTACAGCTACTTTTCTTATCCTTGTGGTAGGATCTGCTCTAAAGGCCTCCAACATTTGTTCATCCACTTCAGGACCGTAACGAACAATCTGCGCTCGTTCTGGATAATTACGAAGGTTCCCAGTTTCACTTAAACGACGATATATGTTTATGAAAGCTTGTACATTGGGAGTTCTTCTAGCAGGAAATCGATATCGGTACAGACGCTGAGCAGCTGCTGCATTACCGTCGGCTCTTCCATACATGAAGATAATATCAGCGTATTCAGAATTGGAAAAAGTGGACATGATATCAGCATTCAGTAATTTACAAGAAAGGCAGATAATGACAATAACAGTTTCAATGATAAAACTGTCAAACTGGTTAATTTTGTGTCAAGACCTACTTGCTTTTTGGGATACGACTTAATTGTATACTGACGTAAACCCACGTATGAGAATGTTAGATATCACTTCAACATAAATAATAATATGTATAGTTCTAACTGACAGGGCTAGATCATTTTGTATTAAATTGTACTCCTATGCAATATTATATTTTTTTGTTTGTTCATAATAATAATTGTAATTATTTTATGCTTTTGACATATGATTCGAAAGAGCATAAAATAGAGATATTTTTAAAACTGTTTTAACGGATATTTCTATAAAAAATTTCGAAATAAATGACTCTAAATATTGAAATGGCTTGTTTATTATTTAGCTAAGTTTTAGTTTGGAGCATCGTATTTCTGAGTTTATCGCCTATTTTCACAGTTTATGTTTTTGTAGCGCTGACTATTTTGATGCGGACTCGTCTTCCAGTCATGCATGTGGTTTAGTCCTAGATTTATGGTCTGTTTCATGCAGTCGATATGCATTCTAGTATGTATATAAAATATAAATAATAATAAATACGAAGGATAGGCAGCAAAACCAAGATACGCACTGCCTTCAAATCGACCAGAACGCTCTAGGGAATACTAAGCAAAACCAAACCATACAATGAAGATCAGAATTACAAGAATTGTGTATACAACATACCATGCGAATGCGAGCATACATAGGAGAAGCAGTAGACCATCAAAGTGAGAACTCAGGAACACAAGAACAATGTCCGTAAGGAAACAGAAAGATCAAGAATCGCCGAACATGTCTAGAACGAAGACCACCGCATCCAATGGGATAACACACAGATAGTGGCAAAGGACGGACAATATATATATATATATATATATATATATATATATATATATATATATATATATATATATATATATTGGATTACTCAGTAGCTCAGCGGTAAAGGTGTCAGACTAGTAAGTGAAAGGTACCAAGTTCGAATCTGAGAGTAGTCATGCTTGGGAAAAATTATAATAACACATGAATTCGACTAGGTGGAAAACAGTCCTTTCAGGACTAAGTCTGATGACGAAAGCAGAGTCCGCTTCCGAAACGTCGTGCTCAAAAAGCATAAACTGTGGAAATAGGCCGATAAACTCCACTAATAGGAAACCACAGTTACAAAACACTTATAATACAGAATCGCTATTTCTGTTGTGTAAAATTGTGTAGAAAATTTTAGGTTAACAACTTTTTGAGTGTAGCCCAATAAACCAAAATGAAATTGTTAAAAATATTATGCCATTTTCCTTAGTTTTTGGTTTAAGTGCTAAAAACGTGGATTTTCTTCAAAAACACAAACTTATCGATATCTCAAAATCCACAACACTTTGTATAGGGGTAAATATGGTCATATAGGTTCGGAATGGCCGCACCTACCTCCCATTTAAACCTTTCTATCTATGTACCAAACACCCTGTATAGTCAGAACTATCACTCCTAAAAAATTTGTTATTCAAGTCATTAGAAAAATGACTGTTCTGGCTTAAATCTAAACTGACCGCACTCACTCGTAAAAATAGAATAAAAAGCAATCAATTACGAATTCTTCCAGTACAACTTTGCGTTGAGTTAGTTACTCTGTTGCTACCTCCCTTTAAAACTTTCTATCTATGTACCAAACACCCTGTATGTAAGTAAGTATATATGTTCTGTTTTAATGACTTGAGCAACAAAATCGGCAAGACAGCAACTGATTAGCCACAAATTTATATTGTAAGAATCCATACTTTTGCTTATTCTATTTTTTACGTGTGCCTGGAGTGTTGACTTTAGATTTAGTCGTCGTATTGCATTTTTAAATGACTGGAGTAACAGAATTCGAAATAGAACAACTGATTATGAACAAAAAGCACTAAATATTTATGTAGGTTTTTCTTTGTTTTGATATGGTTGTGTCAGATTTATAGAAATCGATTGAATATACAACTACAAGAGACCGCAAATACTTTTCTTCATTCTATCCTTTTTGTCTTGCTGAGTTTAGATTTAAGTCATTTTTTAACGCTTTGTCTGTCCCGTTCAAATCTTGTAATCGAATTTTCAACAACTTCCTGATCTCCGATTGAGCTGAAATTTGGCATACATGCATATTTTTGATGACAATACACGAATATGTGTTTGTTCCTTTGACTTTTGCGGCCAAATTTGGCCAAATATGGACGAAATTTTTGTTTATAAAGCTAGGGCCTTGAAAGTTTTGATTTAAGCTTTTCACATAATACTATGCCCAAAAATATGCGAAAAGTTGAGTTTCAAGGTCAGGGGGCTGCGTTGCGGCCATAGTTGGCCAAATATGGTCGAAAGTTTTGTTTATGAAGCTAGGGCCTTGAAATCCAGGACTTAAGCTTTTAGCATAAGACCATGCACAGAAATATACGCCAAGGTGAGTTCAAGAACAGGGGGCTGCGCCCGAAGGGCTCAATGTACTGTAAAAAAAAACAACTATTTTCCGATCTCCGGTTAAGCTGAATTTCGGCATACATGTGTATATTGGCAAAGTAAGTTCGAAATTTTTGTTTATAAAACTAGGATCGTGAAAAATTGAGTTTCTTTCTTTGTTGGAATTTACACCCAAGCGACTAAAAAGTAGAAAATAAAAATAAAAATAAATACCGTACAAATTTCAACTAAACTAAAATAATTTTTTTATCTACCCAGTAACATCAAACATTTTTGTGACTAAAAATAAAAGTGTGGGCCGCTCTTTGTAGTGCCTTGCACTTCATTGTTTGAATGTAGGTGTTGATAGGCTTTGTTATAAGTACAAGATATCAGGCTTTTATTTGTAGTCACAAAAATTTTTGAAATTACTGAATAGATAAAAAAATTATTTTATTCTTTTTAGTACATTTGGAAATAAAGGCGTTTTTTAAAAATGATTTTTTTTTTACTTATTTTTATTTAATATGAGGAACAAAACCCGCAACACAGCAACTAACTAAACGCAAATTTGTACTATAAGAATCCGCAACTGATTTTTTTTGTTTTATGTTCTATATGATTGTGCAGAGTTTAGATTGAAGTTAGCACGACCACTGTTTTCCTTTCAATGACTTGAGCAAAAAAAATCGCAAAAGAGCAACTAATTAGTTGAAATTTGTGCGGTAAGAATCCGTAACTGATTTTGTTCATTCTATTTTTCCGTGTAACCGCTGAATTTAGATTAATGCCATCGCAACAATTGTATTCTTTAAATCACTTGAGCAACAAAATAAAGTAACTGATTAATGACAAACTTCCACTATAAAAATTCGTTATTATATTTTTTCGTGTGACTGCTAAAAGTTTAGTCAGCAGAACGTCTGGAGCAACTAATTATCATCAAGATAGCACAAATTGTATGTTGATTTTTATTTTTGTGTTAAAATGACTCTATTAAATTTATAGAAATAAGAGCCTGATCATATGAGTACTACAAGGGTCTTTTTTGTGCGACTGAGCTGAGTTTACAATTAAATCAACACAGCCATTGTATTTTTTAAATAGCTTGAGCACTAACATTCAAAATAAAGTAACTGATTATAGTCACAAACTTCTGCTATAAGAATCCGTTATTCTATTTTGTCATGTAACTATGCTGAAAGCTTAGTCAGTAGAGGCGTTGGTTTTTCGAAAACGTCTGGAGCAAAAGAATCTGTACTAGACGAACTAATTTGAAAAAAAAGTAGCCCTAAATATGTATGTAGGTTTTTATTATTGTGTTAAAATGAATGTAAAAAGTAGAAATAATCGATTGAGCATATGAGTACAGCAAGAGTCCATAATCTTTTTCGTACGACTGAGCTGAGTTTCAACAAATGAATTTGCAATAGCGCAACAAATTAGTCGTAAATTTAAGCGCTAAGAACACGCAATTGATTAAAATTTCACGTAATTACAATTAATACTGATTTAAAATAATACATCAAAAAAAATATAATATAGGTTTTTTGTGTAATTACAAATAAGAGACCACATGAATACATTGCGAATACTTTAAATACATCTCTATCTTATGATTTTCTAATAAACTGCTGTTTAAATAGACCTTTCGAATAACGTTTTTCAAAAATTGAATAAGTTTACAATAGATTCATTGATTAAAAACCTCCAATTTATTTTTATTTATATTTTTACAACATAAATGTTGCATTTATTTGTGTTAAGTTCCCCTTTAAGTTCTTGTATTGTAAAGATCACGTTATAATTTATTCCGACGTCAGTAAGGAAATCTATGGTAGAGATAATCTCGCCGAAGATCCTTCGGTGTGCAAAGTTCTTTTGTGGTATTTGTATTTCGTCTGTTATATGTGGTATGTCTGTGTGTTGTACAGCGAGGTTATTAGGGTATCTACACGGAAGTATGTGTATTTGCCCTTAGGATTCGGAAATGGAGAAAAGTAAATTAGGGTTGATGTTTTAGTCCCACTATGTTCTGAAATCTATAAAAGGGCGAATGGAAGTTTTGTAGGTATGTTGTAGTTCTCTTGGGGTGGCAACCTCTGATTCGACCCCGAAGGGTGCCCAATAGGTTTGCTCGGTTACATATTCTGTTAAGTGTTCTTTGTACGTCGGGGAGCCAGGTTAAGGTTCTTCCTGCGTAAGTGACTTCTTGTTGGAGTATACCTTGTTTATTATAAAGGGAGATGACATTACTATCAGCCAGATTGGAGAATAGGTTATCATGGTAGGTGGGGAGGGGGTGTTGAACGAACATTGCTTGTGTTTTTGTAGAGTTGATGACTCCACTGGTTTACCTAGTTAAGAGAAATCCCGGAGGGTGTACGAAATAATACGGGTGGGAGGAAGATATTGGATATTATAAGGAAACATTAGTGTATAGGATAAAGACTAAATGGAACTTTCTACGCCTGCAGTAGTTAGAAATGGTATTTCCTACTTTGAACCGTACTGAACGATTGTCAACAACGAGGGCAAGAGTTTGGAGAAGCTTATGAGTGAATGGTCTGGTGGTTTCTGTAAGCAGTCTCAACAAAGGCCCTGACACATTCATTGGATTGTAGATGATATTTAAGTCACTTGGATAGAATATGCATTTTCGAGGCAGCTTAAGAACTTATAGATAAATCCGCAGGAGAGGGGAATGGTAGAATCGGAGTGCGGTTTGGGTATCATTACGGTGGAAGCTGATTTCCAATAGTTTGGAAAGTAGAAGGATGTGATACATTTATTGTAAACGTCCGATAGTAAGTTAAATGATTGAACGGGTAATATTTGGGTTTAGGATGTTTTGACATGGAACCATAAAAAATAATTTCTGTAATTTGTCAAAGAGGCTCTAGGAGTTCCTTGAACTGAATGTGAAATTGGGGATCGTTCGAAGATCGGAAAAGATGGATTGTAAGTGAAGACCAAACAAATCGACCAGCCCTTGGTTAGTTGAAATGAGATTGGCCTGTGAGTTTGCAGATGTGATTTGGAAGTTGCTTTTCTTATGGTCAGTCTGCCGAATTGTTAATTCTGAAGAATCTTCGGTATGTCTCTTGACTTCGCATCTGATTAATGAGTTCAGGTGGTTGTTCCGTCTGGAATCTCAGAATCTCAAGAATTGACAATAGATTTGTATTTACTCTTTGGTTCAGTTTACTTCTTACTATTAGGAAAGAGGTTTGTGGGATATGTCGATAGTTTTACCGGTTTTGACCGCTTCCGTGATCACGGAAGTTAAGTCGTTGATGGCTTTCTCGAGATCTTGGGTAGTTACAACGTTGTGTGTGCGCGAATGTGATTGGAGGTGTGTTCCGAGAATACATTCCAATCGGTATAGGAAGTCTTTTACGACAATACGGAGGAGCTCGACAAAATTGATCAGAAGTGGTAAATGACTTGAAGTGATACGTATTGCCTACAAAAATTCTCGATCGAAATAGTGGTCAATGGATTCTGAACAAAGAACGTGATCATATAGCATATAGGTGTTCAACAAATGTGATTCACAAAAGCGACAACGGCAATAAGATCGATGAAAACCTAATTTCGTTGATATTGCTTATGGAGTGGCCCAGTTGTGTGTGAAGGGCGCTAAAAATCACCAACGATTCCTGAATTGGGTAGGCTGGAACCGCAATTTAGAAGAACGTGTGAAATGGTATTGGAACCTGATGGGTTAGTTAGATAATAGAAGTAGGAAAGTGTCCCGTCACAGCAACAAATTCGCGGTGCTGCATGTGCGAGATAATTAAAAGCGGACAGATGGGAAGCAATTTCTGACTATGAAACCATTACTACGCTGCCCGCTTTGTGTGCTGTTCCGTAAGTAGTAGTGGTAGGTGTTGGAAGTTCATTTGGCATATCTGTTAGTCTTGGTTCTGAAAAATGTGTATGTTGAATTCATGAAGTAGATGTTTAAGTATTGTTTCCGACGGACGCCCCTGGCGCTAACTGTCTCTGTTATAATATTCTTGATGGTATGTTTTAAGGTTGAGGGTAATGGCAACATCGTATGAGTCTCAGAGACACAATTGAACGTTCGGCGTTGGAAGTATGAGAGCAGCGGCAATGATTTAAGTGTTCCTATTACGCTGGTCGGGGCTCTGTAAAAATCCTGGTTGTTTTTGTACGTGCAGCCTCTTTTGAGTCGGATTCTACAGGCGACTGGATGGGATACTGAATTGCTATCTTCGATGGGGACTGAGAGGTTCTTCTTTCTTGTGGCATTGGAAGTAGTAGGAAGGGTGTGCTTCTCTGGAATGCATATACTTTGCTGAACAGAGGATTTCCATAAAGAACACCTTTGGCTTTCACCACAGTTGGAGCAGTGGTGGTACTGTTTGCCTACGTGTGTGCAGATAAAAGAAAAATTGGAGAGTGGTGTGTGTATTTTCAATTAAAATGTTTATTCAGTAATTGTTAAACTTAAAATTTGGGTACGTCATTTACGTAGTTTGTTAGTCATTATCAGTCACCGTCACTCGTTAGTCAATATCGTATTAATTTCAATTTGTTTTGTATAGTTGTTTTATTCACCTTAATTATGTGAATATGAACCGAAGAGGTGAGCCTCTTAATTTTATGTATTACTCTTACGTATGTGCAACCCACTTGACACGCCATAGGTTATACACGTTAAAAAAAGAGTGTTTTGAGTTTAAGTATCTAAATGAGAGAAACAAAGACGAAATAACTTAGTAATTTTATTGCACTATTATAGCAATTTGATTCACTGTCTGAGAATAATGGTATCCGGCACATGCTCCTGTCTCCATTTACTTTACGAGAAACAATTAAATTAAAGGTTTTTAGTATTCACGACGTTATTCGCCCTTAAAATTAAATTTGAAATTTAGGAACCGCTGGTGTAGCTGATTTAGGAGGTAAATGTGGTCGTGTGGATGTGCTTGGTTTGTGTAATGCGATTGGTATGAGTATGGTGTGGTATTGTGGTAGAGTTTGAACGTGTGTTGGTGTGTGTGCTAGTGATGATGCGGCGGCAACAGTAAAGTAAGGTGGTGTTCGTTGGGGTGGGCAGGGATTGAGGAAACAACCTTGACGGTAGTGCAGTGTTATCCGTACTTGACAATAGAGTAGTGGTGAATGAAGAAATTAATGTAACTAAAGGATAGTCGTACTTTCGTCCCAGTCGCTTTGCGACCATCTATTTTATTATTTTAGGTGTTTTTATATACGTTGTTCGCACACGTGTGCCCTATATTAGGTTTGACCCGTAGGTATGGTTACTTGATGGAGTTCAAGTAACAAGTGTGAGACACAACGGGAGTATTGTATTAACATTCGACCTTCGTTAGCTTGAGAGAGGCAATTACTTCCTTCGTCCCTCCCTGCATACGCCACTGACCAAATATCAAGATTGTGTGACAAAGTACTCGGTGTTTATTAATAAAAATGTCTGTTTTCTCTTTAACATGTAAAGGTAACCATGTAAGTGTGCAAGTTTGTACTAAGGTATGGTAATTTCAATTGCCTTATTTTTAACTCTAGATTTGCTTATATTATTCTTGTCACTGTATTTAAAAGCATCCTATATCAATGAAATAAATGTCTTTTTTGTAATTTGCTTCCATTTTGATTCATTAAGAAACGCGACGTCATCATCTGCGATGTCATTATAGCCATTAATTCGCGGAACATTTTACGAAAATGTTTAGGTTGGCAAACCTTGATCCGGATGTGTCCAGTGGAAACCGCCACAAAAATCCCTGAATCAACTAAAGTAAACATTTGTTTAAAAACGACATAAAAAGGGCAAATTACAAAAAAAAAACGTGTTCATAAAACCCCGAAGTACTCATTCTTGAAAACTTGAATTCGTGCTTCAAGACTGGTCTTATGAAACTTGTTTTTTAATATACTATTAGGTTCTTTGTTCACTTTCATTTCCTTAAAAATATCCACGACCCAGGTAACTTGGAATAATAACCAACAATTTTTATTTCTAAAAAAAATTTGGAAAAAACGAACAATATTTTTTTGTGGAGGTCACTCTGTACACTACTTTCATACATTCAAAATTTTGTTCACAGTTTTGTGATAATAAATTAGCTCTAGTGGACCGTAGGGACAGCTGGGGTAGTGAATATGCCTGGTTTGTATAGTGCGGTAGGTATGAGTATTGTGTGTGAACAGGGTTGGCAGGGTTGCCAGTTTGGGCGATTTATCGCCAATTGGGCGACTTTATAATTCATTTTGCGACTTCAATTTTAGAATGGCGATTGGCGACTGAATTGGGCGACTTTAAATATTACTGTAGATACCTACGTATTAAATAACGTAAAATAAAAATTGTATCTTTTATTAGATGCACGGCACTGGATAGATGGTAACGGTTATGTTTTTCACCAATTCACCTTAAGTCGCGCGCCTATGTCATGTAGTCGGTTCGTATTTGTACTTTGTACTCGGTCTCGGTAGTGGTACTGGTCTGGTATTTCCTAGTTCCTACATCGTATTATATTTTGTGTTGGTGTCGTTGTTATGGGTAAATATAGCAAATACACAAGAAAGTTTAATGCATCATGGACAAAGGAATCTTGGTCGCAAGGTAAATTTAATAACACAATGTTTTAGCACAATAAGTTATTTAATAAAATAATTTTAGTTTGGTTGATGGAGTTGCCTGATCCTAACTCACCAAAAGAAGCTTTTTGCAAAGTTTGCAAATTGCATTTACGAGCACACAAAGCTGACCTAATTAAACACTGTCAAACTGGTATTCACAAGCAGAATTTTAAATCATTAACTCCTCAAGACCATGTACAATCAACATTAAATTCACATGTGATTGTAAAAATTTCAAATGAAGAAAAGGAGAGGGACATCAAATTAGCAGTTTATGTAGCAATGCATTCTGCTATACGAAGTGTTGACCATTTGGGCGAATTAATAAATGATATTGAATTTCCGAAAATGTGGATGTGGTAGAGTCTGAGAGTGTACGTCTTGGTGTGAGTGCTAGTGGTGATTCGGCGACAATCGTAGAGTAAGTTCGTGTTCATCGGGGTGGACAAGGATTGGGGAAACAACCTTGCTATCCGTGCTTAACCATTACGAGCAGTGCTGGTTTGTTATGCGAATTAAGGAATGAAGAAATTAATGTAACTAAAGGACGGGCCTCTGACAAACAAATCCAAGAGGTAGAAAATAGTGTTAAAATAAAGCAAACAAAAAAATCATTTAATAATCTGGTTCTGATATAGTCCTGGTGCAAGTCCCGTTGGCGATCTTTCCGTTGTGCTGATGGTTTTTGCTTGGTGGTCCTGTGGACACTCTTGGCAGCTTGTTCGTATGGTTCTGCTCCTTCTTGACTTAACGGTTTGCCTTTCTTCCGGAATGCGGATTAATTGGATACGATGCAACGACAGCCCTACTTTTGTCGGGCTTTTTTTGTTTTGATGTTTCACGCACTCCTATTTCTGTCTCAACACCTGCAGGTGTGGTTACTTGATGGAATTCAAGTAAGCAGTATGAGTATTTATTGTATTAGCATTTCACATATTCGTTAGTTTGAGAGGGGCAATTGCCCCCTTTGCCCCTCCATGTATACGCCACTGACCAGACATGAAGATTGTGTAACAAGGTACTCTGCATTTGTTAATAAAAATGTAGGTTTTCTCTTTAACATCTAAGACGATGTAACTCCACAACGGTACAAGTATATACTAAAATATGGTTAACTGTGGATCTGCTGGTATTATTTTTGTTACTTCTTTTTTATAACACCATGTATCAATGTAATAAATGTCTATTAGATTTTTTGTTCACTTTCATTTCCTTAAAAATGTCAAAAAACCCAGTTAACTTGGAGTAAGCAATTTTTATTTATAAATAATAATAATAATAAATTATAATTATTACACAAATTTATTTGATAGAAATCGTTTTTGTAAATAATTTTAAGCATGTTATCGAACAATCCAAGTTTGCAATTTAAAATGTGAATATGAAATATACATTCTGACATTTATAATAAAAATGTTTACGAAGCTGTTGAATGCTATCTGATTTATAAAAAAGAGACAGATACAAGGATTTGCCGAAAAAAAAATGATTTGTTTGTGGTTAAGTATCGTTAAAGAATCGGGAAACGGCGGTGGCTGTTTAGGGCTGGGGCACACGCGATTTTAATGTAAGTCGCGCAATAGGAGCACGGCGGAGGTCGTCGATGGGTTGTATATTAAAAGGGAGCATCAGCATCGTGTTCTCGAGCAGTCGTGACCAACCGCGGGGGAAGCGACTGCCGCACCATAGTTCCCACGCTGCCGAGGTGTCCCCTCCCGATCCGCCGAAGCCCCGCATCATTCTTCATCCTCTCATTTCCTAGTGTCGCAATCCGCGCGCTCCGGCTCAGCCTTTACAATATGCTAAGAAAGGTTACATACCTTACCTTCCTATTTGAACTCGATTCTGAAAGGAAAATTGCACTTTTTGTTTTATTTATTTCTAGGCTAATAACTTACAGCGGTTATTTTTTGCAGGCTAAAGCTAAATAACGGGACTTTCGTTTTTTATACGGATTTCGTAGTTTATAATGTTTAGTTGTTTTATTATTAGTAATTCAACCCTTAAAATTCGCAATTTATAGTTTACAAAGAGAAAGTTATTCTGTAATGTGTCTCTTAGGTCGTGGCTAAATTAAACGAATACAAGAAACGGGTCCGTTTCATACTCTATAGGACGATTAAATAATAATTTTGCAAAATTTCAAATATGAGATTAATGCAAATGTGTTATACAGGGCGGGCCACATTCAACGCTACGGATTGTGTAAGTCGATGCGTTAGGATGGAATACTTTTAATAATGATTTGGAAACCTACAGGGTACACCAATTTGCATAACGTACTAAACTCATGTTAATTTAATGTCTATGTCTTTATTTTAATACAATTTTGAATTGTGTAATACAGCGTGACACTTGCTTTTTTTTATTAGTTTATACTAGGCGTACCATAACTTATGTAATTAATTTACATAGAACAGTAAGTGTTACAATTCTTTATTAAGTAGAAATATTCCTGATGTTTCAACACAATGACATTTAGGTATACGGTATCTTTAAAAGGTGATTCAAATTGCAAATAATCTGATTTGAAAAATATGCAGCGTGTTCTATTTAAATTAACAAAGCTGTAATAGGATGTGGCCGAACTTAGCGTAACCATTATCGATTTTGAAAAAAACACAATTTAGTTCTAGATTGTGTTACGATGTGCCACAACTGATTTGAACTCATCTAAAAAAACCAAGCCCTAATTCGAAGAGAAAACGTTTTTTTTTTCATTAGCGTGGCCATTTTTATTTATCGATAAAAAAAAGTTGTGCTGGAAGGTGCTAGTGTTGTGGTACAATGTGCTGAAATCATTTTTTCAATATCACACATTGTTTTAGTAAAAAACGTTTTCATAAAAAAAGTAGCACGACCACTGTTCCATTATGTGCTAAATTTGTGGTAAAATGTGGCGAAATAAGTTTTCAACGTCACCCATTCGTTGTTCTTGTAAAAATCGTTATTTTCGTAAAAAAGTAGGTAAGTAAAACATTAATTTTTCAATATCACGCATTGTTTGTACAAAAAACGATATTTTCGTAAAAAAAGTAACATGACCAATTTTTTTTTCAAAAGAAACCAAAACTGTTCGAGTGTGCTAGTGTTGAAGTACAAAGTGCATAATCAGTTTTTCAATATCACCCATTGTTTTTGTAAAAAAAAAAAACGATATTCTCATAATAAAAAGTAGCATGGTCAATTTTTTTCAAAACGAAAAAAACTAAAACTGTTTCAGCATGTTTTGTAGTATAACGTGCCGAAATCAGTTTTTCAATATCGCCCATTGTTTTTGCAAAAAAGTAGCATGCTAATTTAAAAAAAAAAACTGTTCCCGAGTGTGCTAGTATTGAAGTATAATGTGCATAGTCGGTTTATCAATATCACCCATTATTTTTGTAAAAAAACGATATTATCATTAAAAAAAAATTGCAGTGTCAATTTTTTTTCAAAAGGAAAAAAATCTAAAACTGTTTCAGAATGTTTTGCAGTATAACCAATGGGTATTTCAATATCACCCATTGCTTTTGCAAAAAAGTAGCATTGCCAATTTAAAAAAAAACTGTTCCCGAGTGTACTAGTTCTGTAGTACAATGTGCCGAAATCAGTTTTTCAGCATGACCCATTGTTTTTGTAGAAATCGATATTTTCATAAAAAAGCAGGTAAGTAAGAAATTAATTTTTCAATATCACGTATTGGTTTTACAAAAAACGATATTTTCGTAAATAAAGTAACATGCCCATTTTTTTTCCAAAAGAAACAAAAACTATTCGAGTGTGCTAGTGTTGAAGTACAATGTGCCTAGTCAGTTTTTTAATATCACCCATTGTTTTGTAAAAAAACGATATTATCGTAAAAAAGTAGCATGACCAATTTTTTTTCAAAAGGAAAAAAAAACTGAAACTTCCAGAATGTTCTGCAGTATAATGTGCCGAAATCAGTTTTTCAATATCACTCATTGTTTTTGCAAAAAAGTAGAATTGCCAATTTAAAAAAAAACTTTCCAAGTGTGCTAGTTCTGTAGTACAATGTGCCGAAATCAGTTTTTCAATACCACCCATTGTTTTTGCAAAAAAGTACGATGGCCAATTTAAAAAAAAACTGTTCCCGAGTGTGCTACTTCTGTAGTACAATGTGCCGAAATCAGTTTTTCAGCATGACCCATTGAATTTGTAGAAATCGATATTTTCGTAAAAAAGTAGGTAAGTAAGAAATTAATTTTTCAATATCACGTATTGGTTTTACAAAAAACGATATTTTCGTAAAAAAAGTAACATCACCAATTTTTTTTTCAAAAGAAACCAAAACTGTTCGAGTGTGCTAGTGTTGAAGTACAAAGTGCATAATCAGTTTTTCAATATCACCCATTGTTTTTGAAAAAAAAAACGATATTCTCATAATAAAAAGTAGCATGGTCAATTTTTTTCAAAAGGAAAAAAACTAAAACTGTTTCAGCATGTTTTGTAGTATAACGTGCCGAAATCAGTTTTTCAATATCGCCCATTGTTTTTGCAAAAAAGTAGCATGCTAATTTAAAAAAAAAACTGTTCCCGAGTGTGCTAGTATTGAAGTACAATGTGCATAGTCAGTTTATCAATATCACCCATTATTTTTGTAAAAAAAAAAACGATATTCTCGTAAAAAAAAAGTTGCAGTGACAATTTTTTTTCAAAAGGAAAAAACCTAAAACTGTTTCAGAATGTTTTCCAGTATAACGTGACGAAATCAGTTTTTAAATATCACCCATAGTTTTTGCAAAAAAGTAGCATCGCCAATTTAAAAAAAAACTGTTCCCGAGTGTGCTAGTTCTATAGTACAATGTGCCGAAATCAGTTTTTCAATACCACCCATTGTTTTTGCAAAAAAGTAGGATGGCCAATTTAAAAAAAAAAACTGTTCCCGAGTGTGCTAGTATTGAAGTACAATGTGCATAGTCAGTTTATCAATATCACCCATTATTTTTGTAAAAAAACGATATTCCCGTAAAAAAAAGTTGCAGTGACAATTTTTTCTCATAAGAAAAAAACCTAAAACTGTTTCAGAATGTTGTCCAGTATAACGTGACGAAATCAGTTTTTCAATATCGCCCATTGTTTTTGCAAAAAAGTAGCATGCTAATTTAAAAAAAAAACTGTTCCCGAGTGTGCTAGTATTGAAGTACAATGTGCATAGTCAGTTTATCAATATCACCCATTATTTTTGTAAAAAAAAACGATATTCTCGTAAAAAAAAAGTTGCAGTGACAATTTTTTTTCAAAAGGAAAAAACCTAAAACTGTTTCAGAATGTTTTCCAGTATAACGTGACGAAATCAGTTTTTAAATATCACCCATAGTTTTTGCAAAAAAGTAGCATCGCCAATTTAAAAAAAAACTGTTCCCGAGTGTGCTAGTTCTATAGTACAATGTGCCGAAATCAGTTTTTCAATACCACCCATTGTTTTTGCAAAAAAGTAGGATGGCCAATTTAAAAAAAAAAACTGTTCCCGAGTGTGCTAGTATTGAAGTACAATGTGCATAGTCAGTTTATCAATATCACCCATTATTTTTGTAAAAAAACGATATTCTCGTAAAAAAAAAGTTGCAGTGACAATTTTTTCTCATAAAAAAAAAACCTAAAACTGTTTCAGAATGTTGTCCAGTATAACGTGACGAAATCAGTTTTTAAATATCACCCATAGTTTTTGCAAAAAAAGTAGCATCGCCAATTAAAAAAAAACTGTTCCCGAGTGTGCTAGTTCTATAGTACAATATGCCGAAATCAGTTTTTCAATACCACCCATTGTTTTTGCAAAAAAGTAGGATGGCCAATTAAAAAAAAAAACTGTTCCCGAGTGTGCTAGTTTTGTAGTACAATGTGCCAAAATCAGTTTTTCAGCATTACCCACTGATTTTGTAAAAATCGGTATTTACGTAAAAAACTAGGCAAGTAAGAAATTAAATTTTCAATATCACGCAGTTGTTACAAAAAATGATATTTTAGTAAAAAAAAAAAACGAAGCACGACCAATTTTTTTTTAAAGAAATCAAAGCTGTTCGAGTGTGCTAGTGTTGAAGTACAATGTGCATACTCAGTTTTTCAACATCACCCATTATTTTTGTAAAAAGCGATATTCTCGTAAAAAAAGTAGTATGGTCAATTTTTTTTCAAAAGGAAAAAAAACTAAAACTGTTCCAGAATGATTTGCAGTATAACGTGCCGAAATCAGATTTTCAATATCATCTATTGTTTTCGCAAAAAAGTAGCATGCCAATTTAAAAAAAAAGCTGTTCCCGAATGTGCTAGTTCTGTAGTACAATGTGCCGAAATCAGTCTTTCAGCATTACCCATTGATTTTGTAAAAGTTATATTTACGTAAAAAGTAAGTAAGAAATTAATTTTTCAATATCACGCAGTTGTTACAAAAAATGATATTTTCGTAAAAAAACGAGTGTGCTAGTTCTATAGTACAATGTGCCGAAATCAGTTTTTCAATACCACCCATTGTTTTTGCAAAAAAGTAGGATGGCCAATTTAAAAAAAAAACTGTTCCCGAGTGTGCTAGTATTGAAGTACAATGTGCATAGTCAGTTTATCAATATCACCCATTATTTTTGTAAAAAACGATATTCTCGTAAAAAACTAGCATGGTCAATTTTTTTTCAAAAGGAAAATAACCTAAAACTGTTTCAGAATGTTTTGTGCAGAAATTAGCATTTCAATATCACCCATTGTTTTTGCAAAAAAGTAGCATGGCGAATTAAAAAAAAAGCTGTTCCCGAGTGTGCTAGTTCTGTAGTACAATGTGCCGAAATCAGTTTTTCAGCATTATCCATTGATTTTGTAAAAATCGATATTTACATAAAAAAGTAGGTAAGTAATTAATTTTTCAATATCACGCATTGTTTGTACAAAAAATGATATTTTCGTAAAAAAACGTAGCATGACCAATTTTTTTTTTAAAGAAACCAAAGCTGTTCGAGTGTGCTAGTGTTGAAGTACAATGTGCATAGTCAGTTTTTCAACATCACCCATTATTTTTGTAAAAAACGATATTCTCGTAAAAAAGTAGTATGCTCAATTTTTTTTCAAAAGAAAAAAAAAACTAAAACTGTTCCAGAATGTTTTGCAGTATAACGTGCCGAAATCAGATCAATATCACCTATGTTTTTGCAAAAAAGTAGCATGCCAATAAAAAAAAATTGTTTCCGAGTGTGGTACTTCTGTAGTACAATGTGCCGAAATCAGTTTCTCATCATGACCCATTGTTTTTTGTAAAAACTCAATATTTTCGTAAAAAAGTAGGTAAGTAAGAAATTAATTTTTCAATATCACGCATTGTTTTTACAAAAAACGATATTTTCGTAAAAAAAGTATCATGACCAATTTTTTTTTTAAAAGGAAAAGAACTAAAACTGTTTCAGAACGTTTTGCAATATAATGTGCCCAAATCAGTTTTTCAATATCACCCATTGTTTTTGCAAAAAGGTAGCATAGCCAATTTTAAAAAAAAGCTGTTCCCGAGTGTGCTAGATCTATAGTACAATGTTCCGAAATCAGTTTTCAGCATCACCAATTGTTTAAAAAAAAAACGATATTTACGTAAAAAAAAGTAGAATATACAATTTTTTCTTCCAAAAAACCTAAACTGTTCGAAAATGTGCTAGTTTTGCGGTATAATGTGACGAAATCAGTTTTTTAATACCACACATTCTACGTGAAAAAAATAACACGGGCAATTTTCTTTCTTAAATAACCCAAAACTGTGCCACAAGGTTCTGAAACTTCTTTTTGATAGTGATACAATGTGACATAACTTTTATCACTCATCTAGAAAACCAATATCACCCATTGTTTTTAGAAAAAACGATGTTTTCGTAAAAAAAAAGTAGCATGGCCAATTTTTTATCCAAAAAATCAAAACTTTTAGAATGTGAAATTGCAGTGTAATGTGCCGAACGTAGTTTCTTCAGTATCATTGTTTTTGTAACAAAACTATATTTCCGTATTGTATCTATAGTATTTATACCTAGTTACAATTATAATAGTTACAATTTAGTGACGAACATTAGTTTTCAGCGTATTGTAGAATAACAATAGTAGAACTGACCATGTTTGCTTATTTTTATGAACAAATTGTAGAAAAACAGATTTAAGCACATTATACAATAAAGCAGTGCATGCTTGTACAATTTTAGAATTTTTCTCAAAATGCACATTTTTCGAAGTGAAATTCAAAAAATTATAAGTGCGATAAGAAAAACAAGTTTCAGCACAATGTACATGAACATTAGCACAGCCTGACACAATTTTGTTTTTTTTAGTCACGAAAAAATCGATTTTGCAGAAACAATGTGTAATGTTAGAAAAACTGATTTCGGCACCTTATACTGCAAAACTGGCACATTATGGAACAATTTTGGTTTTTTTAAAGAAAATAAAATTGGCCATGCTACTTTTTTTACGAAAACGTCACTGTGCTAAAACTATATGTGGTACTCAAAACTGAATTCGGCACATGATACCACAATATTAGCACATTCGAGCATAACTTTTGTTTTATCGACAAAAGTCGCTAATGAAAAAAAGTTTTTTTCTTCAAATTATGGCTTGTTTTTTTTTAGATGAATCAAAAAAAGTTAAGGCACATCGTAGCACAATCCTAGAAGAATCTGGCACAAAATTTCTTTTTTTCAAAATCGATAATGGTGAGCTAAGTTCCATCACATTTATAATAGTATGAATATAATAAACTAGCAATAACGTGTAAGAATATCACATTTGAAAGACTTACGAGTTAAGTATATAAGTTCGGATAACTATAGGTATTATGCTCGTTTAATACAGGGTGATTCATTAGTCTGGCCAAACCAGATATATTTATTATGAAAAACACCAGCACAACTTACTAGAGAATAAAAAAGTCCCTCGCAAGTTCCACATTTTAAAATTAGTTAGAAATGTGTAAGTAAACGGCAAGTATTGTCATAGGAAGGTGATTTACCAGCCAACCGGGCCACCTGCCAGCGGTGTCACTTAAGGCAAAGGCGATTTGTCTGCAAGCAGAAGAACCTGAAAAAAATTAACTACCATAAAAGAGTGATTTGTCTGCCGACAGAGCCACTTGAAAGAAGTTTTCTATTATAGAAATATTGGCTGCTAGCGGGAGAACTCGGGACCAGTTTTTTACTATAAGAGTGTGATATGCCTGCCAGGGGAGGCACTTGAGAAAAGAGTTTTGTACAATAGAAGAGTAATTTGTCTGCAAACTACACCAGGCGAGAGAAGTTCATCTACCATACAAATCCTACCTACCAGCGATGTCACTTTAGGCAAGTTGAAACGGTGGTTTGTCTGTTAGCGGAAACACTTAAGAAGATTTTTCTACCATAAGAGGGTGATTTACCTGCCAAAAGGGCCACTTGAAGTGAGTTTTCTACCATAGAAATGTTGGCTGCTAGCCAAGAGGCCGATTTGCCTGCCAACCGGCACTCTCAAGGGAAGTTTTCTATAGAAATATTTCCTACTAGCGCGCTCACTTGAGGAAAATTTTAGATTAATGGAGGATAATTTACCAGTGAACGGAAGCGCTCAAGACCAGTTGTCTACCATAAAAGTGTTCTAGGCAATAGGGGGTGATGCAAACCGGGCCAACTAAGGAAAGTTTTTTTATCATAAGAATGTTATCAGTCGGTGATGTCCATTGAAGTTTCATACTATAAGACGGTGGATTGTCTACTAGCGGAAGCATTTGAAAAAAAAGTGTCTACTCATAAGAGGGTGATTTGCCTGCCGACTGAGCCACTAAAATAAAGTTTTCTACCATAGAAATATTACCTGCTAGGTCACTTGACAAATGTTTTCGATCATAAAAGGGTTATTTACATTTGCGGCGAGTTTTCTACCTTAACAGAGCGATATACCTGCCAACCGGGTCACTCGAGGGAAGTTTTCTACCATAGGAATGTTATCTGCTAGTGATGTCACTTGCGAGCGGTCGAGACGAGTTTTTTACCGAAATAGTTTGATATGCCTGTCAGAGTAAGCATTTCAAAGGTATTGTACAATAGAAAGGTGATTTGACTGCCAACAGAAGCACTTGAGACGAGTTTTCTGCCATAGAAGGGTGATTTTGCAGCAAACCGGGTCAGACATGGGAAGTTCTTCTACCATAAGAATGTTACCTGTCAGCGATGTCTATTGAGACAAGTTTTACACTATAAGGTGAGGGTTTGTCTGCTACCAGAATTACTTGAAAAGAATTTCTATCATAAGAGGGCGACACGCCTGCCGACAGCGCCACTTTAAGAAAGTTTTCTACTATGGAAATGTTCCCTGTTAGTTTTCAATCATACAAGATAATTTGCCTGTGAACGGGAGCACTCAGGACGAGAAAAGTATTGTACAAAAGAAGGGGGATTTGTCTGCAAATTATGCCAGTCCAGGGAAGTTTTTCTACCTGGAAGCGACGTCACTTGAGGAAAGTTTTCTACTATAAGACGGTGGTTTCTCTGCTAGAGGAAGCACTTGTGAAGAGTTTTCTACCATAATATGATTTCCCTGCCAAAAGGCCCACCATAGAAATGTTACTTGCTATCGGGGCACTTGAGAAAGGTTTTGATCATAACAGGGTAATTTGCTTGCCAGAAGGGATATTCGAGAAGTCTTCTACCATAAGAGGGCGATATACCTGCCAACTGGACCACTCAAGAGAAGTTTTTGTTAGAGGGGTCACTGGAAGAAAGTTTTCGCTCGTAGATTGTAAGTGGGAGCACTCGAATCGAGTTTTCCACCATAGAAATGTTCCCTTCAAGTAGGGTCATTTTAGAAGAATTTTCTACAATAGAAGGGCGGTTTTTCTGCCAACGGAAGCACTTGGGACGCGTATCCTACCATAAGAGGGTGACTTGTCTGGAAACCAAGCCACCCAAGTTTTCTACCGTTGGAATGTTGTCTGTCCGTGGGGTCATTTGAGAAAAGTTTTCTACCATAGGCCTGTCAGCGGAGGTGCATGACGGTATTTTTCTACCACAAGCTATACAGCCTGTAGTGTCGTTTTTGGTTTAGCATTTAATCAAAAACAGATTGAATTCTTATAGCGTTAAAATATACAGCACTCCTTAAAAATATTTGAATAAAACAAGTTGAATTCTTGCACATTGTTAAAAAACATTATTCAAAACATATTGATGCATAATTCTTACAGTACTTTCGCGCCTGGTAAAACGACATCCACATGACGTAATTCTGTTTGTTTACATCAGTTTAAAAGCTACTTTCACAAGATTCATCCACGCGTTTCATGCATGCTAAGTGAAACACTAAATAATTCTTCACGAACTTAATTATTCCATTACAATGTAGCAAAAATATATTTACAAAATTAGACATAGATAAACCATTAAATCTATAATATAACAACATTAACGTATATAATTCACACATCCGAATGGTAATACCTGAAGTTTCACATCGACTCGTTACGTAACACCGCCAAAGCGTTGGTTAAAAACAAATTGATTTGAAATCTTTACTTAGCTAAAAAACATTGATACAAAATTCTTACAGCATCAAACGCCATTCGCTAAAAATAGATTGGTGCAAAAATTCTTACAGCGTCTATCGGCATTCGTGGTTTAAAATGTTCGCCATATATTTTGGCATTCTTTAAAGGAGTAAATGCGCAAGGCATATCCAATTTTTAAAGCTCATTATCTCTTATACAGAATTGAACTTTCCTAGAATGAGTCTTTACATTTTGCTTTGGCTTTGCATAATTTTAAGGTTGCCTATTTTTTACGCGGCATAGAGACAGATATACCGATTGTTAAGAATGATTTAATTTTTCTCACGAAAAATCATAATAAAGCAGTTGCAAATTTTTTTTGAGAGAAGAAAATTTTTTTCTCTTAAGTTCCATAGTTGATACACTGACTATTTAACAAATCGTCTTACAAGAAACCCCAAATCTAAGCGAGTAAACTGTATAGAACTTTTGAGTAAAATTACGTACACGTATAATGATTCTATTGCTTTCTTTATTTTTGAGAAAAGTATTTTGGATTTGCCTTCAAAAAATATTTCTTTATTGGCCGATTTCGTTGAGTTATACAGTTGCAACGGACAAATACACAATTCTACGGTATTATCTTATTGGATACCATTTAGAATGTTGAAAATCTATATTTATGATAAAAATATTATTGAACAATACATTGAAAATTTAAATTTATGCAAAAAATGTGTAATCGCTGTTTGGTGAACACCTTTTTGTATTCGTCACATTGAAAATCACTTTTATTGAACACCTTTTGGATGCACTACATTAAAATTTTTGCAAGTTAGTGATCATATCGTTGTGGTAGGGAAGTGCCAAATAATAATATCGTACCGTATCGGACACCATTTTGGATCCGGCATAAGAGAATATGAAATTATGTAAATTGAAATAAACATATTTGGATGCACTACACTGAAAGCTTACGTTTATGCAGAAAATTGGTGGCCATACAATTATTTTATCTTATTGGACGTCATTTTGTGTTCGGCATAGTAAAATATTGAAGTATAGCAAACTCTATTGAACATATTTTGGATGCACTCCATTGATTTAAAATTGTTGAGGATGTCGTTGTAGGAAAGTAGTATCAAATTATAATATTTTATCTTATTGGACATCATCGAGTATCGGGCATAATTAAATTAATGAATTACGATTAATGTTATTGAACATCTTTTGGATGCTTTAAATCAAATATTTATTCGTTATTTTATTATTGGACGTCATTTGTAACAGGTACAACTAAAATATTGAATTATGGTCAATTTTATTGAAAATGTTGTGGGTGCACTACATTGAATATTTACGTTTATGCAGAAATTTAATGATCATATCATTATTTTTAGTTGGACGCCACTTTGCGGGCAGAATAATTAAAATTATTAATTAGAATTAATGAGTAAAAAATAAAATAGAATTAATTAGAATTATGGTAAATTTTATTGAACATCTTTTGGATGCACTACATTTATACGGAAAGTTGGTGATCACATCGTTATTTTGTTATTATGCACACTTAAAATATTGAATTATTTAAATGTTAGTGAACATGTTTTGCACTACATTCAAAATTTACATCTAGGCAGAAATTTGGTCATCATAATGTTATTTTTTATTGACGCCATTTTGTAACGCTACAATTAAAATATTGAATTATTTTAAATTTTATTGAACATCTTTTGGGTAAACTATATTAAAAATTTACATTTATGCTGAAAATTCACGATTATATTAAGTAAGAGGATAAAACTTTTTATTGCATCTTCATATTGCACGTCGCTTTGTATTAAGCATAATTAGAATAATGAATTACGATAAACTTTATTGAAAAGCTCGTTATTGTATGTTAATGGCCGCCATATTGTATTCTGTATAATAAAATACACGATTTTGTTGTTATGGCAATCAATCAAATCTTATTATTGTATCTTACTACACACCACTTTATATCAGGGCTAATTAGAATAATGACTTATGATAAACTTTATTGAACATCCATTGGATGTAGTACTTCGAAAATTTACATTTATGCAGAAATTTGGTAATTATATTGTTATTTTATTATTGGACGCCATTTGTAACGTCCTAATTAAAATACTGAACTATGGTAAATATTATTGAACATATTTTGGGTTAACTATGTTAAAAGAGCGCCTTCTTCTATATCTTCTGTTTCATATAAGCTAGATTAATAAAATTTGGGATAGGGTTATAGTTTAGTTGTGTGCATATTTTAAAATTATTCACGTGTATACAGGTTGTTTATTTAAAGATGACCAAACTATAATAAAAAAAATTTAACTGGAACACCCAGTATATTATTAGTTTTTTGAATTCTACACATTGTTCCTAACAAATTATCAATACATTTCCCTATCCCTAAATATAGCCGTTTTTGAGTTATGTCGATTTTTATTTAAAAAAATTGAAATTGCAGAGAGAGCTTTGAAAATGTACCTCCTTAACCGTTGAAAAACAAAAGTTATCTAATTTATATCAGAACAAGTACACAGATAGAGCTTTCTTATAATGCAAAGAAAATGTCATAATTGCATACAGGGTGTTTACAATTCACTTGCCAATCAGACATTCTTCCAACTAGTAAAAGTTTACTTTTTCTAATAGAACACCCTGTATATTATTCAGTTTTTGGTTTCTATATAATAACCCCTATCAATTCAATATACAGTTCCCTATCCCTAAATATAGCCGTTTCCGAATTATTTTCAATTTTTCAAAATGTATAAGATTATTGGAACATTTTCTTAAATCCACGGCCTCGTATAAATAGAAAAAAAAAGAGTGGAAAACAATTGTATTGCAAATTAAAAAACGTAAACAGAAACTAATACACTATAATTATTAAAATTATTTCTAAAAATACAAAACTAATAAAATAAAAAAAAAATAATTTAACGCTAATCATTAGCGATAATGATTTATAATAATTGTTCAAAATATTGTCCGTTTTCTCGGATGCAGACCTGAAGTCGATCTTTAAAAGATTGTTCAACTCTACGCCACAACTCAGGAGTAATGCTATGAAAACCCTGTGTTATACGATTACGCATATCTTCGGCAGTGGTTGTGGTTCCCTATAGACAATACTTTTTATGTATCCTCATAAAAAGAAATCTATTCTTGTCAGATCAGGGGACCTAGCTGGCTACCTCACAGGTCCATTTCGCCCAATCCATTTATTTGGAAAGACTCTATTGAGAGAATCTCTTACATCTGCAGAGTAGTGAGCAGGAGCGCCATCATGTTGATACCACATTGTGGCTATAATATCAAGAGTAATATTTTCTAATAAGCCCGGTAAATCGTTACGCAAACAGTTAAGGTACTTCTCACCATTCAAGTGTCCATCAAAAAAGAATGGACCGATGACATAATCCCCAACGATGGCACCCCAGACACTTAAAGACGACTTATGTTGATTATCAACTTGTCTTCATAAATGTGGATATTCTGAGGAATAATAATCAAAATTATGTGTATTAACAAATCCATTCTTATGAAATGTTGATTCGTCTGTCCATAACAAATTATAAAAAAAATTTGGGTTTTGAGTAATTTTTTCTCTGGCCCAGTTACAAAATATTACTCGATGATCGGTCTGCATCGCTCAATTCTTGGTGTAACTGAATATGATAGGGATGTAAGCGATTCTTCTTTAAAAGACGGCCTACTGATCTCTCACTTATACCAACTATTTCACTCATGTCCTTTTGGCTTCTGTGATGATTCTCTTCGATGGCGAGAAGAACCCTCAATTCACTATCTTCATTTGTAGAAGGTTTAACATGTTCATGTTTGGAGTAATTGGCACATGAAGTTGCAATAAATCTACTCATAACATTCTGAAACGATCTTGCGTTTGGATGTCTTCTTTCTGCATATCTTTCAGCATAAATTCTGCTGACCAATAAACAGTTTCTTTCTGCAGCACCCAACACGAATATCATATCAACTAACTCATTTTGTGTAAAATTAATTTTATAAAAATCTTGATTACTAACAATAACACTCGTAAATGGTCAACTACAGTTGTATTTATTTACGTCAAACATTCAATTTTTATAAGAAGCACACTTGATTTTATAATTTTACTTGAAATTGAAGTAAATATTTGTCAAATTCTTGTTAACATGCAATGCCTCCAGCACAAAAATTGTAATTAGTCTTCTATCATAATATATTAGTTTTTATTGCGTTTTTTAATGTATAATACAATTGTTTTATTATGTTCTTTTTTATCTAAACGAGGCCATAGATTTAAAAATGTCTCAATAATCTTATACATTTTGAAAAATTTAAAATAATTCGGAAACGGCTATATTTAGGGATAGGGAGTTGTATGGCGAACTGATAAGGGTTAATATGTAGAAACCAAAAATGTAATAATATACAGGGTATTTTATTTGAAAAAGTAAACTTTTACTAGTTCGAATAATGGTTGATTGGCAAGTCAATTATAAGCACCCTGTACGCAATTATGTCATTTTCTTCACATTAAAAGAAAGCTCTATCTGTGTACTTATTCTCATATAAATTAGATAACTTTTATTTTTCAACAGTTAAGGAGGTACATTTTCAAAGCAAACTCTGTAATTTCAATTTTTTTAGAAAAATCGAAATAACTCAAAAACGGCTATATTTAGGGATAGGGAAATATATTGCGAATTTGTTAGGAACAATGTGTAGAATTCAAAAAAGTAATATACAGGGCGTTCCATTTAAATTTTTTTATAATAATTTGGTCCTCTTTAAATAAACAACCTGTATTCGCGTGAATAATTTTAAAGTATGCACACAACTAAACTATAACTGCATTCCAAATTTTATTAATCTAGCTTATATAAAACGGAAGATATAGAAAAAGGCGCTCTTGTCGCCGGATCCTGTATATATATATATATATATATATATAGATATATATATATATATATATATATATATATATATATATATATATATATATATATATATATATATATGGTGTCCACAAACTCTTTTCACAAAAGAAAACTGCAGATTCTAGAGCAGATTTTATGTCGATTTAACGTAAATTACCTTAATACAAAAATACTTCCTAAGAGAGCTGGAGCTCTTGAAAGATGGCGCCCTAACATCGGTTTAATTCTAATATCTTCAAAATGGTTTCCCTTTAAATGATAGCGTTCTGTACATTTATTTATTTAGTGGAATATGCCCAATCGTATGACATGAATATGATTTTTTAGTTGTACTCATACGCGGCTCGTTTGGGCGGGGCATTGGACATTGTTATTATTAACTTTTTTGTTTTTCAAAATTTCGCGATTTTAACATACAATTTAAAAAATATCGATTTTTTCATAAAAGAATGATACTCTTGTCTGAAGTCGCTACAGCGCACCGTTTTCGAAATAAGTCGATTTGAACTTTTCATGTGTTAATCATATTTTTATAAAATTAACTAACGAATTCATTTACAAATATAAAAGATGGCTATGGTAAATAAACAAAATAGCAATTGCGTGAACGTCAAACTGCTCTCGTATCATAAATTAATTTTGCTTTAGAAAGTAAGAAATAAATTCGGGTAAAAAATAATCGTTTTTTATACAAAAAAATGTTGCTCACACAATTAATAATAAAAAAATTCAAAATGACAACTGAAAGCTGAAACACAAAACTGAATCTACAAAAGATGCTCCACATGACGACCATCCGTTTCTATGCACAAATTTATTCGTTTATGAAGATTGCCGAATTTTTGCAAAAATTCCCCTAATGTTCCTAAATTCGTCGCAGGCATTCTGAACTCTTCTCCAAAGCTGAACGCGTGTTTCTATTGATTGGGAATAAACCATTGATTTTAGTCCCAAACACAAAAATCGCAAGGATTTAAATCTGGAGACCTTGCTGACCAAGCAACCCGGACCGCCTCTTCCGATCCATCGCTCTCGGTAATTGTTATATGTACGTCCATTTAGTGTTACTAGAAGTGTTATTTCTTTGTGTTTGTGGATAGCAATGAAATACGTCAATAAACTAACTTTACTTTTAGATAATTTGTATGCATCATCACTTTTAGATGCGTTTTTCTCGGAAACCGTTGGCCCTAGCGACTTTAACAAGGTATACCTTTCTCAACTAGAAAAGACAGGGAAAGAGATTTTTCTAGTTCAAAATAACATACAGGGTGGAACAAAAAGGTTGTAACGGTTTAAAAGGTTGAAAATCGTCGCCGGTGGCGTCCTCTAGAGGATACAGCGAAATTAATAATATATTTGAGTTTCTTTCCCAAAAAACCTCCGTATACGAAAATTCATGAAGTTAGCTGGAAGTAGTCGAAAGATATTAAAGGAAATGTGATTTATTTTTTGGATTTTGACATCCTGTATCTCCATTAGTATCAACTTTTGGACTAAGGAAAATTTAGTCAAATCGGCTTATTTTGACGTAAATAATCTCCAGTTAACGTATGACCCATTCTTTTCAGGACACCCTGTATATACAGGGTGCGGCATTAGTGCAAAAAACTTATTAACAAAAATTATACGCAACTTCAAACTACACATTATAAAATTATTTTCGAATTTACAGGGTGTGACATATTAGCAGGGTGAACCAAAGATACTTTTTTTTAAAAGGGACACCCTATATATTATTTCAAATTTAGTTAAGCATCTCATATTTCCAATATAGGGTTTCATTACGTTACACAGGTATTTCAAAAGTTATGGTCAATTGTACACGAAAATCATTCTCATTTCAACGTCATGTATACCCTAGACAGAATAACCTAACAATAATTTTTTCCACGTAACTTTTTGACATTGGTACAGTGTTACGCGAAAGTGCTATTTATTTATTATTGCACCAATTGAATATAGAACGAGTCAAAACTCGATCACATGATTTAATCCATTTTTTCAAATAAATCGCCCTTTATTTTATTTTAAAAAGTGAAAATGCACTTTACGTTCTTTCATTTTTATTAAGCACTCCCTATAGCTAAATCGTTAATTTCCGAGTTATTTTCAGTTTAATATCAGAAAGAGATTTTTTAAAAAATTTCTATTATATCAAGTTAACCGTGAACAAATAAAAGTGTGGCAAATTATTATAAAAAATTCCAAAAACATCGATTATTAAGACAAAATTCTTATAAAATTAATCACGGCTAACTATTATACTAGAAATTTTTAAAAAATCTCTTTCTGTTATTAAATTGAAAATATCTCAGAAATTAACGATTTTAGCTATAGGGAGTGCTTAATAAAAATGAAAGAACATACAGTGTATTTTCACTTTTAAAATAAAATACAGGGTGATTCATTTGCAAAATTGACAAAATAATGTGTTCGAGTTTTGGCTCTAATTCAATTGGTGCATAATAAAGAAATAATTCTGTAACACTGTACCAATGTTTGGAAAAATTATTGTTAGGTTGTTGTGTCTAGAATACAGGACGTTGAAATGAAATGATTTTCGTATAATTGACCATAACTTTGAAATACTTACGTAATGAAACCCTTATAGAAGTATGGAGATGAGCTTAGTCTAAATTTGAAGTAATATATAGGGTGTCTCATTTAAAAAGAAGTATGTTTCGTTCACCCTGGTAATATGTAACACCCTGTAAATACGAAAATAATTTTATAATGTGAAGTTTGAAGTTGCCTATAATGTTTGTAACTAACTTTTTTGATATTTCCTTTAATAACGGATATATCGCACTTCGACACACTAATGCCGCACCCTGTATCCTGTATATACAGGGTGTCTCTTAAAAAATGGGAAATCCTGAAACTGGAGATTCCTTACATGATTTCATGACGATTGAGCAAAACACATGTTATACAATGGTTGATAGTTTACGATATACAGGATGTCAAAGTTTCGTAATTTTTTTAATTTTTTTAAATTTTCTCCTAGTATTCTAAATTTATGTACCTCGAATTTAACGTAATGTTTAGGACACTATGACCCATCTCAAAATTTTCAGGGTGCAGATTTTTCCGGGGTTATGTATCATTTAACCCATATGAACTTTTTTGGAGGCCGCCCCTGGCCTCTGGAAATTAAGTGCAGCGAATGCATGTTCAATTTAGAAACTTTTTTGCCTCTTGCATTTCTTGGATATTTCTGAGTTAATTGAGGAAAACCAATTTAGATTCAGTTACAAAAATTTTTGAATTTGCTAGTTTTACTAAGTACGCTTATGTCAAAATCACACGCTACAAATAAATTATTTAAATGTCAAATTGCTTGACAGTAATTTCGTTTCTTTTAATGCTGTAAAACAAGAAGTTTATCAATAAAGGTAAAGATGCCACGCCATAACGAATTTACTAATGAAGAAATGAGTGATATGCTGTGCTCAAACAAATTTTAATGATTTGACTGCTTTACGAAGATATTTAGAGCGATATTCAAATCGAAGACAACCAAACAACAAACTATTTAGAAACCTCTATAACCGCTTGAGGGAAACGGGTTGTTTTCGTCCAAAAAGACATCACGATCGGTCAGAAATAATAAATGTGGATCAGCAAGGAGAAGTTATCGTACGGGTTTCGGACGATAGAGGTAAGTACTCGTCGCTTAGGGGATAAGCGCCACCTCGATATGGAAAATATTACAAAAATAGAATCTGTATCCCTATAATTACATTCCCGCACAAAATTTACTACCGCAAGATCTTTATGCTTACTTGCGATTCGCCCAATTTTTAAGGGTAACATAACGCTGATTAAAATTTTTTAAGTTCAATTTTATTTACCAATGAGGCAATATTTAATTTTTAATTTTAGAAACGACCCCTTTTGGGAAAATCCCTTTGCTATGAAATTCACGAATTCAAGATAAGTGTTTGGTGTGGGGTAATTTCGGATTTTTTTATTGATCCGTTTAGACTACCTCCAAATTTGAACGGGCCTCTGTATTTATTGTTTTTGCAACAAAACCTAATGAACTCCTTGATGATGTACCACTAGATCTAAGACTACGAATGTGGTTTATGCGCCAGGTACGCGAATTCTTAGTTGAAAATTTACTGCAATTCCTCTAGAACAGTCTCTCGAATTAGATGATTTTCTCAGTAATGTGCTGAAAACGATGATAGAATATACGTATTTTCCTACCAGTTAAACATTTAGTAATCTCGTAATAACCCTTACAATGAGAAGAAATGATAATTGTTACCAAAATTTTCTCCTCCCAGCCTTCGTTCGCTGTTAGATATACACCGTCGAGCCTTTAACAACACATAGTAACTGCATTTGGACACGCCAACCGTTGTTTGTAATTATTTTCGAATGATCGATCCTTTACACTTCTAAAGTACTCTAATGGGCCCTCAGGGCAACTTTATGTGGAAATGTCAATTATCTCCATAACGCCTTTCCGTATCCACACGACACGACAATACTGTCGTCGGAATTTGTATAAATTAGCAAACGATTATTAGACTCAAGTGACACAATATGTGTGAACCTAACAATTGTTTTTTATTGATTGTGGTCCAGAACGGTAAGTTCATCCTACCGTGCTAAAGCACTCAGGAACGCTTCGGAGGATGGATAGCGGAATATTCAATTGCCAAGAGATGCCTATGAACGGCTATCTTAAGTTTTTTTTATATCGTAAGTGAGAGTTAACAGGAAATAGGGAAATCCTTCCATAGTTTAGAAGCCGTGTAGAAGAATTTGGATTGCACACGTTTGGTAGGATATGCGGAGATTTGTACTGAACATTGATGGTGTGAATGAGCTAACCGAGTATTCCTAGCAAAAGTGGCCCGAGATCGTATCAAAGAATTTAATTCAACAGCAGAAATACCGAAAATACAAAAAAAGAACTCTAACAATTCTTCTCTGCTCAAAGGACTGTATGTCAGAACTTAAGGACGGGTCATCTATAAACCTAATCCCTCTTTTTGGAAAACGATCAACGATATCAAGAGTGTATTGAGGAGCACCAATCCAGAGGTGAGAATTATATTCTAGATGAGGTCGAATGTGGGCCTTACACAGCAAAAAGATTTGTCGGGAAGTAAAGTATTGCTTAGATCTGTACAGAAAGCCTATTTTACGAGAAGCTGCTTTAGTAGCCAACATAAGATGATCAACCCATGATAGATTTGAAGATACAGTCATTTCCAACATAGTAACAGAGTTCGAAAACTTAAGATCTGAGCAATTCATACTTACGACAGAAAACGGCCAATCTTTTTTGGCGGACACAAGGCAACGCTGATTTTTATTAGCATTAAATTTAACTAGATTATTAGTTCCCCATTCAAGGATATGTTTAATACCTTTATTATCGAAATTGACATTTCAGCTTTAATATCTTGATTTGACTTTACCATTATGAGCAGACTGAGCTGAACTACAAAAAGAGTGGTATCGTCAGCAAAGCAATGGACCGAGTTAGTCGTTGAAGAAATAAGATCATCTATTTATAGCAGAAAAGTGTAGGCGGTACAGCTGATCCCTGCGGCACGCCCGCGCTAATGCCATCTTCTTTTGAAAAGAAGCCATCAATTACATCACGTATTCGTCTTTTATCAAGGAAACTGGAAAACAACTTGCAGAAAAAGTGTGGGAATCTATAACTGATACCTCGCTTTAATATAAACTTTTTTTGAAAAGAAGCCATCAACTACAATACATATTCGTTTTTTAACAGGGAAACTAGAAACCCACTTGATGAGCGAATTATTTAGCCCAAACGATGTTAGTAAACACTTATGTTAAACTTGGTCAAATGCTTTTGAGATATCTAAAGCGACTACAAGTGAGCCACTAAAGATAAATGAACGAATTCGCCAGATGGCATATCCAAAAGCTGGGTGGTGTTCTCACATCCTTCTCCTCCAAATATCATTGTAATGGAAGTGTTAGTAAGGGTCGCCCAAACACATTTGGGAAGCTGAGGACCTCCTTTCTAAAGAAATTAAAAAACTCAAATTAACATATCTAATTTTTTATAATAGAAATACTTAACTATTAAAGTGAAAAGTCCAAAATTACAAGAATCAGTTTACGCCTACATAGCTTTTCTGCCTGTCTCCATTTTGGCATTTGTTATTTTACTGAAACTTGTGTTTTTAAGTAATTCCTGGTCAATACTGAGCGTCATTAAGTGATGATAGATTAAGTCGGTGATGACCTTTCTTTTTTAGCTTTAACTCTAAACGTGGGAGTTTAAGTTGCCTCCCATAATGGGCGATACCAGTATCATTACTCTATACCCGTCTCATCTAAATGGTTACAAAATAAAATCAGACGTGAAATTATTTTGTGTAATTACGTATAAATCTGGGAAAAGCAAAAACGTTTACTTTACTTTCATTGTAAACAGTGCTGTTGCAATTTATCATATAATTAAGTGTTTCTGTATGTACTCATAATGCTTGTGTATTAATTTTGTTTTTATAACAAGTTTGGTTAATTATGAGTTGTGTTTAACTAAGAAAATTCTCCAAAACAATTAATTACAAGAGTGCTTAATGGGAGAGTATATAATCAGTAAGCAAACTTCCAAAATAACATGTAAACAAATAATTATGTTTGATCTTCCTGATCAAATTGAGAACTAATGAACTTTTGTACACTCGATAAACGAAGATGACCATTTATCATTTTTCAAATAGAATTTTATCATAAGTTTACACATTTTTCACAACAAAATACATATTTACATTTTCATAAATCACGAAGAAAACGATGATTTCACTAATGAATTTTAATTATTTTTTGGCTTCGTTAGTTCCATTTCGTGAACAAATATATAGTCATCACTCCTCGTTAACGCAAAAAAAAAATTGCCTCATCCTTTTTTATAAGCTACGTAGCTAAGAAATGTGGAATAACCGGCAATTATTTTTATGAATATTATGAGATATAATTATTTTGCTATTTTTCGAATATTTCTTACTTAATGGTTTAGCCTATTCATTTTTTCAATGTGTTATATGAAAAATAGCAGCTTAATAACAACAGAAACAATACTGGCTACACGCTGTAACTGATCGAAAGCGCAACAGCAAATTTATTTTAAACCTATCATTGAACAAAAAAGGAACTATGGAGAAATTCCATATCAAAATATGACCGTGTTCATTGAAAGGCCTTATTTTGTCTATAAAAAGAATTAAATATTCAAAAGGTCTTGTCTTGTTTTAAATACTTATAAAACCTAAATGTCTATTAAAAGTGGCACATTTAAGGTAGAATATTAAGAGTGCAAGTGTTTGTATTTTGACGTTAATCTGTAGGTATTTATTATTATTGTAGTTATAATATAACATTAAAAAATAAACACATATAGGATCTGTTTTACTAAATAAATTAAAATCTAAGTATTATTGAAAGCAGTTTTATCTGTACGAGGTCGCACTGGTCAACCCACAAAAAACATTGGTAAGAATCGAATCAGCACATTCACTAAATGTATTACATACAGGGTGTTCTTATTATACATTTAATCACATACTTCCTAAAATGTTTTGAGGGTTTTAGGCAACAGTATAACGTGTTTCCGCATGGAATTATGGATAGGTATGATAAAAAAAAAATTTACATACGAAAACACCATTGCCACAAAATCCCTACTCGATTTAAAACTTATTGAAGTATCAAATTTGAAGTAAGAGTATCGTTTAATAATTTTTTTTTTGTTTAAGTACGATAGATTACAGGTTAACTTATCAACAATTCACTATTCTGAATATTTTCTTTTATACCCTGGTATATACCGTTTCTATAAGAGGAATAGATTTAAATGATTCTTATGTTCAAGGTCAAACGCTCTTATAGGTACAGTTGAGTGAAGTGTTAGTTAATTTGAAAGTGTTTTATGCCATAAAATAAGATATAAAAATGTTTATACTAATCAGGGATACCTGATCTGGGATTAAAGACAGATAATAAAAAATCACAATATTATTTTATGGCATGAATGGGGAGAGAAATGGTACCGACATAATACAACCATAGTTAATACTAAAGCTCCCTTAATGGCAAGGGGGGAGCAAAAGAAAATGATACCATCATCATAAAACCATGGTTAAATGGAGTACACTTGATCGTCAAATAAATAAAATTGAAACTTAAAATTGTGAAAATGAACAGCGTCACACTATATGTGCTTAACTTAAAAAAATGAACATTATGATTGTTTTCAAACATAAACGGGGAAAGGAATTGATATTATTATAATACAACCATGGTTAAATTAAGCAAAAATAGTGAAACTCGAAATTGTAAAAATTTACCACATCACATTGTATGTGCTAAACATGAATAATTTTGTTTTAAGGAGAATAACAGTTATACCGTCACAATAAAACCATGTTTAAATTAACATTAAGTTACCCTTATTAATAAAACAAAAATAGTGAAACTCAAAACTGAACAATTTTACAATGTCACACTATGTACGCACGATTATATAATCAAAAATTATAGCATTTTAATGTTTGGGGAGGAAGACAGGGAGTTTACACATCTTAATAAAACCATGGCTAAATTACGTATACTCAGTTACCTTTTATTGTCAAAACCACGTAATAGGATTTGAATATTATAACATTATTAGTTTTTGTACGGAAAAAGAGGAAAGGAAGTGATAACATCATAATAAAATAAATAAATTAATTAATTAAAACAATAGGCAATAAAAAATGTCGAAAGTCAAAATTGCACAAATTTACCACGTCATACAGTATGCTTAACTTGAATAATGAGAAATTATAACTTTACTTTTGGACAAGAAGTGGAAAAAAAGTGATACCTACATAATAAAACCATGGTTAAAATAATGCTAAGATACTCTTTATGATAAAAAATGTAGAAATTGAGCAAACCTAATATGTCGCACTGTAGGAGCTTAACTTAAAAAAATTTATAAAAATTAATTTTGACAAAGAGGAAAGTGATACAATCATAATAAAGCCATACTTAAATTAACGCCAAAATACGCTTGATGGCCAATCCAAAATATTGAAACTCAAAATTGTGCCAGATTACCACGCCACACTGTACGTGGCTAACTTGAATTATACTGAGGGAGGAGGGAGGAGAGGAGAACGTCACAATGCTACTATAATAAGTTAAAATAACGGTCCCTTGATGATTAATCAAAATATAAGAACACAAAAGAAGCAATAGTTATCAGGTCGTACTGTGATTAAGTTGAATAACCGAAATTTATGTTTTGTTTTTCGGTCAAAGAGGGGGGGGGGGGAGGAAATGATAATAATAAGTGCAGGATTAAATTATCACCAAAGCATCCTAGAAGGTTAAACGAAAATGATGACACTCAACATTGCAAATTACATTGTATGTGCTTAACTTGAACAAAAAATCTTTTTACATACCATCATGGTAAATGAATAGTGAAGGTACCATTGATGGCCAAACAAAAATATTGAAACTCAAAATTTACCACAGTACACTGTATGTGCTTAATATGAATAAAAATTCTTATTGCAAGAAGGAGGAAAAAGGTGATACTATTACAATAAAACTGTATAATAAAAGCATGGCTAAATTATGGACCCAGTTATCCGTTATGGTCAAAAACAGTATGTGAATATTAAAAGTATATATATATATATATATATATATATATATATATATATATATGATGTTCGGAATTGCAGTGTCCAAACTTAAACATCGTATTATGCGTCCAAAATAAGCTTAGTTCCTTTTAAAATGTCTACCAGTGGCGAACGTACGGTATTTTAACTAAATATTATTGAAAGAAAAAAAAGCACGCCACTGCTTTTTCATCATTTCACAAAACAACTCTTTATTAACTAAGTTCGTAAATAATTTTACGAAAAATAGAATTCGCAACTTTCATTAACTTAGATCGTGAAAAATTTTACAAAGCACTATAAAATTATTTTGTTCATTTAACGAATGAAGAATTGTAATGTGGTCCCTAAAGTTTACAATAATTGCTCAAAATGAGCTCATCCAACTTCGATACATTTTCAGCATCTGCATTTAACTGAGTCATTGGCGTTGCTTATGAATTTCGTATTGGCTCGCAAAGTTTCACAGGCTTGCTCTATCCTTAGAATGAGTTTTTTGCCTTGTATCAACTGGTGTCGAACAAACGCGGTTTTTCAAATAACCGCACACAAAGAAGTCGACAGGGGCGATGTCGGGGAACGTGGCGGCCAGGCTCTAGCTCCTAATCGTCCAATCCACCGTTCTGGATAATTATTATTTAACCACTCACGATTTCTTTATTCGTTGATGAACAAAATAATTTAATAGTGTTCCGTAAAATTTTTCACGAGTTAAGGTAATGAAAGTTGTGAATTCTAGTTTTTGTAAAATTATTTACGAACTTAGTTAATAAAAAGTAGTTTTGTAAAATGATGTACCATTTTAGAAATTGAATTAACTCTAATTACCGTTTTACAAATTTTGCCACTAAAATTAACATTAATTGAAATTTTAGCAATTTGACCATGCATGAAAATATTTTTTATTTTTTTTTACGTGAAAACGGTGCGCTTGCGGAAAAAGTGAAGGGATCAAATTTCCTCAAAATTAAATGGAGATTTCAAAAATAATTTTTATTTTCAGAAAAAGCAGTGGCATACCATTTTTTACTTCAATAATATTCAGTTCAAATACCGTACGGACGCCACTGGTAGACATTTTAAAAAATCTTTTACACCAAAAAATGTTCTTTGATGCTCGAACGATGTGTATTAACTTTTTTAGAGATATCTAGAGTGATATGAAAGATATAATAAAAAATGATTTTTTTTTCTTAAACCTTAAACTTTTAAACACCCTGTATTTCGAAAACGAAGCATTTCTCGACATATGTTTATACAGGAAATTAGGGCTTATTTTGAACGCAGAATACGCTAATAAAGTTTGGACACAGCAATTCAGGACATCCTGTATACAGGGTGAACCGAATTTAATTTGCGTATACAGAGATATCGAAAACCGTAATAGATAGAGTATCGGTTAAATGAGAAATAAGTTTCGTAATTTGTTGGGTAGTACATGAGTATAAAGAAGTTTGGTTTTTTCCGACTAGTTCCGGAGATATTCCACAAAATCCCAAAATGCTCATTTTCGTTTTGTAAGACTAGCGTTGTCATTATAACATATCAAAAAAATTAATCTAAACTTTTTTTTTTAAATAAAATTTACTACAACTTGCCATACCAAAAATTTCAATACGACGTTTTGTCTTTTCAGGACCACCCTCAACAATATTTTTTAAATACGGACCTGGATTTTTACTACAATTTTTGTAAGGTTCTTATAGCTTAATACATTGATATAAAATTCTTGACTATTCTACTACGTTTCGTCTGTGAAAAATCATCATCTTCATGGTTTCTTACTGAAATGAATTAAATTTTTACTACATTTCTTTGTAGGTTTTGTATAATCTTAATACACTGCTATGGCATTCCTAACCATACACATTTCATCTATGATCATCATCTATAAGCCTTTTGTAATAGTCTTTAAATCAGTATTTATAAAAAAATAATGATAATCACAAAATTTAACAGTTCAGAACTTCGTCAACGAATACGAGATGCATTTCAAAAAAATTACACCCGAAAAGGTGGATGCAGCGACATCAAACATGTCAAGGAGGATTGAACTATGTATTCAACAGAATGGATTTCATTTTGAGCAACTTTCATAGCTGGTTTTTAAAAATACTCTAATTTTATTTGCTACTGTTAGGTCAGTCTTAAATTATCACATTTGTTCATTATCATTAGATGTAAAAATAAACTGTTAAATTTTGTGATTATCATTATTTTTTTTCTATTGCCATGGCGTTGGGGTGTCTGTAGTCCAGTCTGTGGATGTTTCGTTCACAGGCGACGATGGACTTTAGGTTATTGGTTTTGAGGGTGGCGTACAATGGCGCACGTAGTCTATTAGTGTTTTTATGTATGTTTTGTATGTATGTTGTAAGGTTTTGGATGGCAGCCTCTGTCCTGTCCTCGTAGTGCTTCCAACATGTTTGCGCGATTGCGCACACTGTTTAGAGTCTTTTTGAGGTCTTGGTCCCAGTTCAGTGTTTTAGAGAAGGTGAGTCCTACATATACTATGGTGTCTTGGGGTTGTAGCTGTAGATCTTTTATTTGTAGGTTGATGTTATCTGTGAATTGTCTAGGTTGTCTTGTAAGGTTGGAATGTCGGAATAGTATTGTTGGAGTTGATGGTGATTCTTCACTGGTTGGACCAGTTTGAGAATTGTCGTATTTGTTGTGGCATTAGTCTGTTTGCGGTGATTTTTCCCGGATGGTCGTACATATCGCGGTGTAGTCTGCGAATTGTGTCATCGTAATGTCTTGGTTTATAGGTAATGGAATGTCGTGTGTAGATTAGGTAGATAAGCGGAGCTAAGGCTGAACGTTGTGGTTGGTGTAAACGGTTGGAATGTGGTTGTGCCTATACTGCCCTTCACAGACCTGTCAGACAGGTATGAAAGGAGTTGGACCAAGTGATTTGAGATGTTAAGTTCTACGATTTTGTGTATCAGTCCGGCGTGCCAGAATTTATCGAATGCCTGTTTGATGTCCAGGAATACTGCCAGGCAGCCGTTTTGGTGGTTGAGGGATTTGAAGACGTCGGTGTATAATTTAACTAGTGGACCGTGACATGAGCGGTTGGATCTAAAGCCGAATTTGCTGTCTGGGATGGAGTTGTTGGCTTCGAAGTGGTCTCTTAGCCTTTTGAACATGATAGTTTCAAGGAATTTTCCCATGTAGCTCAGTAGGGATATTGGTCTATATGAGGAGGGTTGTGCGGGGTCCGAACGTGGTTTGACCTTCATGACCGTGTGAGTTGGAAAATATGAGATTGGTTGAATATTTGGGTAAGTTGTGTAATGGCGTTTGATGGTAGGTTTTGCTCAAGTTGAGCTTTGAGTAGGCTGAATAGGTCAGCCTTCTCCTGATCGGTGGTGATGATTTTACTTTGAGGGTCTAGTAGGATTACAAAACAAAAATCAAAATTATTGGTTCAAGTAAACTTTAACTCCAATATATATATATATATATATATATATATATATATATATATATATATATTATGTATGTATATTGGAGTCAAAGTTTACTTTAATCAATTACTATCAACACCAATTTTGATTTTTGTTTTGGAATGTTGATTCTTAAATTACTGAATAGTTTAGTTGTAATGTATTTTGTGTCGCTACTAATTTGTAGCATTATCAAAAAAATACATTAGGAATTTCAGAAATGTGAATTGCATTTATATAATTTTTTTAGACATTATCACACGCATAAACTTTCAAGTCAATTATTAAAATGGAATTTTGATTAAAATTTTTATATTAATATTTAAATTAACTTCACTATAGTTACTGTTTGTGCGTCCAAAACTTACAATAGTATGTTCTGAAAACACAACGTCAGACCGAATGTGATAAGTTTGAATGATATAAAGTAATAATTTGTTTGGGCAAAATTGCACAAATTTACTATAAATGTGGTTAATTTGAATAATTTTTTTTTTGCAAGAAGAAAGCAAGTAATACCATCATAATAAAACTATGGTTAAATGAAAACAAAGACATTTTTAGAAGACAGGAATAAAACCATGATCAAACAGAAGATTGAAACTCCAACATAATAAGAAATTACAATAAATTTTGTTAGGTAAGCATGAGAAAAAGAGGCGATCAGATTATAACTATGTTCAATTAACACTGGGGCACGCTAGATGGCCAACCAAAAATACTAAAACTTATGTTAACAGTATGTGCCTAACTTGAATAATCAAAATTTTTGATAAGTTTTTGAACAAAAAGTGAGAAAGAGATGATACCATCATAACATAACACTTGTCAAATTAACGCTAAGATATAATTTACAACCACAAAGATATATTTAAACTCAAAATTGTGCAGGTTTATCACGTCATACAGTATGTACTTGACTCGAATAATATGTAATTATACTTTTATTCGGGAAAGAATAAAGGAAGGATAATAAGAAAATAGAACAGAACCATAATTGTGACACCGTATGTCTTTAACTTGAATAATAAAAAAACTATATTTTCTTTGGGCAGAAAGGAAAATAGAAGCGTGAATAAATTAACACAAAGCCTTACATAGTCAAAGAAAACATCAAATATGAATAATAATTTTTTCGAAAATAAAAAGAAAAGAGAATGAGAGTGATACCATCATATTATAACCATGGTTAAATATACACTAGAGTACGCTAGATGGCCAACCAGAAATATTGAAACTCAAAATTACCCAAATTTACTTGACCTAAAGTAATTTTTTGACAAAACAAGGAAGGAAGGGAAACCATGTTAGTAAAACAGTGGTTAAACTAACACTAAGGTGTGCTTGATGATATAACATAAATATTGAAATTAAGAATTAATTATACACTGAATGTGATTAATACGAATAATAAAAAAATAATATTTGCAAAACGGAGGAATGAAGTAATAATAAAACAATAATTAAATTAATAGTTACCCTAGATGGTTAAACGAAATATTGAAACAAACTTGAATAATAAGAAATTACAATAAATTTTTTGAGGTCAGAATGGAAGAAGGATGTGATTGTATTATAAACATAGTTAAATTAACAATACGGTAGGTTCAAAAATTATATTAATTTTTAGAGCATGAAATTTATATGGTAGACTTTGGATACCAACATCCACAGAATCAAGTGCACTAAAATTATGCCTACTTAGACGGGGGTTGTACGAAAATTCCTGACCAAAAACAAAGCGTACAATAAGTCGAATGTCGCACATCAAATCTTTGTCAAATTCAAATGTTAGACTTCGAGTATTGACAGCCGCAGAATCAATTACACAAAAATTCTGGCCGACATATACGGGAGTTGTAATTCATATGGTAGATTTCGGGTACTAACATCTTCAGAATCAATTACACGATAATTCTGTCTAACGCATACATCGGGCAGAAAAATTTCGTCGCCATGAACAAAGCGTGCCACCACTCGAATAAAAATACTGTCCAACGCATACGGGGATTTTACGAAATATTTCGTCTCCAGGAACACAGCGTGTCATAATACGAAAATCGTACATCACAACTTCATGAAATTTATATGGTAAACACTCTGCAGACTCATGGGTATAAGAATACTGCTCATCATATACGGGGATTGTACAAAATATTTCATCCCCAGGAACAAAGCGAAAAAAACTCAAAAATATTTTTTAAGTTTAATAGCAGCTTTTAATTGTTTTCTAATACGATGCTTTATTTGTTTGCGGGGCAGTATTCACTCATTTAGACTGCCGTGCAAGAATTTTTTTTTAAATTTTAGAAAATCGCGGCTTTTAACCATTATGACGCTTTATTTGTTTCCGGGGTAGTATTCACCACCAAAATAACACTAAAAATTCAAGGAAATATTACATTAAAATAACACTTATTTAAAAATACAAAATTTTAGTTATTTCTGTACGCGAGACAGAACATTTGATTACACAAAAATATAATATAAAAACAATGCCAATATGTCACTTCACAACACAAATAAAACCCCAATAAACTAGACGGCGCTTACAACCGCTGTTCCATGAAAACGAGTAAATCATACGGAGTGAAGTTAAAAACGTTTTCAAATGTTCAAGGAGGATCGATAACATTGTGCACGCTTTGTTCTTGTAGACGAAATAATTCGTACAACTCCAGTATACGCTGGTATCTAGGTATTAATATCTGAACTCTAACATATTGTTACTAGCGACGAAATTTCGTAGAACCCCAGTATACGTCTGACAAAATATTAGTGTACTGGATTCTATGGATGTTAGTACTGCAAGTCCATCACATAAATTTCATGAAGATAGTTATTGCACGCTTTGTTCCTGGAGATAAAATATTTCGTACAACCCCAGTATACATTGAGCACTGTTATTGTACCCATGTTTCTGTAGTCGTTAATACACGAAGTCTACCATATCAATTTTAAGATTTGGTGTGTGATGTTGGAGTTACTGCAGGGTTTGTTCCTTGAGAAGAACCATTTCGTATAAGTTAGGTAGTGTTTTTGTACCCATGACTTTGCAGATGTTAGTACCTGAAGTCTACCATATAAATTTCATGCAGATTTGATGTACGATTTTCGAGTTGTCACGCTTTGTTGCTGTAGATGACATATTTCGTACAACTCCCATATACGTCTGGTAGAATTCTTGTGTAATTGATTCTGTAGATGGTAGTATCAGAATTCTACCATATACATTTCATGAAGATTTGGTACCACCCCCGTACACCTTGGACAGAATTCTTGTCTGATTCTGCAGATTTTAGTACCGGAAGTGCACCATATAGTTTTAACAAAGTTTTGATGTGCGATTTTCGAGTTATGGTACGTTCTCTTCCTGAGACGAAATATTTCGTACAACCCCCGCAAAAGTTGGAAAGTATTTTTCTACCCATGACTCTGTAGATATTAGTACTCAACGTCTACCATCTGCACTCCATGAAGATTTTTGTGTACATGATTCTGTAGATCTTAGTACCGGAAGCTCGTTATATGAACGTCATGAACATTTGATGTGCAATATTCGAATTATGGCACGTTTTGTTTTTGTAAACGAAATATTTCGTACAACCCCCGTATGCGTCGAGCACGAGTTATGGCACGTTCCGTTCCTGCAGACGAAATATTTCGTACAACCGCCGTACAAGTTGGACGGTATTTTTGTACCCATAACTCTATAGACGTTATTACCTAAAGTATTATATAGTAGACTGAACATTTAATGTGAGACATTAGAATTACGGCACGATTTGTTACTGTAGACGTTAGTATCGGAGGTTCACTACATGAATTTCATGAAGATTTGATATGTGATATTCGAACTATGGAACGTTTTGTTCCTGTAGGCGAAAAATTTCGTATAACCCTAGTATTCGTCCAGCAGAATTTTTGTGTACATGATTCTGTTGATGTTAGTATCAGAAGTGTATTATATGAATTTGATTTTGATGTCCAAACATTCGAGTTAACGCATGTTTTGTTTTGGGCCAGAAACTTTCGTAAAACCCCCGTATCCGTTAAGCATAATATTAACGCACTTTATTCTGTGGATGTTAATACCCCAAGATTTGATGTGCGACATTTGGGTTATTACGCGCTTTGTTTTTTGGAACGAATTTTCATTCAACCCCCGAATACGCCGGGAGGAATTATCATTCAATTTATTCTGAAGATCTTCGTACTTGAAGTCTACCATATAATTTTCATAGTTGGATTTTTGAGTTATGGCATGTTCTGTTCCTGCAGACGAATATTTCCTACAACCACCGTACACGGTGGGCAGTATTTTTGTACCCATGGCTCTGTAGATGTACCCAAAATCGATCATATAAACTCCATGAAAATTTGATCTGAGACATTCGAATTATGGCACGCTTTGTTCCTGTAGAAGAAATAGATCGTGCAAGCCCTGTATGCGTCGGGCAGAATTTTTGTGTGCATGATTCTGTAGATGTTAGTACCGAAGGTTCATTACATCAATTTCATGAAGATTTGATACGTGATATTGGAATTATGGAACGTTTTGTTCCTGTAGACGAAATATTTCGTACAACCCTCATATATGTCGAGCAGATTTTTTGTGTGCATTATTCTGTTGGTGTTAGTACCAGAAGTTTATAATATGAATTTCATGAAGGTTTGATGTGCGATATTTGGGTTATTGCGAAGAATTTTCGTGCAACTCCCGTATAGCATAATATTTGTACACCCCAAGTCTACCATATAAATGTAATGAGAATTTGAGTTATAGGACGTTCTGTTCCTAGAGACAAAATATTTCGTACAACCCCTGTATAAGTTGGCTAGTATTTTGACTCTGTAGATGTTAGCATCCAACGTCTATTATATAAATTTCATGAAGATCTGTTGTGCGACTTTCGAGTAATAGCACGCTTCGTGAAGGCGAAACATTTCGTATAACCCCCGTATACGTCAGGTAGAATTTTTGTGTATTTGATTCTTTCTCGACTCTTTGTCCAACGTCCAAACAGAGAGAAACGCGAGCGCGAGCAGTAAATCAACTCTAACTTTCACTTGCACCTTCACCGTCATCAGTCGTCGACTAGAATACATTTCCGACCTCCCTAACGCTGTACCATTAGGGGACCTCAACGCTACACAAGCCCAATTCGGTGACACACTAACCAAGCCTAACGGAAACATATTAGCCACTAATCTTCTCCGCTTACCCCTCTGGCGAGCCATGCCTATATTCTTCGGACACCAAGGAACCTCCATCATAGATCATATCATATGCTCCGAATCACTAATCCAATATTTCAACAACCAATGCCACCTAGGAACAACAATAACTACAGATAACCTCCCACTCCTTATCAATACTACATTAGGACCAGCTCATCCACCTACCCCAACCACGATCACAAGACGAGACTTCAAAAACCCAAACTGGGACCTATTTAACGAACACATCACCAACAACCTACCCAACGCCAACCTTGACTAACCATACAACATGAACAAAGCAATACGGAAACTCACACACCTCATAACCGACGCAACAAGCAAGGCAATGCCGACAAAAACCATTGACATCAACAGAAAACCACTTCCTCCCCACATACTAACCATCGTCAAACAAAAAAGACGGATATACAGACAATTCATAAGATACAGAGACCCAGCTCTCAAAAAGAATACAATAAACTCAACGATCACATCCGACTAGAAACAAACCGCGTTACACAAAAGAACCGGATACAGATAACCACTAACCTCGACAATCCAGACGGCCCTAACTTCTGGCACAAGTTCACAAAGTCCTCGCCAAACAAAAAAACAACACCACGTTCCCACCTACTAGACCCTCAAAGTAAAATCATCACCACCGATCAGGAGAAGGCTGACCTATTCAGCCTACATCTCCTGGACACCTTCGCTACTCCGGACGACCCTTTGTTTGATAACGAACTCAAAGCTCAACTTGAGCAAAACCTACCATCAAACGCCATTACACACCTTACCCAAATATTCAACCAATGCCTATCACTCCAACTCACACGATCATGAAGGTCAAACCACGTTCGGACCCCGCACAACCCTTCTCATATAGACGAATATCCCTACTGAGCTAAATGGGAAAATTCTTTGAGACTATCATGTCCAAAAGGCTAAGAGACCACCTCGAAGCCAACAACTCCATCCCAGACAGCAAATTCGCCTTTAGATCCAACCGCTCATGTGACGATCCACTAGTTAAATTATACACCGACGTCTTCAAATCCCTCAACCACCAAAACGGCTGCCTGGCAGTATTCCTAGGCATCAAACAGGCATTCGATAAATTCTGGCACGCCGGACTAATACACAAAACCGTAGCACTTAACATCTCAAATCACTTGGTCCAACTCCTTTCATACCTGTCTGACAGGTCTGTGAAGGTCAGTATAGGCACAACCACATCCCAGCCGTTTACACCAACTACAACGTTCAGCCTTAGCCCCGCTTATCTACCTAATCTACACACGACATTCCATTACCTATAAACCAAGACATTACGATATCACGATTCGCAGACGACACCGCGATATGGGCGACCAGCCGGGAAAAATCACCGCAAACAGACTAAAAACACTAATAGACTACGTGCGCCATTGTACGCCACCCTCAAAACCAATAACCTAAAGTCCATCGCCGCCTCTGAACGAAACATACCACGAAACATCCACAGACACCCCAACGCCATGGTAATAGAAACAGCAAATATACAACTCATCACAGACAGGCTTAAGACATTACAAACAAAATACACAAACCGCAGAGTTCACGACGACACAACCGCCACCAAAAACATACTCAAAACCTGCTAAACCAATAAGGGGCGACTATACAACCCCAGAAAACCTAAAAAAAACTGAAACACCTACCTGCATTACTGACACAACTACTTACCAAAAGACTTCGACAGGATCCTAGACGACACTCCTTACCTACTCCGCTAAAAATGACCACCAGCGCTCGCGAAAATGGCTAAACTCCCAAACGCGCAACAGCACAACACACCACACCAATACATACATTAAGACTTACTTAAGCAAATTAAATATAATTAATTAATAATAAAACTTTTTTTTTCTTTTTTTATACCACACAAAATATACAACAAAATTGAAATCATGAACAATTTCAACACCCAAAAACAAGGAGACCCAGGGCTGAAGAGGGAAAAGACCCAATATTTGGATTATGGCACGTTTTTTCGTATTTACAGGATATTTCAGGTAAATTTTTCCACACATTAGATTTCGCCGCTGGAAATTCGTCGTTAACTTCACATCAATGGATTAAATTAACACTACGGTATACTTTAAGACCAAAAAAATATATCAATATAGTACAAATATACCACGTTACAGTATCATAGTTTTATTTGGGCACGTATGCAGAAAGGTAGTTAAGTTAAATTAACCCTACGGTACCATTGATGGTCAAACAAAGAATACTCAAAATTGCACTAATATACCACGTCACACTGTATGTCCTTAAATTGAATGATAACAAAAACGTTTTTTGACAAGAAAAAAAGAAAACCATGGTTAAAGTAACACTAGGATACTTATCCTCTACGTATTCAGGAGACAAATGAGTACTTTCCAAAATTATTTTTGATTATAGAGAGTGTTCCAGAAAAAGGTGACACAGTGAAGTCGAATTTTTTTTAATGAAATGTTCCCATTTCTGTATAACCCTTAGTGACTGAAATTATACTGTAGGCAGTTGTTACTGAAGGCTTGGCAACACTCCTGTTCCTTACAGGGTGTTCAGAATTAATTTTTAACATCAAACACATTTTTTTCATTTTTTCAAACTGAATACCCTGTATATTTTTTATAAGAATACGGAATTTTAACAGGAGTATTGCTAAGCTTTCAGTAACAGCTATCAATTGGTTAAACATCGGATTTGTGTATGTAGTGATTTTTTTACAAGGACAACGCTTGTAGTTAACGAAAAAACATCTTTTAAGCCACTAAAATTTCTAACATCTACAACCATAACAGGTCACACAAAAATGCAAAAAAAATTCGATTAAATGATGTCATCCTTTCTTGGAAGGCCTAACAGAAATAATTTTAGAAAGTGCCCATTTGCCTCCTGAACAGTTTTGAAATCTCCACCTATTATAGGCATTTTTTAGGACTTGGAGAGAGAACGAAGTGATATTCGCTAATTATATATCGATAGGTACTATGTTAAAACGTTAGTTAGACAAAAAACGTAAATTTTTGTTAATAAAATAGCATGGCTCGAAACCAAAAATAATAAAATAATAATAAATCATATTATTGTGGTGTGCGGTGAAACATTAAAATGCTAAATGTCACATAAAAAGCAAACTTGTTACAAATTAAAAATAAGTGCTCATATAAAATCTTGTAACATTTCTTTTTTAGATAATGAATGATTGTGTTTACGGTACCAAGTAATCAGTGTCAGTAATTTGCTACGTCAAAATAATGAATAAAAAAATAGTGGCCAAGTTGGTGCAGTACCTATAACTAAGCCAACCTGTTCTGGGTTCCATTCCCAATATGACGGTGTAAACAGCCTCCAGATGTTTTGTGAATGTAACTGCTACAGTTGATAATTGCGGTTTAAGTAGGAAAAATTGTTAAAGTTTTTTTACTTAACGCATTATTTTGCATTTAATACATTATTAATGCATTTTTACAATCAAGGGTGCTCATAAAGCACGAGTATAAACAATAGATCATTCTAACATGTTTTTATTTCTTTGATTTAAATTTTACTTTTCATTACCAGAAAGCAATTGATTACGTTTTTTTACGTTATCGCAGTAGATAACGTACATTAACACTATGTTGGTGCACAAGTAAATTTTAATTTCCATAACCTACTTGACTGTTTGGAATGTATATTACAATTTTAATAGTAATTGTCTGTTTATAATTTAAAATATCTAACTCCAATCGATGCTAAACAGAGTAATCCAAAAAGATCAAGACTACACCTTCATTCATGAGAGTAACAAAAAAGTTAATGTACGAAATGTCAGTGGAGCGTAACAACAAAATCGTTCAAAACGGTTACTATATATATATAATTACATCGGTAGGTTATTTCCTCGATTATTTTGTAATGATATTATCATTATTGTAAAAATGTAGTTAGTTTTACTTGAGGTTTGACCTATATGTGAACGATACAATTATGACAAATACTTTTTGTAATTTTTTGCAATAATTACTAGTCTCGAATGATGAGAGTTCATAAAAAGTAAACACACAACTCGATCTCGCGCGTTCAATGACACCGAGAATATAAAAATATTAGCCAAAAACTTACCCTAAACTGTCATCAGAGTTTGAAACAAAAGAGAGTGAGTTATTAACGGCGAGGGAGGTTCTACTTCGGTTTAAAATAAATAAAAAGCAAAAGAAAAGAATGAATAAGAGTTGATAGGTACCTTGCAAATCGTTCTTTATCTTGAATGCTGTCGTCCTCCATCCTAGTGTATTTGCTTCCACTTGGGTCGTCTTCATCGGACCTGTAAAAAGAAAATTACACATAATAAATTATAAACGTAATTAACTGTACAGTAAAAATGAATGCTTATAATACAGCAAACCATTTTAACGGGATATTTTATATTAAAGCAAAAGAACAACAAAAAGCATGGACCTAGCAATTTACTTCTTTCAAACAACTCGGGTAAGTATAGTTTCCACGTATTTTTTTCCGAAACCGGCATTCCGAGGCAATTTTAAAATGATTCAGTATTATTAGTAACAACAACTCCTACAATGTACAATGTGGTGGGTTTTATTTTCTCTTCGTTAGTCTAAATAAAAGTATTTTATGCGTTCCTCTAATTAGGCCTTCATATCTACACTTTTCATCTTACATTTTCTACTTAAAATTTGCATACTAAGTATATATCAAATTATTCAAAAATAAACGCACCCAAAACTTTGTTTTTCTATTGCTTTCGTAAAAAAAAAGGATTTACACATTATGAGTATTATTAACGAATCTAGACGATATTCAACATGACGTCTGTCTGTCTCTTATAGTAGTAAGCTTTTTCGTATTGATCTTTCTTTGTTATTTACTGTAAATTTATTTGTACTGGGGGAACAAATTTACTTTACCTCGTAAATAGTGCATTACTTAAACGTAATAAATTTAGTTCAATATTTCGAAAATAACTTACGCTAGTTATAAAAAAACACCTATACCAATCGAAGTAGTATCCCAAAAAAATACAGAATACTGCGTGTCGGTGTCCGAGTCAGTGTGTGTCCGTGTGTTTCGCGTGTGCGAGTTGGGTGCGAGTTGTGTGCGACTCGTGTGCGAGTCGGATGTGAGTTGTATGCGTGCGTGCGTGCGTGTGTGTGTATGTGTGAGTGCGAGTGCGTATACGAGTGCGTGTGCGAGTGGCGTGTGTGTGTGCGCGCCACCATGCACACATACTTAATATATGTACGTATGTTGGGAATCCATCAATGTGGCTAAAAGAGTTTGGAAAGCTCAAGCATTACGACTTCGTCTTTGAGGAGGGAGTGAAAAACTTTGCCTTTTCCTTTTTTATAAACTGTAAAAAGTAATACATTATGTTATGTATTCTGTACCATTAATTCATTTTATGTCGCGTGATGTCATAATAAGGTGATATTATGTAACATGTATCCGTTCTCAAACCCGAACATAGGGATTTAACATTGGAATAAACGGTTTTGCAGATTCCTGCTCGCTAATTCAACCGACAGAAAAGCTAATGGTAACTATCAAAATCTAAAGTAATTGCACATCCAAAGGTACTAATTACGAGACTAAAAGATAAAATATTTAGTTTAAAACATTAATTAAGTAATTGGCGTTTTTTAAATATATGCCTTGATTTCCAATTTGTTTCAAATGAGTCAAATAATTTTAAAAGTTATTTAGCGTTGTTTAATATTGTCGTCCATGTTATTAACTTTAAAATGAATAACTACTGCTATGAAGAAAGAAGCTTCATCGTAAAAAACTTTCACAGTGGTGTTAGCTTAAGGAGGGATAAAGACTTGTTTGCCGTTAATTTTGATAACAGACATATACCGTCTTTAAGTACCATTCACCATTATGTGCAAAAATTTGAAAGATGTGGAAAAATTGATGTCGAATCAGAACCTAGGTGTGATAAAAAACATTTTTTATCCTTAAAACACTAAAATTAAAAATAGTTATATCGCAGGAAATCGACAAATAGAATTAGTTGATCGCACTGAAGAACGTGTTTTGGCGACGGTCAACCTGAACCCGACAATTAGTTTAAGACAAATTGCTGTTGAAGTAGGTTTATCTAAAACACGGATACGTGACATGCTTAGGAAGCACAAATATCGTCCCTACAAGGCCCAGTCTCATTAAGAGATTTTCGACTTTGACGAGGAGCGCACAGTGTATTCTGTGAAGAAATGCTAGAGCGCTCTAATACTGATCGTCGCTTTTTATCTACACTTTATTTTACACACAAGCGTACTATTACACTCAATAACGAACCAAATGTTCAAAACACTCACTATTGGGCCCAAGAAAATCATCGAGTGAATACGCGAACTCAGTATCCTCAAAAAATTTATATCTGAGCTAGGATTTTTAACAATAACATTATTGGCCCGTTTGAAATCGAAGGAAATTTAAATTCAGAAACTTATTTAGTAACCAAAGTTGGCCCTACATTAGAAGAAGCTGCAAGAGAAATTCAGGAGATGGTTTCAACAAGACGGCTGCCCTGCACATCTTAGTTTAGGTGTTATACATTTTTTAAATGATTCGTTTCCAAATCGTTGAATAGGTAGAGGTGGTGCTATAAATTGGCCTGCTAAATCTCCTGATTTAACCCCTTGAGACTTCTTCTTGTGGGGCCACCAAATTTATAAAATGATATCAATTCTTTGAAGGGGGTAATAGAAAACGAGTGCCGGTTAATTACTGAAATTGGCTAACGTTAAAAGAGGTCTTTATAAAACATTGGGGTATTGTTTGTTTCAAAACGGGGGTTTGTTTGAATATTTATGGTATTTTTATTTTTCTTCGCCTTTCTTTAGACTTTACAATAAATTTTTAAAACTCTTAATTTTATAATTTAGTATTTTAAACTACATAAGTGCGTCTTTTGTCTTAATTAATTTCAATATTTTGATTCATAAGATTTAACTTTTTTAAAAATGCTTTCTCCATTGCAGTAGTTATTGATTTTAAAGTTAATGACATGGACGACAATGTTAATGAATGCTAAACACTTTTTGAAATTATTTGACACATTTAAAACAAATTGGAAATCAAGGCATACAGGGTGTATCTAAATAGCACCGAAAAAATTTAAGAAGTGATTCTCCGATGAAAATTAAGGGGGGGTTTCGGTATACAATTGTTTGAAACGCCCCTCCAAGAGTTCTAAAAAAATATTGTTTTTCTTTTTTATCTTCCCTGTATATTAAGCTAAAGAATCGAAACTTGATGAACAGTATCTGTTAATAAAACTACACTTTCTGAAAATTTTTCACCCCTGTAGTATGTTTCTAAGGGGTTGAAATAATCAACCCCTAAGATGTTTTTTCTTATACCTTTTTTTCGACAAAACTTTTTACATTTAAAAAGTATATCTAAAAAGTCTCATTTATTTACTAACTTTTTGATCTCTTTAAGTTATTTCGAATAGTTAGAAATTAATGAGAAAACAAGGTAAATGTATCGCAAAGCATTTTCAAAAAAGACGAGCTGTTTAACGCAAAGGTTGTTTAAGAAGTGATTAAATAGAGTTGTTGATCGCGGCCTATCTTCAAATTTATTATTTTGAAATTATTTAACATTCAATTTATTGCTTGGTTAGGTTAGTTTAAGTTGGGTTAGTTAATTTCAAATTAACTAGAAGAGACAAATGACTGGTCGACTTTTTGAAAATGCATTGCAATACATTTACTTTGTTCTCTCGTTAAAAAACTTGAAGAGATCAAAAAGTTAGTAAATGAATGGGACCTTATAGATTTACTTTTTAAATGTAAAAAGTTTCGTCGAAAAAAAAGTTATAAGGAAAAACATCTTTCGGGTTGATTATTTCAAACCCTTAAAAAAATACTACAGGGGTAAAAAAATTTCAGAAAGTGTAGTTTTATGAACAGATACTGTTCGCCAAGTTTCGTTTCTTTAACTTAATATACAGGGAAGGCAAAAAAGAAAAACAATTGTTTTTTAGAATTTGTGGAGGGGAGTACCTTTTTCGAAAAATTTTATACCGGAAACCGCCCTTAATTTTGATCGGAAAATCACCTCTTACATTTTTCGGTGTTATTTGGATACACCCTGTATAATATTCAAAAAACGCCAATTACTTATTTAGTGTGTTAAACTAAATATGTCATCTTTTAGTCTTAGTATTTTATTATTATTATCTATATATATATATATATATATATATATATATATATATATATATATATATATATAATATATATATATATATATATATATATATATATATATATATATATATATATAGTGTCCCAAATAGAATAGGATAGTATGGGTATCTTTCTGATTATTACAGATTTGGTTAAATGGGCAATATTGTGCCATTTTTTGGGCCGAATTCGATTCCGTTGAGAAACATTTTAATTTCCGAACAGTTTCGAAATTATTAAAACAAAAAACAAAAATCGCGGATTTCTAAAAACTCAAATATCTCTGTAACTATAAAAGATATGAAAAAAGTTTCAGATCAAAGTTACTTACTTCGGTGAGGCACACTTAAAAATTATGTCAAAATAAAATTCAAGATGGCGGTTTCCAAGATATTAATAGCAACTTTCTTATTTTAAATGGGCGCCATATTGAATTTTTACACAATTAAATGTTTTTTTTTCTCTTTTCAACGATGTATAACAACCTATGTACGAATAAAAAATTATGGGAAATATTAATTGTTGTCGTTTTAAATGAAGTAGCCATGATTAACAATTTACAAGTAAAAATTATTTATTAAACAAATTAAACACAACGATACACCGTGATATTAGTAAATGCTAAAACCATAATGCAATACAATAAATATTCAAAGTGCTGGCCGTTATCATGTACACACAATCGATACCGTTTTACAACACTGTTAGTAACTGTTCGAAATGTATTTCGATGAACACCGTTAAAGGCCGCCCGCCACCACCCTTTCACGTAGTTCTTCTGCATTATTGTAAAGGAAATTACTACCATATTTTTTATAGTGCCCCATAAATAAAAGTTCAGAGGTGTTAAATCTGCGGATCTGGCTGGCTATTGATTAGGTGTATTGGTGGCAATTACTATATTATCAAAACGGTCATTTAAATATCGGATAACGTTTCCAGCATTATGTGCGGAAGCGCCATCCTGCTGATACCATATTTGAACATTTTGTGCTAATAAATCTTAAAGATATGTTTGCAGAATTTCCATGTAACGCTGCGCTGTTAAGGTTCCATCAAAAATTATAGGGCCAACTAAACGATTTCCCAATATGCCACAAAAAAACATTAAAGCCGAAACGAACCTGGTTGCGTCGTGGAATCACTATGTGTGGATTTTCCTGTGCCCAATGATGCTCATTATGGCGACTAAATAATCCACAATTGGAGAAGTAGGATTGGTCAGTCCTTAAAACTTGATTTGTAAAATCACCATTTTCTGCAACTTCCTTTAAAAACCATCTACAAAATGCTGTTCTATGGATATTTTTTTGGTCTCAAAGTCTGCGCAATATGTAATTTATATGCGTGGAAATTGTGTTCTTGGAAACCGCCATCTTGAAATGTATCTCAACGGATTTGAACTCTGTCCAAAAAATGGCACAATATTGCCCATTTAACCAAATCTCTATCTTTAATAATAAGAAAGATACCCATACTATCCTACTCTATTTGGGACATCCTGTATACATATATATATATATATATATATATATATATATATATATAAATTGGTTGTTTGAGCTCATTTAGTGCTTGCTTCACTGCGTGTCATCTCATTGGTACGCTTCTCTTATTCTTTTCGATAGACGATCAACGCAAGCTATTTTTCTGGTGTCCTCAATCTTGATCTTATGTCATTACACTACTACATCATCACTAGCTCAATGCTTACATAGCACATAGCATATTATCACAATTAAGGATACACGTATTGTTTTGATCGTCTATCGAAGAGAATAATAACAATAGCGATAGAAAAATAAGCTCAACACGTAGAAACTAGTACTAAATAAAACAAACAGAAACCATAATGAAATCAACGAAAAAAAACAAAAATCGGGAAAGGTAAAGACCGCCAACACTATAAATACATAAGAGAAATCGTTAGTTTAATTCTAATAATGAGATGTAGAACGAGAGCGATACAATTAATGAACTAAATCTGGCAAATACGATTTAGTCGAAACATCGTAAACGCCACAAAAGTTACATTTCAAAAATTATAACATTTCGATGAAATATCAGAAAATACCATAGTATGACGTCACGAAACCTAAAACCATCGATTATATTGATTTTAGTCTTACAAAAGAAATAATTTTGTGGGCACTAACTAGATTAAATAACGATTTGTGTATTAGTGTATTATCTTTTCCATTTTATAAAATGTTCCCGTTAACATGAGAAAATACCGTAGTATGACGTCACAAAAGTTAAAGTCGTGAATTTAAATTAACTTTAGTCGTACACAACAAATACTTTTACGTGTAAAAACTTTGGAATAATGTGATTTAAACATGTGTATAGTTAAGCGCCGTTGAAATTGAATTTTGAGCTCCAATATAATAAGTTGTAGCAAAAATCCTGTACACAGCTAACTTCCCGGAACCGCAAACTATTGCATAAATAATTTTTTTTCATGCGGCAACTAGGCGTTCTGATGCAGTAATTCAGCGCCATTTTGCGACGTTAAAATAAAATTTTACTCCGCTATAGGAAAAAATTTATGGTAAAAATTATATCGACAAACCAAATTCACACTCGTCAACTTCTGCATAAAACAATTTTTTTCTTATGCAGTAATTAGGTGTTAATTATACGTAGTTTTGCGCCGCTAAAATAGAATTTTGCTCCACCATAGAAAAGTTATTGCAAACATTACTTCATAGCCTTATAAATAAATTAATCTTTTTTCTGCGCGATAACTAGGCACCCATTATGCGCCGTTGCGCGGTAACTAGGCACCCATTATGCGCCGTTTAAATTAGAATTTTCGACCAAGTGATTGTAAAAATTATACACACACGATTAACTTCACTGCCGTGAACTTCTACATAAATTGATTTTTTGTTATGCAGTAATTAGGAGCCAATTATGCACCATTCGGTATCGTTAAAATACGATTTTGCTCGCCAATAAGAAATAAGTTATTGCACAAATTACATCCACAAGGTAAACTTTACAGTTATGAAGTTGTATACAAAATTAGTCTCTTCTTGTGCTAATTTAATGTAAGAAAGTTGGTTAAATATAATTAAATGTAAGTATATGTATAATGGAAGAAGTGAAATTTTAATAATAACACGATAAAAATAAGGAAAAGGCCACGTATTTCATTCCCACCCCAAGGGGAAAGGCTCGAGCTTTCCGAGCTCCTTCAGCCACAATCGAAGATTCCCAGCATACATACATACATTACGTATATATGGTGGGATTACGGATGGGTGTGGTCAGGATATGATCGGAAGGAACGGAGTTAGGGTTCTGAGGAGGATAAAAATAAGAAAAATATACATCAAGCAAATAACCAGATACACAACAACAAATTTAAATAAATTCAATAAATAAATCCGACAAACAAAAAAGTGATTTATAGTTCGGTAAAGTTAGCCGTATCGGTGTAACTTTTACAATAACTAATATCCTATAAAGGCGAATAATTTAATTTTATTGGCGCATAATGGCGCCTATTTATCCTGCAAGAAAATATTGATAAGTTCAAGCTAGTCTTGTTGATCTAATTTCTTGCAATAACTTATTTCTTGTAATGGCACAAGGTTTTACTTTAACGGCGCATAATTGACGGCTAAGAAGAAATTTATTTATGCAAAGGTTAACGGCTGCCCAAAATGGAATTTTAACGGCGCAAAATTGGCGTTTAATTACTGAATTAAGTAAAACTGATTTATCCAGAAGTTCGAGACTGTGAAATTAACCGTGCCGATGTAATATCTACAATACCTCGTTTCGCGCAAAATTTATCTTTAACGGTGGAAAACGGCACATAATAAGTGCCTAATTACCGCAAGAAAAGATTAATTTATTCATAAAGGTATGTCGATGTTGATTTTTGCAATAATTGATTTCCTATGAGGGCGCAAAATTATATTTTAGCGGCATGAAACAGAGCATAATTACTACATAATAAAAAATTGATTTAAATGCAGAAGTTCACGGCTGTCAAGTTAGCTTTGTCGATACAACTTTTGCAATAACTTATTTCCTATAGAAACCCAAATTGTATTTCAGCGGCGTAAAACAGCGCATGTAATTTCTGCAATAACCTATTTGCTATGAGGGCGAAAATTTTATTTTAGCCGCATAATTGACGCCTAATTACTGCATAAGAAAACACGATTTATGCAGGTCACGGCTGTGAAGTTAAGTCATGTCCATATAATTTTTACAATAACATGTATCCTGTGTGTGCCAAATTGGCACCTAATGAGTGCATACAAAAATTACATCCAGAAGTTCTCAGATCCGTGTTTATAGAATTTTTGGTACAACTTATTTCCTATCGAGGCGAAAAATTTATTTCAACGTGCAAAATGGCACATAATAGCACCTAAATATACACATGTTTAAATCACATTAGTAATAAAAATCCATGTATTATTTTTTTATATTTTGTTAACATCTCGCTATTAATATCAGGAAATAACGTAGTATGACGTCACGAGACTTAATCCCTATTTAAGTTAATTTTAATCGTTCAGAAGAAAAAAATGCGGTACTAAGTAATCTGTAATTAGTGCTATACAATAAAGTAATTTACATCAATTTTTTAACGTAACATTTTTATGATGACGTCATTTGTTGTTTTATTATTAATTAAAAGTTGAGATATGGATATTATCGTTTCTGGCCTAATGGTACACATTTTTTTTGTTTACTAACGTTATTAATTTATTAAATATAATTAAATTTTTTTTGTAATTCTCATATTTTCGACGTGACAAACGGCTCTAAAATGTTTGCAAAAAATAGTTAGTTCCGGAAATATCTCTTTAGCAATTCTTTTATAAAGTAATTGATGAGTTTGCGAGGAAAACTAAAAGGATACCTCTTAGTTTGTCAAGAATAGGTATTTGTATTACTAGGTCAGGAACGATAGTTTTGCGAGTTCACTGTAGTGAAGGTCATATAATTTGTAGCATAAGTGCGTGAAGTCGTTTAAGTTTTAAAAAATTCTCTTTTTCCAATTTTCAACCTTCAATTTGAAAAGAATCACGCTAACAGTACACTTACAATCGAAAACAATAAGGTACATAATATTTATTTTGATGTTATTAAGAAAGATACTGTATATTCAAAGGCAAGCGATATTTGCGCATCTAGTATCGCGTTCATTGCAATGAATTCCAAATGCTTTATATGATTTAAAATAACATTAATAATTAGTAGAAACATAATAATTGGTGTCGATTGTTCATATATAAATTGACCTAATTGGTGTCAATGATATAGCAATTGTGAATAATTAAGTACTTAGCGGGGTTATAGCCACCGAATTATTGTAAATTTAGCATATCATGGCTTTCAATCAAACATGATTATAGTCTTCTATAACGAAATGTTGACTTTTTATGCTCTGATGGTAGTAATTCTTTTTACAACTGTTATTTTAAAGCTCTTATTACACGAGCTGCATAAATAAAGCACAATAAAGGCGTTCGACCATACAAACACAATACCACCTTAAAAAATTGCATATTTTCAAATACGTCCAAAGAAAATAGTTTAAAGGTTACAATTGTTATGCATGACAATGCAAACGTTGAACGAAAAAGGAATCATCAAAATTTATGATTTATTTAATGATTGTTAATGAGAATGTAGGTCAACATTGACAATTTCGTGATAGATATGTAAATAGAAATGGATCCGCACACGTGCTGATTAATAATTTATTTGCATAACAAATGACTTGCTATTATTTATACCTGCCGATTCACTAGTAAATCTTTCATCTATGTTACAATACTTAGCTTGACTTTCGACTCACATTGGGACAACAGAAAGTGCCAATTTTGGAATGGTAAATGTATAAAAGTTACATTTTGTCTTTATTAAAACTTACGCATACGGTTATTATACATAACATATGATCAGTGGACAAGGGCTAGATCATTCTTATATTGTCAACAAACACGCTTTTGAATGAAATTAGAGCTTGCTGCTGAATAATAACAACATGAAAATATTTTTTTCTTAATTTTTCTTCATTTTAATGGTATACTTAGCTTAATTAATTACCAAATGGAGCAAAAAGGAAATTGAAAAAATTTAAATTTGAGATCTTGAAAAGAAGAAATCTGTCTTATCGGCCTATTGCACTTTTTACTTACATCTTTTTACCTCTTTGCGTTAAGATCTTAATTACCATGTAAAAAAGAATTAGGGAGAGTTTATACTTGTATCTCAAAATGATTATGAAAAAGTCTTGAAACGGTTTTTTATTATATAAACATTGTTTTTCCAATCCCAAGATTATTCTAGATTTTCTCAAAATTGTGAACTCATTAAAAGCTGAGTTATAACAAATACTGTAGGTATTTCTTGTTTGGAAACGTGCGATTGGACACTTTAACTTAACCCTTAAACCAAAACACAAGATCCGTAGTACGCAATAAGAAACATTCAGTCTCAGAGACCGTGGTATTAGGAATACCTACGTAGATATACATACACACACAAATATAGCGGGCCAAAAGTACCGCATAAATTCAATTAAAAATTGGGTGTATGTTTTTTGGAAAAACGCTCGGACATGTCGATTTTAAATTTTTGTAGCGATTTTTTTGATGCTAAGTTCATGTATACAGGGTGGCACAAAAACAATTTATGACTACCAACTTAATTTTTTCAAATGGAAACACCTATTTTTTATTTCATTTTTGGATTCTGCTTTAAATTTTAAGTCATTTTTATGTACCATGTCCTATACCTAAACTTAACAGTTATCGAGAAATACACATAAGAGAGGGTCAAAAGTCCCGCATAAATTTGTTAAAAACTGAAGGAAATATTTTTCATGAAAATGCTGGAACACGTCAAATATTGTTTTTAGTTATCCATTTTTTGACGTAACACACATGTATACAGGGTTACCCATGTAGGAGATAAATTCACTTTTTCATTTTTTTTATGGAACCCCAAGTGTATTATGACGTTTTTGAGTTCTCTGAGAAGCTCTGAACATATTTCATGTAACATATTCATATCTAAATTCAACAGTGTTCGAAAAAATTACATAAAATAGAAATAACGATAGAACTATTAATGTAGAAACATATTTTATGTAATATACCCATGTCGATATTCAACTGTTATTGAAACATGTGCGGATGACATTTATGTAATACTTTTACATTAAATTCGGTTTCAATAGTAACATTTTGTCAAACAGTTAGTATCTTTGTGCTCTGTTTTAATCTCTGTTTATTCTTACAATTGTTGTTATACATATTGCTAAAGTAAAAAAAAAATGGCCAAGTTAAGTGAAACTCAAAGAATAGAGATTTTAATCATGATAGGATGCGGCGATCGAACTAGGGCTGAAAAAGAAGTTTGTGAACTATTCAATGCTAAATATCCTGACTGTCGAATATCACAATCTACTGTAAGCCGAATTGAAAAAAAATTTCGAGAAGTAGGGCATCTAAGAGACCTTCCCAGATCTGGTGGATCCTCGATTTCCGAGAATAAGAAATTAGACGTTCTTTTGTCCATTGAAGAAAATCCTCATAAACCAACTCGAGAAATAGCCCTGGATAGTAACATAGGAAAGTCGTCGGTACGAAGAATTTTAAAAAAAGAAAAATATCACCCGTATAAAGTACAATCAATCCACGAACTTAACGAAGACAATCCAGATCGTCGATTATAATTCTGCGAAGTTTTTATGAACCACTGCAATGATGACCGGTTCTTTTCTAGAAAAATATTTTTTTCTGATGAATCGATATTCTGCCTAAATGGTATGATGAACAAACAAAATTTCCGTTATTGGTCATCTACCAATCCGCATTGGGCCATTGAAACTCACACCCAATATCCTCAGAGTGTGAACGTTTGGGCCGGTATTGTAAAAGATAGAGTCATAGGCCCGTATTTCTTCGAGGGTAACGCTATTTGCAATTTTTGAGAAATGAATTGGTACCCGAACTTTGCCTTATGTTTCCAAATGCAAATAATCCAAACATTCCAAATGAGTCAATATGGTTTCAACAAGATGGTGCGCCACCACATGTCAGCATAGAGGTACGGCAATATTTAAACGAAACATTTCCTCTTCGATGGATTGGATGAAGGGGGGCATTAGAGTGGCCTGCTAGATCGCCTGACCTCACCCATATGGACTTTTTTTATGGGGCTATCAGAAACATAGGGTGTATTTAAATAAGCCCAACAATATAGAAGACTTAAAAAATAAAATTATTGAAGAAGCTCAACAAATACCTCCCCCATAATAAGTAAAGTTCTTGAGGAATTTGAATTACGGATTGTCCACTGTCAAGACGTCAATGGGGTACAGTTCGAACATTTAATACATTAGATTGTAGTAGTTTATATTGTTATTTATCAAGTATTAATAGTTCTATTGTTATTCCTATTTTTTATAACTTTTTTCGAGATCTGTTGAATTTAAACATTAAAGTTCTGTGGTTATTTCTATTTTATGTAATTTTTTCGAACACTGTTGAATTTAGATATGAGTATGTTACATGAAATATGTTCAGAGCTTCTCATAGAACTCAAAAACGTCATAATATACTTGGGGTTCCATAAAAAAAATGAAAAAGTAAATTTATCTTCTACATGGGTAAGTAACCCTGTATACATGTGTGTTACGTCAAAAAATGGATAACTAAAAACAATATTTGACGTGTTCCAGCATTTTTATGAAAAATATTTCCTTCAGTTTTTAACAAATTTATGCGGGACTTTTGACCCTCTCTTATGCGTATTTCTCGATAACTGTTAAGTTTAGGTATAGGACATAGTACATAAAACTTACTTAAAATTTAAAGCAGAATCCAAAAATGAAATAAAATATAGGTGTTCCATTTGAAAAAATGAAGTTGGTAGTCATAAATTGTTTTTGTGCCACCCTGTATACATGAACTTAGCATCAAAAAAATTGCTACAAAAAATTAAAATCGACGTGTCCGAGCGTTTTTCCAATAACAAACACCTAATTTTTAATTGAATTTATGCGGTACTTGTGGCTCTCTGTGTGTGTGTGTGTGTGTGTGTGTGTGTGTTTATATATATATATATATATATATATATATATATATATATATATAATTCTATCATTTTGCGTCCATCAATTTGCCATTTGTCATCAATTTGGCCGCACTTTTTAAAGTGCATCTGTATATGGACGCCAGATTACAATCCTTGATAATTTTCTTAGTACGAGTGTTAGAGAAGCACCGTTGGCAGCAGACGTTTCCAATAGCACCATATAATACTTATTCTGAGCATTCCATACTCCTACGTTGAAATTTTTGAGACACTTGTTGACGCCAAAATCGTGTAATACGTCAAGTTGTATACAAATTAGTTCAGAACTTTGCCATCACAGAGTTACTTCTAAATATATTTTAATTGTGTTTATCCCGTACATTTACAGTCATTCAGACGTCTTTAAATGGCAACACTGTAAAACTAATATTTGTTGTTATTTCATATTCACGGTCTACAGCTTTCTGGCGTCATTCTAGCTAGATATACAACTGATGTTGCTTAACATCATTATGAACTCACACCTACCTTATATTCTAAATCATTTGAGTCATATATATATATATATATATATATATATATATATATATATATATATTCTGCGCATACCTAATGCACTTTAAATAATTGTCAAGGTGACACTTGGGGTGAACTGTAAAACTGATTACCCATGCTTCCTAATGAGCAGGAGACGAAGGATTTTAAGGGTTCACTGGTACACCATTCTATTTACTCTAAATAATAAAATTAATTGTTCTTAAATATAAATGTAAAAAAATTAGAAATACAAATAGGTACAATTCGTATTGTCCATTGCATAATTTGAAGTACTCGGGGTGTGATCTTGTAGGGTAGGGGATATAGGAGGGTGTACTAGTGAGTCCTAAAAATATGGCTTCCGTCAATCGATGGTTGACATGTTTTACAATTTTGTCATAGGCAGCTAACTATGACGGTCGTTTTGTAAGAGTAGTTTTGCTTGGGACACCCAGTATTTACTCGAACGGTACTAGTTGGCATAATTTAATGCAAAATTTAGTTATTATTAACAGTTGAGATGACATTATTACCCTTATTTCAACTTTTTAAAGCGCATTTCAGGTTCGCTTCTCTGAGGTTAAGGTTAGACAATAACATACCCCGTTCCGTTCTAACGTGTTCGAAATGAGTTATGTGCAGGGGCACTATCTTGTTGAATCCAACAGTTGTTAACAAGTACTGGAGGTAATACATCCAAGGCATTTTCCAAATCAGTCCTTAGCAAGTTCAAATATCGTTCGGCATTTAAATTATAGTGGTAAATAAAAGGTTCTATTATTCTTCGTCCCACAATGCCCATCCACATATTAAATCCAAATTTATGTTGATGTCTTGATTCTTTTTTTAAATAAGGATTTTGTTTTGACCAATAATTTTTGTTACGTCGGTTGAAAATTCCATTGTTGGTTATCTTTCGTCACATTTTCCAGTATACCATTCGCAAAACCTGCTCGCCGCTCCTGATCAGCTGGTGTAAGAACCTGACAAACTCGAAATTTATATGGATGAAACTTATTCTTATTTAAAATGAATTGTGCTGTAGATTAGCTAGATATTTCAGGGTTTTCAACAACGGCTTGTAAAACGGTATTAGCTTTTTCATCATCAGATTGTTTTTGACGGGAATTAGATTCCAAACGTCTAAACATGGATTTACCAGGTTGCCTTCGTTCAGGATATTTATCCAAATACATCAGCTCAGTAATTACACAATTTCTATGGGACAAGATGTAGCATGTCAACATATCGAACTTTTCTTCGTTTGTAAAATTTCGTCTTTCCATAGATACACTTATTGATTAATTATAATTATAAATTAACTTAACAAAACCAAAACAACAACCCACGAAGTAACGGTAATAAAAACAACTTAAAATACGTACAATTCAAATAACAGTAACGATCTCAACAAAATAAAACTAAGTGAAACAGTTTTCAACAAAATGTTAAACAAGTGTTATTTTATCGAAGCCTTCTAAAATTAACAGATACCATATGAAAAATGTAAAATGAAAATACAAATTTTTCAGCTTCAAAACCATAATGTGTAATACATGGTTAAATTCGGCGATATAAAAAAATAAAAGTTGATGATGGTTTCTCGGAGATGAAACGTCGAATAAAAAATTCGAAAACGTCATCTAATAGAATTCAAAAAGTGACAATGAAGAAGTCCTATGGTTTTTTAAAATATTTTAAAATAAATGAAGGAATTACGAAAAAAGAAAAACCCAAAAATCGCATTTTGTTTTAAATCTCGGAAACGATAAACAATAATGAACTTTTGCAAACTACATCTGAACATGCCCTAAATTATACAACTTTCTCTAATTCAACCGCCTTCGTATCTCTTACCGTTTTCAGGATCCCCATGCCGTTCATCCTTATCTTGGGCATATACAGGGTGAATCACGACCGCCGCCCCGGAGTTCTACGGCGAAGCGCCATATTATCGTTACTTTCTAATACAGTGATATTATGTAAATCAATGAGGATAATTAAAAAAAAAATTTTAAATATACTGGGTGCTCCAAAAAAGTAGCATATCAAAGTTATGTTTTTTTTTTAAATGACACACCCCGTTTATTATTGCATTTTCGAATTTTACATAAAAAGTAGCACTATCATAATGGTTCCGTACATACAGAGTGTTTCAAGTTATATCAATTTTTCTGAAAATATAGGGTTTTAGGAAAAATTAAAAATCTAATAAAATTAACTCCAACAAATTTACTCTTGGGTTTAAGTAAAATACTGTTCCCTTAGTCTATTTGTTGACTGAATAGTAAACACCTCTTTACAAGGTGTTCATTTTTTCAGTTAAATTAGCAGAACATTCATACTGAAATATTCGGCTTATATTAAATGGAATACCCTGTATTTTATACGCTTATCGTTTAGCTTACTTAATTACCTTGCAACTTCTATAAGGGTTTCCTATCCCTATGCCTAAACCTTCAAATTTTCAACTTATTTAATAATTTTTGGAATTTGTCTGTTCCTGTATCATTTGTAGATAGAAATATCCTCCCAAAATGCCTACGTCTTTTTGCTAATGTAGTAGTATTTTCTTTACCAGTAAGTAATTGACTAATAATGTTAATGTGACTAATCTTGTAAGTTTTGTAGTGTGCTGTGGAATTGCCGGTAACGCATTTGTTAATGTTAAAATTTTGACATTGGGCGTGACTTTTGTCATTGTGTATTGTTATTTTTTCCGAGTCTGTTGAAAGTTGTTGAATATTTTCAATTTAATAATGGTTTATTCACAACAAGAAAGAAGTGACATGATTTTAACCATTGGTGAATGCTATGAAAATTGTTTACTTGCTTCAAGGGTGTACTCAGAAGAATACCGCTAAAAAGGTTTTTGAAAGGTTACTTCAAACATTTCGCGATACAGGAAGTGTATCTTATTCAAAACAACTAAAACTTGCGCCTATTACAAATGATGATAATGAGTTTTTGGTATTAGGTTCCGTTGTTGACAACCTAAATACTAATACAAGAGTTATTGCAAGAGAAACAGGAATTAGTCAGCCTAGTGTGTGGAGGATCTTAAAGAAACATAAATACCAACCCTTTCATATGCAAATACTTCGAAGGTTATATCGCACAGACTTTAAAAACGTATTGATTATTCCTTATGGGTCCTTGATCAAGTTAGTGAGCGTTTTGAAAATGTATTATTTACCAAGTCAACATTCCATAATAATGGATTAGTGAATCGGAACAATTTCCATTATTACGACACCGAAAATAAACATTTATTTAATAGTGTTGATCGTCAATATCGATGGAGTATTAATGTGTATGGTGGAATTGTTGGCAATCATGTTATTGGCCGGTATTTTTTCGATGGCAATTTAAATTCTCAAAAATTCTTTAGATTTTTACAGAGAGACTTTTGGGAACTTTTAAAAAGTATTCCGTTAAATATTAGACAAAATATGAGGCTGCAATTACATGGAGCACCTGCACATTTCTCACGTGCTGTTAGAGAATATTTAAATAGGAAGTTTTCTGATAAGTGCACTGCAGATGATATGAAAAGAAGAATCAGAAATGCTTTTGAGACGGTCACCCCTGATATATTGCAAAACGTAAGATGTTCGTTGGTAAAAAGAATAACACTATGCATTCAAGAAGATGAACATCATATCGAGCATTTCTTGTTTTTAATTTTTTGAGCAAATTATCACACCACATAAACAACATTTTAGTTTCCAATGTATACCGGGTGGCCAACTAAGAACGGCCGTCGGCCATATCTCAGGAATGGATTATAGCACAGGTTCGGGAAAAAGTTTTTATAATAAAAGTGGCCTCGAGAAACGCCTGGAAATTATTTTCAGAATTGTAGGTCCACCGCTAGAGGGCGTATTTGACAGTTAAAGTTTTAAAAAGTAAAATTGTTCAAAATTTACTCAATTAAGGGGCATATTAAATATTATAATCAGATTCCTCGACAAATTCTGCATATTTTTTATTTGACATGTTTTAGTCTATCTCTTCAAATAAGGGGTGGGGGAGAGTGGGAACCTTGTTACGAAAAAACGCCTTTAATTCACGTTCTGCTTCACCGATTTTCTTAAAACTACATTTTCAGAAAAATTGAAACACTGTATGTAGGTATAAGGAACCCTTATAAAAGTGCTATAATATAGGGTGTATGTCAAGTTATGTTTAAAAAAGCAAAACTTTGATATGCCACTTTTTTTGGAGCACCCAGTATATTTAAAAAAAAATTTTTTTATTTTGCTCAATTGTATACCGCTTCGCCGTAGAACCCCATGGCGTCGGTCGTGATTCACCCTACATATATATATATATATATATATATATATATATATATATATATATATATATATATATATATATATATATGTATGTATATAGACACACACACACACACACAGGGTGTCGGTGAAAGGTTGGGAAATCTCGAAACTGGAGATACTAGGGCCCAAAATATATCGATTGAACCGAACATACCTTAGTCCAAATATTGATAGGTAAAAAGATACAGGATATCAAAGTTGTAATTTTATTTTCTATTTTTCCTTATTGCTCGAGAAGTTTCTTAGATTTTTGCATGAAACTCGGTATATGGTGGTTTTTTGGTATGAGAAATAAGATTCTGTCCTTAATTTTGGCCAGACTTGTAGAGGGTGCCACATACAGTATTATTTTAGTAAATAACCTGTCAGAAACTCTTTGCGCCACCCTGTATGCAATAATTGATCGAAAAATCTTAATCTCTCATCCTTTCTCAACAAAAAAGATGTACTTGTCAGGAGTGTTTAAATTTAATAGTTTCTGAGATATTTTCTCTTAAACGTATCAATGCATTTTGAATTCAGTGTACTACATATTTTTTTAACATAAAACAAACTATTCTGAAAAACATCCGCATAGTGTTGCTGTGGTTTCTAATGTTTATTATAAGATTACCTTCAGTGTCACTAATAATCATTAGTTAAAATTTTGTTCTAAACTTAAAACGTTATGGAGTATGCGTTTGTCGAATATGCTGATATGCATTTAATGTATGGGTTGGCATGATCTAATGCTTTAAGAGCTCGAAGATTGTACGCCGAAAGATTTCCCAATAGACAATTGCCCAATTCAAAGATTTTCCAACGTATTGATCAGCGGTTACGAGAAACTGGTAAGAAACTTTTATTATCTTAAATAGTAAAGGGATGTGAAACTACATTTAACATTAACTTTTTGAAGGTAGTTTTATGCCAAATATGGTCCGACATGGTAGAGTTCCCAGAACTATACGTACTGTTGAATTGGAAAAAAATGTTCTGGATTCTGTCGCTGCAGATCCTACAACTAGTGTTAGGAATGTAGCATACGAATTACAGGTTTCAAAATGTACAGTAAACAGCACTTTTCAAGAGCAGCTGCTGAATCCATACCACATTCAAAAAGTACAAGGTTTAAGCGTGGATGACTACCCTGCAAGAGTAAAATTTTCTAAATGGGTCTTAGAAAGGTTTAACCAAGATAATGAATTTACTGGCTTAATATTATTTTCGGACGAAGCATGATTTCGTAGGGACGGGCCCATCAACTCGCATAATCTACACATTTATGCAGACGAAAACCCTTACGGTATAAGACGAACCCGGCATCAAGTACAATTTCAAATTAATTTGTGGGCAGGAATAATTGGACATTATGTAATAGGACCTGTTGAGTTACTACCTAGATTAAATGGCCAAAGATATTTAGAATTTCTTGAAAAACAATTATCCAATCTGTTAGATCTTCCATTGCAAATAAGCATGAACATGTGGTTTATGCACGATGGTGCTTCACCTCATTTTAGTTAGAGAGCATTTAAATAGAGTATATCCAGACCAATGGATAGCCCGATCAGAACCTGTGCCCTGGCCGCCTAGATCACCAGATTTAAATCCTTTGGATTTCTTCTTCTGCGGCGAATTGAAACAACGTGTTTATAATACTCCCTACCAAGAATGAACTACGGCAAAGAATTTTTCACCATGCTCGGGAATTAAAGAATAACGTTTGGATGATGTAACAATACTAGTTTGTCGTGCTCGGGAGTGCATGAGGCAAGGTGGTGCTCATTTTGAACAATCTGTGCAGTTATTCTTTAGTTAATAGTTTCCTTTAAATTTTCTACTTTATTCAGTATGACTTTTTTTAAATAGTTTCTAATGAAACTGTAATTCTTTTTGTAATATATGAATCTTTTCATTAATCTTTGAGCTTCTAAAGCATTAAATCGGGCCAATCCGCACATTAAATGCATATCAGCATATTCAACAAACGCATACTCCATAACGTTTTAAGTTTAGAACAAAATTTTAACTGATAATTATTAGTGACACTGAAGGTAATCTTATAATAAACATTAGAAACCATAGCAACACTATGCGGATGTTTTTCAGAGTAACTTGATTTATGTTAAAAAAATATGGAGTACACTGGATTCAAAATGCATTGATACGTTTAAAAGCAAATATCTCAGAAACTATTAAATTTAAACACTCCTGACAAGTACATGTTTTTTGTTGAGAAAGGATGAGAGATTAAGATTTTTCGATAAATTATTGTATACAGGGTGGCGCAAAGATTTTATGACAGGTTATTTACTAAAATAATGCTTTATGTGGCGCCCTCTTCAAGTCTGGCCAAAATTAAGGGCAGAATCTTATTTCCCATACCAAAAAACCCCCATATACCGAGTTTCACGCAAAAATCTAAAAAACTTCTCAAGTACTAAGGAAAAATAGAAAATAAAATTACAACTTTGACACCCTGTATCAATATTTGGACTAAGGTATGTTCGGTTCAGTCGATATATTTTGGGCTCTAGTATCTCCAGTTTCAAGATTTCCCAACCTTTCACAGACACCCTGTATATATATATATATATATATATATATATATATATATATATATATATATATATATATATATATACGATCTATTGTTAATTAATTCTTTTCAGCTACTGAAGCTTTCGTTTATTAATTATAAACTTCTTCAGGAGCTATAAATGGTTAACATAAGATAATAATAACAAAAAAGGAAAAACTCACTGCTAATGAATTTATAAAATGTGAATTAATAACAGTAAAATTAAGAAATCTTAAAAACGAAAAGAAAATTGACATTAATAAAAATCAATTTTTTTTTAATTTAGCTTGGTTGATTTATTTAATATTAATTATATTTATTAAAACATAAAGAAATTAAAAAAGAATAAATTTTGCTTAAATTACTAATATCAGATCTTTTATTAATATTATTTTTGTCTTTTTGAATTTCTACCATCTCAAGGAACAATCTCTTATGTAAGTTCTTTTCAAAGTGTAACACTTTTATGTTACTAAAATCAAATAAAATTTTTTTTTAATAACATATTCAGTTAATGCACAAGAATTTTTTCTAAGTAAACTACAATCACTTTTATGTTTAGCCAGTCTTTGATTTAGTAAATGCATAATGTTCATTGCAACCAAAACAAGGAATTTTGTATACAACATTAGAAGAAAATAACACTGAATCCCTATCTTTATTATAAATCAAACAAGCTAAATGGAAAAAAATTTTTGATTTTCATTCATAATTTTCAGTTTTTAATTTTAAATTTCTTAATTTATTTAATTTATTAATTCACATTTTATAAATTCATTAGCAGTGAGTTTTCCTTTTTTGTTATCAATATCTTATTTTCAATTGTTAACCATTTATAGCTCCTGAAGAAGTTTATAATTAATAAACGAAAGCTTGAGTAGCTGAAAAGAATTAATTAAGAATAGATCGAATCTACATTCTAATATATTAAATAATAACAAATACGATCGAAATAGTGTATTACCATTATATATATATATATATATATATATATATATATATATATATATATATATATATATATATATATAAAGAAAATAAAGTACGTTATACTCACTAATTTCCTGCATAAATATAAATTTTCAATATAGTGGATCTAAAAGGTGTTCAATAAAATTTGCCGCAATTCATTATTTTAATTACGCCGCCGGATACACAGAGTTGTCCAATAAGATAAACTCTGATACTTCCCCACCACAACGATTGGTCACGAATTTTCTGCATAAATGTAAATTTTCAATGTAGCACATCGAAAATTTATCACAATTCAATATTTTACTTAATGCAGAACATAAAATAACGATACGATCACTAATTTTCTGCATAAATGTAAGTTTTCAATGTAGTGCATCCGAAAAGTGTGTAATAACATTTACCATAATTCAATATTTTATTTATGCCAAATATAAAACGGTGACCAATAAGATAAAATAACGACATGACCAACTATTTCTTACATAAATGTAAATTTACAATGTACTACAACAAAATGTTCAATAAAATTTACTGCAATTCTTTATTTTAATTACGCAGGATACAAAATGTTGCCCAATAAAGTAAAACTTGATTTAGACAAGATATACACTGGCGCCCAATTAGACAAATTAACGATATTATTATTATTCATTATTTTAATTACGCCGGATACAAAGTGTTGTCCAACAAGATAAGCTTTGATACTACTCTACCATAACGATTGATCACGAATTTTCTACATAAATGTAAATTTTCAAAATAATGCCTTCGAAAGTGTTTATCATAATTCAATATTTTAATTATGCAGAATTTAAAATAGTGTCAAATAAGATGAAATAACGATATGATTATTAATTTTTTCTGCATAAAAGTTTTGAATGTAGTGCATTCGAAAAGTGTGCAATAAAATTTACCGTAATTTATTATTTTAATTACGCCGGATACAAATTGTTATATAATAAAACAAAAATATCATAAATGTAATTTTTCAATGTAGTGCATTCGAAGAGAGTAATAAAATTCCCCATAATTTAATATTTTCATCATGTCTAATAGAAAATGGTATCAAATAAGATAAAATAACGATATGATTACTAATTTCCTTAGTAAATGTAAATTTTCAATGTAGTGTATCTAAATTGTGTTTATCATAACTTAATACTTTAATTGTGAAGGATACAAAATGGTGTCCAATAAGATAAAGTAACGATATGAACCCTAATTACCTAAATGTAAATCTTTAATGTAGTGAATCTAAAAGGCGCTCAACAAAATTGATCGTAAATCATTATCAAATTTAATACTTCCCCACCATAACGATATGTTCACCAAGTTACTGCATAAATGTCAATTTTTAATGTAGTGCAAAGTATAATATAATATACAGGGTGATCACGTTCAATGCCACGGCGTGTATAAGTCGAACGATTGTTTAAAAAAATGGGTTTTCGTAGGTATACCTGAATTAGGTTGACACACTTTAAAATAATTTTTGTCTAAATGTATAAGCAGTGGCGTAACTACAACTTAGCGTAATGCACAAGTGATAAGGGGCCACTGGTTTTAACAACTAGGACAAATTTCGAAAAATAAATATAAACGTAAACGTGGCTTCTCGAGCACCTTTGCTTTATTGCATTTTTCGTGAAAAACGTCGAATCACTTTAAAAGTGGGTTGTATCTACGAATTGCTTAAACATACTCAAACATTTTTAATAAAACTTTATATCGCAAAACATAGAATATCGCAAAAACTATCAACTTTAAAGCAAAATGGTCAAAAGAACGCAAAAAAAATGTACATCCATCGTTTTAACCAAACGATAGTTATTTGTATTATTAGGCCAGAAACGATATTCGCCTAACGCCTCGGTCTGTTCATACTCGCGAAAGTATCGTTTCTGGCTTAGCAATAGAGCTACTATCGATTGGTTAAAACAATGGCTGTATTTTAACCAAATCGATTGTATCTAAATATAAAGTTTCATTAAAACTTGTTGCATATATTTGAAGTAAGTAACAGAGGGAGTGAACATCCACTGTTCAAAATCATCCAATTTTCTTAACGAAAAATGTATTTTTAATTATTTTGTTTGAGAAAACGCTATTTATTGCAAAAAAAAGTGCCAAATATTTATTTGCCGAAATTTGCTTTGGCAATCAATTGAAAACTTACTGGAAATATCAAATTTTATTATTTTACCTTATTGGACACCATTTTGTATCCGTCATATTCAAATGATTATTTATGTTATTTTTTATTGAACACCTTTTGGATTCACTATAGAAAATTAGTAAAATTCTTATGGTGGGAAACTGTCCAATTTATGCAGAAAACTAGTGAAAAATTAGTGATCATGTTATTATGGCGGGGTATAAATAAAATTTTATTATTGTATCTTATTGAAAAAGTTGTATCAGTCATAATAAGAATTATGAATTATGGTAAACTTTATTGAACACATTTTTGATGCACTACATTGAAAATTTACATTTTGCAGAAAATGATATTGTTATGATGAGAAAAATTAAACTTTATTATTTTGCCTTATTTGTCTATTTTGTAATTATTATTACTTATTTCTTAAATTGTTATAACTAAAATATTGAATTATGATCAATTTTGTTGTACATCTTATGGATGTACTACATAGAAAATTTATATTTTCCACAAAATTATTGATTATATCGTTATTTTGTCTTCTGAGATGCGATTTTCTATCCGGCATAATTACATATTGCATTATGGTAAATTTTGAACACTTTTTGGCTGTACTACAGTGAAAATTTACATTTACGCAGAAAATAGTGCTCACATGGCGGGGTATGAAATTTTATTATTGTATGTTATTGAACATCACATTGTATCAGCTATAAAAAGAATAATGAATTATGATAAATTTTATCAAACACTGATGGAATACATTAATTACTAGATTCAAAATTTACATTTGTTTTATCTTAGCAGGCACTATTTTGATAATTAAAATATTTTTAATATTTTAATAAGTGAATCAGGGTAAATTTTATTACACATCGTCACTAAATTGATAATTTACGTGATTTCGCTTTATTACACATTTTGCATTCGCCATAATTAAAATATTGAATTATTTTTTCATTTTATTTTTTGTTATTGGGCACCATTTTGGATCTGCCATTTTGAAAATATTTACATGGGGTACATTTTCTATATATATATATATATATATATATATATATATATATATATATATATATATATATATATATATATACACATATATTATATACATATACTTTACGTTGATATTAGGTTTATTGACTTATTGGTAAGGGTTTTGAGGTTAGGGACAAAAATCGGTATTTTCAAAAAATATCGATCTAAATAGTGGGGTTTTTACAAAATGTAGACTTTTAGTACAGCCTTTAGTAAAAATAACATATTTGAATTATAACTTAAAAAAACCCGATACCACACAGGGAGTTCCATAATTCAAGCCGAATTATCATACTTTCGAACAAGCATATGCCAATTTTTGTAAATGGAATGGCCCTTTTTTTATCGGAACTCGATTCGGATTTAGATTCTCTATCAAAATGATATAAAATTTGTGTATCATAAAATTAGATGCAAATTTTTTAAATTGTCGAAAAATGAGTAGGAACTCGTGTAAAAACAATTCAAATTTTTATTGATTAACACCTTGGGCGCCACATGTACCCAACGTGGTGTCTCATCAAACTGATAGCAATGGCTGTGTGTACCCACATTGGAGTCTCGGACTCGCGCATAATTTTCAGTCACGTGTACCCACATACGAGTATCGACCGAGTGTTTCTCATGCAGGGAGAATAACCAATGGCTTAGAAGCAGAAACCTTGTTTGGCTAGCGATTCTGACACACGTAGCTGTAAATCCTGCCTATGAATAAAAAACATAATATTGAAAAAACGTACATTTTTTAACAACAAAATGTAGAAAATTCTTATTTTGTTTCCATGCTTTTCTCATTTGTTTTATTACGAACACAATACTGAATGTTTTTATATTATAGAATGATACAAAAGGAAAAATGATACTTATTCTAGAATATAAAATCCGAAAAACAGTTTCAGTCCTCAAACAAGTCAAGCAATAATTTTTGTCACACTGAAGACATCGAAGTTTGATTGTAGCGTTTTTGTCTGAGCATGAACACGTCCAAATTCCTCCTTGAGCCTTTCATAACATCCAACGGGCCTGGCTCTTTTCTCTCTATCACAATCCTCGAGGACATGTTACACAAATTCATTGTCAGGTTGATTAACCGAGGTCTCTAAATTTAGAAGTTCAATCGCAATCATTTCCTTGAATTTGGTGATGCTCATTTTGTCATTTGCTACCTCTTGGCGAACAACATGGGCGTTTACTAAAGCCGTTCCGGTCAAAAGCTCCACGGCAAGCTTCCGATACCACTTTACTCCTCTTCTGAGACAGGTATTATAGGCGTTCATCTGATCTGACAGGTCAATGTAGGCTTGGTAACTGTTGTAATCCACAACAGCTGCTGGTTTCTCAGTTTCTTTGGTACCGTAAATAATTTTCACGTGCGCAGCGGTATGCTTTGTGCTAAGAGTAAAAACAGCCCTCTTGTCCTTCCACTTCTGAATCACAACACCTGAATTACTTTCAGCAGCTATTGCCCCCTCCCCTTTTTCAAGGTCTTTTTAATGACTTTTTTAGGATTCATTTTACGGTTTGATCGCAGCGTGCCGACAAAATGCGTTTTTTTATCCAGCAATTTTTGGGATAAAGCGACGCTTGTATAACAGTTGTCCGTGTAAATAGTTCTTCCATTATTCAATAAGATTTTTGTTAAGAGAGGACAATATTTTCAGATGACTGACCTTCAGCCTTATCCTGCTCACAATGTACTAAAAAGTTATAAGTATACCTTTTTTCGATTTTTCGAGACAAAGTTTATAGTTTTATTTCGAATGTATGACGCTTGTTTTTTATAAACTGCTTAAAACTCAGTCGTCCCCGAAATGGCACAAGAGTCGCACCGATGCATATGGATTCTTTTGAAGTAACTATAGCTTGGAATATTTCGTTGTGTTTGTGCAAAAGAGGTGATATTTTTTGTAGCCTCTCGTTGGTTATGACTTCATTATCATGAAAGTGCCACATTAACCTTTTCCCTGCATTTTGGTACAGCAAACATTTGACCAATAAGATTCAATGGTCGGACCCCATCCACAACAACATTCCGATAAATTTCTTTATATCAGGAACATCCGTATCGTGTACTGATGTATTCTAGACCTGGGTGCGGTACATTGGACGTTTAGCGTGATGACTTTCGTATATTTGGGGACTGATACCAGTACTAGGAATTGTAAAAGCGAACTGTTTTACATGTTCCCCAGTCACATCTTGCCAAATTCGATTCGTATTGTCAACCTCAGGTATGTCTGCTCCCTCACTTTCGGTATTTACAGTGAAGGCTGTGATAACCTCTTCGATGGCATCCCTCTCAGGATAGCTGGACCTATGAGCAGTATTACTGGTGCCAGGTGATATACCAGCAACATCAGGAACATTGATAATCCGATTACGTTTTACACAAGAAGTATTATTAGCAGATTCACGACGTCGTTTCGGCCACCTAATCCAACGCCTGAATGACTGTCATCTGAAGATTATGTTGATTCATCACAGCTTGTAACGTATTCGTCAGATTATCCACTGGAAGGTGTCAAATTAAACGTGGTAGATCTTGACGAAGAAACGGCAAAAACATAGGCCCTGCCAAACTGCATTAAAAAAGTATGCGCCAATAACGTAACATAAACAATTTTGGGATCTCGGGTGTCGCAATAATGAAAATTATGACGATTCACAAAGCTAGTTCTGTGGAATGTAGATTGGTCAGTAAATAATACGTATTTGAAAAAAATCACCGTTTTCTCTAATTTTATTTTCAGCCCATTCGCAGAAAATCACTCTCCATACATAAATCATCTTCAACCAATTCTTAATGCAGTTGGACGTGGTACGGGTGGAACTTATTACTATTTAAACCCTTATTAATCGGAACAAAAGAGTGGCCATATTCTACCGATGCGCAATACGACTTTATTAGAAGAAGTTGTAGAGTAGAACTAAATAAGAAACTTTTATTGAATGCTTTTCCTTTGAAGCTTCCGTTTCCCGCAAAAATAAAAAAAAGGAAAAATAGAAAATTAACTTTCTTATCTCTGGAGATATTTATACACCAATTTGGTTTAGGGTTGCTACAAAATGGATCCACTCAATGATCAAGAACTAAATTTTGACCCCATTAAGTGTTTGTCAAAATTTGGACTCAATGTTGCCCAATATATATTTATACACAAATTTCTATGGACCATCAATGTTGGTCAGCATTTGGACTTAATGTCGCCCAATTGTATACGGGTTGCGGCAAAATTGATTTCGCGATCGCCAAAAACTATACTCTGCATTCCATGCACTTGGGACGAATTTTGCCCAAAATATATATTTATACACCAACTTCGTTGGGGTTGCGACGAAATAGGTTTGCTCGATCACCACGAGGTAAATTCTGTAGCCCATCAGTGTTTGTCAAATTTTGGGCTACATGCTACCCAAAATCTATATTTAAACCCAATTACGTTAGGGTGGGGCAAAATAGATTTTGTCGATAGCCAGGAACCAAATTTTGTAGTCCATATGTTAGTCAACATTTGGGCCGAATATTGCACAAAAATAAATATTAATACACCAATTTGTTGGGGTTGCGACAAAATAGATTCACATGATGACGAAGAGCTAAATTATGTAGTCTGAGTGTCAAATTTTGGGCTAAATCTTGCCCCAAATTATATATTTATACACTAATTTTGTTTGGGTCGCGGTAAAATTGATTTCCTTGATGAACAAGAGCAAAATTCTGGGATACATGAGTGTTGATCCGGATTTGGACCAAACTTTGCCCAAAATTTATATTCATACACAAATTTCGTTGGAGTTGTGGCAAAATTAATTTCCTCGGTCGCCAAGAGGCAAATTATGTGGTTCATGTGTGTTGATGAGCATCTGAACCGAATTTTGCCCAATTTTTTGTTTGTACTGCGATTACGTTGGGGTCGGGTAAAATTGATTATCTCGATGATCAAAAGCCGAATTTTATAGTACGTAGGTATTACCACTTAATCAAAACGTACTTTAGTTAAAAGGTCGTTGATCTAGAAATATAATTCATTGACCCCTATACATCTATAAAATCCAATTAATCAAGGCATATTTTACCTAAGAGTTTAATGGTCCACTGAATGGGCCTAATCAGTTTATTGACTCTTGACCAGTGCATTGATCTAGATAGTTTATTGATCCGAGATACTTAGCATAGACATAAACCCTTTAGCATATACCAATATCACTTAACCTAGACGCATTGCAACTGAGAGTTTATTGATCTGGATACTTTAATAATCTCAGAAAATACATTAATAGTCAGAAAGTTCATTGACCAAGATAGTTCATGAACCAGGTCAAAGTTGAACCGTCTCGAGAGTTCATTGACCTAGATAAAGTTCATTGACCTCTAATGACGTAGATTAGCCTTGACTTTGATGAAGTTCATTTACCCCACAGTATCTCAGTGGCTCAAGTACATTTTCTGTTGCTCTCTCTCACTTCCATATAAACTCTTTATCTGAGTAAAACTTCGTCATGCTATACTACTTAAAAGCATGCTTTACGATTTATCATGGTTAAGTCCATAAACTTTGTTCATTTACAGGCGACAAATAAAAAACTTTGTTGATTCATATTATCTATTAACCTTCTTTTCACTGCCGAATTATACTCATATTTCCGACGACGCCATTCATACATACTTTCTTTTCCTTACGTACACTTTTTCATATAACTGTCCTTCAGGCTAGAAATTTCTATAGCTGTTACCAAATATTTTCAGCTTATCAAATAAACCATAGTTCTGACCACAAAGCTAACCGAGGTTTCTGTGATTGTGAGTGCAATAGTGCTTTCGAGCCTCCTACGAAGCTTTCCGCATTCTGTCAAACATCTTCAGAAATACTCTGCGCTCTACCCGTAACTATGTAAGCTTTCCTTAGATTTAGATTAGACTTTAGATTTCGCTATAAATACCATTCCTTAAGTCGAGCATTACGGGAGTTAAACTTTGTGGAGTCAAAATCTGGCATGAGTTTTAGTAGCATGATTGGCCCAGTTAGAAATGGTTCAGAGGGTAGTAGGTGTATAGCGGTCTGACAAAATGCTGACTATTATTGAAGAAAACGCAGCTTATTTAAAAATTGCATATTTTACGACTGAATGCCTTGGTAAATTAGTAACTTGGTTCTATCGAGACTGTTTTCGGTAACTCAACATCAGTCATGTATAGGTGTCAATATAAAGTAGAGGGAGAATGAATAGAGCAAGTGGACAATTTTCAATATTTAGGGATCAATCTGGAACAAACCGGAAGACAGGGTATAGAACTAAATTGTAGAATAAGCAAGGCAAACAGAGCATACTACGCGTTGTCAAATTATCTCATAAATAAGAAAGAAGTTTAGTTATAGCAGTGCCTATAACCTTGATCTTAACGGTCTACGTCTTTTAGTTTTATTTCCAATTATTGCGTTGGATAAACAGTACAGTTTACAATTAATGAGCGACTTTGATGTGTTACTGCTTTCTGCGGAATTATAAATTTCGGTAATTCGACTACTTTTAATATCTCGTTTTCTAATTTCTAATGGTAGTAAGTCTTAATTAGGGTTGATATGTAAAATTTACAGTTTACATTAATTTGATTCTTCTACGGTTTTGTAAAGTGGTTTATAAAAATTGGCCCCGTGACAAATTGCAGTTTTAGAAAGAATAGAATAGGCCCAGGATTTCGTTAAACCAAAAAATAAATTGATAGTCTGTAATCGTTCATGGTAGTTATATATCTAAGCGACAGTTGACAAGTTAAGTTCACACTCATAACCAAGTATTTTCCCGTAATAGGGGACGTTGATGTTACTGTGAAAAAGAAAAACAATTTCAAATCACTGGTTAGTTACTACAGACAAATACGTCGTATTTACTTGTTGTGTAGCCTATTGTCCTAATGAAGGCTTTACGATAGTAGATAAAATGATGATTTCATAATCAATTGTAGGGCAACTCAGAAAGGGCTGCCGAGTTGGTCCACAGGGAGGTTAAGGAAAGCCTTAAGAGAACTACGGATAGAGCGGGTAAGGATATGTGATACAATTTCTCATAAACCGGAGATGAACTTCACTCACCAAGTGACGTTTGATTAAAAGAGTTGAATAATACGTTATGGATTCTGAATGAACCATAAAGAAAATGACTTGATAATGAGTTAGTAATAATGAACTCAATCACAGACGGTGTAGAACAAACGGAAGCATTCTTAAACATAACAATATGTTCAATATTCAAAGTGGTCAAAGCCAAAAAAAAAAAAAATAACATAAACAATTATTTTCAAGTACTCATGCGAGCCGGTTGTTCAGAATTAACTAAATATGGCTAATTACTATGTGTTCGAAATTTTTAGCGTATGCTTACTCCAATTACTCACAAAAATTAATGGCTAACTACGGTAAGTGTAATATTACAAAACAAAATATTAAAATTAACGAATAGCGTAAGAATAAATGTTACGCTCTGCACAAAATTAATAATACAAATACGTGAGTAAATGCTGTCGTAAATCTAAGAAAGTCCTGATCATAATGTAAGTTTAAAGAAACAATAAAATTGATTATTGCAAATTATGACATATATAGCTTACAAGTTAATAAAACCGCAAGATAATAAGCAATTAAACTGACAACTGGGAAGATACTGTGCGCACGTATATAATTTGCCATAAACAACAATTTGAAATCATAAAGCTGTACAAATGATTTCTGACCAGCAGTTAAACCTGTTGATTAAAGTCTAATTTAAAAATGGTTTTTTGAACTAAGTAAAAAGTGAAATTGCAACTATCATGGATTGTCGAAATGAAATTAATAATACACTATTTTAAACATGTTCTGGTATAGTTATAAATTACATAATCGTGAATTTCATATAATGAAAAGATTTTTCACTTTTGTGTAATTAATGAGTAGAGGACACTTGTCACTTGGTACATGTTTTTCGATTTGCCTGTATTTTCAGCGTTCTTCTTTTTGCGGCCGCTTTTCACCCTCTACAGCTTCCATATCTCAAAAGATGGTCCAGCATCCTTCCTGAACATTTAATATTTGACTAAAGGGTAGATCTTCAGCATTTTTACAAACATTCAAAATTATACATTGCCTTTCACTTACGACTCATCTTTTATGGATTTCGTAATACCAAGGTCATGCCTTACACTTGAGAACACCCCCGTAATGATCAGTAGTCACACTAGTCTTTCCTGTCGATGGCGATTAAAATTCTGTTCATCGAATATATTCACTGAAAACGTTTAAATAACCTTGCACTTGCTTAGGACTCAAAACGTTGTTTGTGATGAGTATGCGTAAACTTTAAAACCATGAACGTCAATCACACGAAGCTGATATTCGGTTCTCCTCTCACTTATGACATGGAAAAATGTAAGGTAGCCGTTAATAGACATCTTTTCGCAATTCAATATCCCCTATCCATCATCCTAATTGCTTCAGAGTGCTTTAGCACGACAGGCAAAAATTAACCTGTTCAGATTCAAAATTATTAAAAAAAAAAAAAGGTTAAATTACTTATTTTACTAAGACAAAAAGTAAATAACTTTTTGTACAGTTTCCATGGATACACCGAAGAATCTCGCAATCAGTCACTTTTGGTTCGAAGCATTGCACAATATGTTAAGGCGACCATTCGTCCCGTATTATACGGGACAGTCTCTTTAAACACATCTTTTCGTATATGTAATTATTTTAATAAATTAGGTAATGTTTCGTATATATATATATATATATATATATATATATATATATATATATATATATATATATATATACTATATATATATATATATATATATATATATATATATAAAAGTCCCTTTTTGTCCTGGTTTTGACGTTTCATTGTTTAGAAGGAATTAATCAAAGTCAAGAAAGTATGAAAAAGAATTTGCTCACGACGGTGTCTTGTACGTGTAGAAAATAAGTATATCGGTGCGTGTAAGTAAACGTAATGTAAGTAGTTAAGGTTAAGTGTTAATAAATAACTGTTTTTAAATAAATAATCGTTATAGTGTAGTGTGTATTTAGGACGGTAGAATATCAGAAAATGCCAAAAAGAAAGTGTACATTTACTTAAGAGAGATTTGGAAAGTGAATAACCATTTATTAAAAAGACAACCTCAGATAGTAAGGTAAAGTACTTAAAGTGTTGTTTTCACTTGCACATGGTAGAAAGGCGGATGTTGTTCAACACATATCGACACTTAAGCATAACAAGGCAGATATTACTGCTTCTAGTAGTACTGTCGTCTTTGTTTCGTAAGGGCACATGAACGACAAAAATTAGCTGCGATTGAATGAACTTGGTAATATCACAACGTGGTCCACAATCAGTCCTTTCCTATTATGAATTGCACTAGTAAGCTTCCAACAAAAACTTTCATGTGCTATAACCAAATTTGAAAATATTGCGTGTAAAATTTTACAAACAGAATCATTAGTCTTCATCCACAATGAACTTGAAACGATAAATTTTGTAACAATCTATACCGATTATTTCAATCACGAGAGCGTAAAGAATTGTCCTATACTCTTAAGATATTTTATGAAAGATCATCCAGGTGAAACTTCACACATGATATCTGAATATATTATTAAAACTGCTGAGAAAACGGATTAACAACAAAAGTAAGGCAATGTGCGCTGACAACACAAATTGTAATTTTGGAGGAGCACCAAGATATGGTCAAAATTACGTCTAGCATGAAGTTCAGCAGTTACTTAAAAGACCTTTAGTTGGGATGAACTGTGCTGCTCATATCCTTTATAACTGTATTCAAACATCAGCATACTGCTTGCCTATTGACATCGAAGCCATTATTGTGAAAATCTATTGCTATTTCTACATTTATACTGTCGACTTGAACAATTGGGAGAATTTTGTGAGTTTGTTAGTGTTGAATACCGAAAACTGTTGGGATATAGTAAAACCTGACAGTTAGCGTTGTTACAATCTATACAAAGAATGTTAAAAATGTTCAAACCGTTACAGTTGCTTTTTCTCTTTCAAGAAAAATGCTCACATTGATTCTTAATAGTTTTAAAAACAATTTTATTAAAGTTAGGCTATGGTTACTTCACTCACAAGCTTCCAAATTACATAAATAGACGCTGCCAGTGGAATCTGAACAATCTTCAATGATAAATGTATGCATGGTTCTACCAAATTTAAGGCAACAATTAATATTACAGAAAAATTAAGTCTTTTTACCAAATCCAGTTAACACTACGATAGCAGCTTTGGTAAATGAAGGAGAAGAGCTAACCGTAACTCAATTTAAAACTCCAGTGCACATGTTTTTACTACTTGTACAGCCTATTTGGATAAATGGACGCAACAATTTGAAGATTCGAAAGCGTTTCGTTGGGTATTGCTAAAAAAAGAACCTCTGTGGTCAGATCTTGGAAACTCATTAACTGTTTTTCAAAAACAACACCTTGCTGCTCAAATAGATCATTCGGAACTTTTGATGAAATTGTGTACATTAAAAAATATACAACCAGTCAAAAAATAAGAGTGGAAATAAGTTTCTGTTTCTATTGACACACAATGGCCGAGCCTTTTAACCACTTCAAGAGTAAAGATACGCCACACAACAACATATTAAAAATTGTTGAAATGTGCATGTGTTTACCGGGATCCAACGCCGCCACGGTACGGATTTTTTCTGTTATAAATAAAATTTGGACCAGCGATAAAACTAGCCTTATTGTAAGAGCTTTAAAAGAACTTTTAATGACAAAACATAATCAACCAACTTCAAAAAGTTGGTTAATTAATTCGTCTGGATGTGTCTGTGCGTTGCACGATGTTACAGGGTTTAGAAAGCTGTAAGTGGTGTCATTTTATAGGAAATTCTTTTGCTGATTCCAAATCTCTGGTAGATCATCTTTTGGATCACCTGTTCACGGTAGGGAGGCCGTTAAAATCAAAATTTTTGTATTATAAAATTTTTAATGTTTTTAAGAAATAACATTCTAATAAATAAACGTGTGAGTTATTAAACAATTCGTTTTATAATATATATATATATATATATATATATATATATATATATATATATATATATATATATATATATATATATATATATAGTGTCCACAAACTCTTTTCAAACTTCAGATTCTAGAGCTGAAGCTGTTGGAAGACGGCGCCCTAGCATCGGTTTAATTCAAATATCTTCAAAATGGTTTCCCTTTAAATGATAGCGTTCTGTACATTTATTTAGTGGAATATGCCTAATCCTATAGCGTAAATATGATTTTTTACTTGTACTTATAAGCGGCTCGTTTGGGCATTGGACATTGTTATTCATAAGTTTTTTGTTTTTCAAAATTTCGCAATTTTAACATAAAATTTAAAAAATTTCGATTTTGTCATAAAAGAATGATACTCTTGTCTGAAGTCGCTACGGCACACTGTTTTTTGAAAATAAACCGATTTGAACTTTTCATGTGTTCATCATATTTTTCTAAAATTAACTAACGAATTCATTTACAATTATGAAAGATGGCTATGGAAAATAAACAAAATAACAATTGCGTGAACACCAAAATAACTAGTATTACAGATACTAGTTGAGGTTAAAGTGTCAAATAAGTTTTAAGTGAAAGATTTTTTATTGTTTAGTTACATTACCGTAAATACAAAAAGTTGAATATTGTTAGAATGATGTCGTTTACTAACGAAGAATATGCCGATATGCATTTAGTGTACGGCTGATGTAATGGAAGAATATAAGGATGATATTTTAATGGAAATTGAGTACAATCCCGAAATAAGCGTAAGAAGGTTGGCTGCAATGTATCCCAATGTGTCAAAATCTTCTGTGTTGAACATTCTACATAAGGAAGGCTTGTATCCTTTTTATTTCAAAAAAGTCCAGCTTATGCGATAAGGGAAAGTAAACATCAGGAAAGGTTTAACATTAATGTATGGATAGGTGTTCTTGGAGATTTGCTTGGACCTGTAGAATTGCCGAATGGTTTAAACGGCAAAGAATATCTCAACTTTCTTTAAAATACTTCACGGGATTTATTAGATGATATTAATATGAATATTCGGCGGAACTTGTGGTTTTTACATGATGGTTGTCCGGCTCACTATAGCAGAACTGTTCGTACTTTTTTAGATAACAATTACTGAGAGCGATGGATCGGAAGAGGCGGTCCGGTTGCTTGGCCAGCAAGGCCTCCAGATTTAAATCCTTGCGATTTTTGTGTTTGGGGATATCTAAAATCAATGGTTTATTCCCAACCAATAGAAACACGTGGTCAGCTTTGGAGAAGAATTCACGATGTCGGCGACGAATTTGGGAACAATAGGGGAATTTTTGCAAAAATTCGTCAATCTTTACATAAACGAATAAATTTGTGCATAGAAACGGGTCCTCATGTGGAGCATCTTTTGTAGATTCAGTTTTGTGTTTCATGCTTTCAGTTGTCATTTTGAATTTTTTTTATTATTATTTGTATCAGTAACATTTTTTTGTGTTAAAAACGATTCTTTTTACCCGAGTTTATTTATTACTTTCTAAAGGAAAATTAATTTATGACACGAGATCAGTTTGACGTTCACGCAATTGTTATTTTGTTTATTTTCCATAGCCATCTTTCATAATTGTAAATGAATTCGTTAGTTAATTTTATAAAAGTAAGATGAACACATGAAAAGTTCAAATCGATTTATTTCAAAAACGGTGCGTAGCGACTTCAGACAAGAGTATCATTCTTTTATGAAAAAATCGAAATTTTTTAAATTTTATGTTAAAATTGCGAAATTCTGAAAAACAAAAAACTTATGAATAACAATGTCCAATGCTCCACCCAAATGAGCCGCTTATGAGTACAACTAAAAATCATATTCACGACATACGATTGGGCATATTCCACTAAATAAATGTACAGAACGCTATCATTTAAAGGAAAACCATTTTGAAGATATTTGAATTAAACCAATGTTAGGGCGACATCTTCCAAGAGCTCCAACTCTCTTAGGAAGTATTTTTGCATTAAGGTAATTTACCTTAAATCGGCATAAAGTCACCTCTAGAATCTGCAGTTTTCTTTTGTGAAAAGAGTTTGTGGACACTGTATATATATATATATATATATATATATATATATATATATATATATATATATACATACATATTGTAGGTAGCACACTACGAAAATTTGATGAATACATTGAAAATATTCCGATTAAAATTGTCGCGATAGCAAAAGATAATTACTAAAAGTTATTATATAATAATTGTTATTTGAGAATGGTTTGTATTTCTTTTTTGTAAGACATATTTGTGTAGGATTTTAACTGAGGGTGGCCCGCAACCAGATGTTTTGAAGTTGCAGGTGCAGGCTAAACTGCATTTATCGAAAGGGCAAGACAAATTGCTAAAGATGTTTATAAATGCGTTTTGAAAATAAAAATGTCAGTATTATACAAAAAATTACACCGCGGTCAAAGCATAAGTTGTTCATGGGTTGAAATGTGATATTTTAAATACAGGATATCTACGGTTGATTGCACATGTTAATTAGAAATAATGTTTCTTTTCATAATTAAAGGCAAAAGCGTTCACACGAAATATTTTTATTGCTTTTGTTAGTTGATATGGAAAATAGGGAGTGATGGAATAAAAATGGTTGTTGTGCTTAGAATAGGGGAGTTGCATTTGAATTTTCAAAGCGTGCGTTATTAAGATTTGACATAGACTTTGTGTTTGGTAAATTAGATCTTTTTTTTTGTAAGAGTTACCTTGTGAAACTGTTGTGTTGTGTTGATCAATGTAAAATCGTCTTTTCTTTTGTGTTAATTGATAAATCCGAGTATTTAAACATTTGTGCTGGTGAAAGCTTAAAAGGATAACCTACATTGATAATGTAAGTAAAAGAAAAGATTTTACGGTTTGTGAAATTACACAAAAAAGGTCATTCTACCTACTCATTTAAATTGTTAAAACCAAACTGAAACACTGACTTGCAAAGCTGTTGTTTTCATTGAAATTATGCAGGCACAGAGAGTTCTTTTTTTATATGTTCTATCTTGTGTATTGATAATTCTACCCTGTATTTATAGTGATAAAACACAAACGATCATAGGTATAAAATCAGAAAGCTGATCCTAATGATCTAGTTATCTATATATCTATCCAAACGTCTCTCTTGTTACCGTTATATGCCTATATGTCTATATTTTTGTGTTTTGTTTTATGCCTAAGAAAAATTGAGAGAAGGGATCGCCCGTTTTATTATCTTGCATTTGTAATAATACCTACTAATCATGTAGGTGAATCGGTGTTTTGCAGGGCTTTGTTTCAGATGTTACACTTTGTCTCAACTGCGTATTTAATGTGTTTGGCCACGAATGGATTTTCTGTGTACGCAATTACATCATTTATTGTTACTGTCCATGTGTATCATTTGTTGTGCTCGTATCCACAAATTTGTATGTGTAACGTACTTGCCCTTTTTCATTTTTATCTACTTAAATAATCTGTAACCTGTTTAATTTTCTGTTGTTATTTTTTCATGTAGGATGAATTTGTAATATGTATTACTAGAGTGCTTAATGTATTTGGGTGTTAAAAACCGCCATGATTGGTTAAACAAAGGGCCACATGGTCGGGATAACTCTTCCTTTTTTTGTGATTGATTGACGATCTTATTGTGGATACGATCACACTGTTTATGTTTATTGCCTTTATGTGTAGTTATTGAAATTTGACGGTTTGTGAAATTACACAAAAAAGGTCATTCTACCTACTCATTTAAATTGTTAAAACCAAACTGAAACACTGACTTGCAAAGCTGTTGTTTTCATTGAAATTATGCAGGCACAGAGAGCTCGCTCTCTTTTTTTATATGTTCTATCTTGTGTATTGATAATTCTAACCTGTATTTATAGTGATAAAAACACAAACGATCATAGGTATAAAATCAGAAAGCTGATCCTAATGATCTAGTTATCTATATATCTATCCAAACGTCTCTCTTGTTACCGTTATATGCCTATATGTCTATATTTTTGTGTTTTGTTTTATGCCTAAGAAAATTGAGAGAAGGATCGCCGTTTTATTATCTTGCATTTGTAATAATACCTACTAATCATGTAGGTGAATCGGTGTTTTGCAGGGCTTTGTTTCAGATGTTATACTTTGTCTCAACTGCGTATTTAATGTGTTTGGCCACGAATGGTTTTTCTGTGTACGCAATTATATCATTTATTGTTACTGTCCATGTGTATCATTTGTTGTGCTCGTATCCACAAATTTGTATGTGTAACGTACTTGCCCTTTTTCATTTTTATCTACTTAAATAATCTGTAACCTGTTTAATTTTCTGTTGTTATTTTTTCATGTAGGTTGAATTTGTAATATGTATTACTAGAGTGCTTAATGTATTTGGGTGTTAAAAACCGCCATGATTGGTTAAACAAAAGGGCCACATGGTCGGGATAACCCTCTTCCCTTTTTTTTGTGATTGATTGACGATCTTATTGTGGATACGATCACACTGTTTATGTTTATTGCCTTTATGTGTAGTTATTGAAATTGCTTTGCATTTTATTTTGGTGATATTTAAATTTTGCAAGGTACGCCCTTTTAACTTGATTTAATGATGTCCTTTGTTTTTTTTGTGTTCTGTTTATGTCCGGTTGTCCCACACCATGTATAATGCTTTATATGTAATTATTTATCTAAAAGCAGACAGGAATTGGTTCCAAAAGGGATCCCCTGTTTGTTATTTATTACCTGTTTATTCTGCTTTAATTTGAATACCATTTGTAGACCTGATTTTATGTTTATTTGTGACTAAACTTCGTTTTAGGCAATGTTATAGATTTTGTACGCCTTTAATACCGATCGAGTAGTGTTGATACGTATTTAATCCTTTGATTGCGATTTACTTGTGTTATCTGATCTTTTTTTTTTCTTTGTGTGATTATTATTGGAATAAAGAGTTTTCTTGGTGATTCTTTTTCTCCCTATGTAAATAGGATGACGAGCGAATCACCAGGTAGCGCAACTCGTTCATCTCAATTGTAGTTTTGTTTCATTTAATTACCTTGCCACCTTATGCAACAAATTAACCTTATCCGACCCTACCTCATGCACATTACACAACGTAGGTTATTTGCCCCCTAGACGATCACTGTTTTTTTTTAATCAGGTTAGAATTTTGCGAGTTCTAGATCAGATTTGTAAATCAACTCTGATTATTTAATCACGGCCAGTAAGGGAGATTTAAGCTATTAATTGGAGAAAGCCTAACATTAGCCGGAGTAGCATTATTCTCAGTGACATCAATTTAAGCAATTAATAATAGCATCTTATCAGTCAAATTAAGGTGCATCCTTTAGCTATTGTTTTGTCTCTTGAATTAGCATTAATGCGAACAAGTTCAAATTACCCGTTTCATGATAGGTCTGGTTTACGACAATATATATATATATATATATATATATATATATATATATATATATATATATATATATATATATAATATATATATATATATATATATCACACACATATATATATATATATATATATATATATATATATATACACTTTTGAAGTTGGTTGAAATTAGAATTCTATAAGAAGACCTTTTGAACTTGTTTTGAAATGAATTTCCTTGAATTTTTTAAATATCTCCAAGATCGACCAGATATTTTACAAATGGCACATTCAACGGAAAAATATACACATGAGTAACGTTTCGCTTACCTTTTTATTACTATGCACCTTTAGAAACCGATGTAAAATACATAATTAAATAGATTTTTTAATGTTTTTTCGATGCTATTGCATTACGACATGGGGCACCTAAAAACTTACCATAAACAACCACTACATTTGTCACTGAAGACTAGAGAGCGTAAAAACTCATAATTTTCTATCTAATTTAAAAGAAACTTCTCCCTCTCTTACCCCTTACTGAGGAGTATTGGTACCCTTCGCACTATGTGGGTGATGCGTCCATGTCCTGTGTTTCCTTTTTACATAAATGATCACCTTAAAATATAGCGTCCTATTTAGGTGGATTGAGAAAAAATATTCGTATAAATGGTTAATACTTTTTTGTTTACTTCATCCACAATAGTTTCTAAAATAGTTATTTGTACCAGTACGCCAGAATTGATAGTTTGCGAGTGTGAGCAGCAACTGTCAATTGTTTCTTGACCTCTATGTTTGACATTTTATTTGGTTGCTCCATAATATTTTTAACGATTTTTGAAAATTGGGGAATTAGTCATGTGGAGAGAAACGCAAAAAAATGTTTATACAAATGGCTAATACTTCAGTATTCTCTATCCACAATTCCACACCTTTTAGATTAAATTTATTTTAATGTTTATTTACAGTAACCGTAAAAATAAAATGAATGAATTTAGTTATTATCAACTGTATAATACTAATACTGGTCACGTGTTTTTTTTTATTTTAAGATCCGATAGTTTGTAGCAGTTGTATTGTGAGCAACGTATGAGTGCTCGTATCAATTTATTAAATAATGACGAAGTAAACACATATAAAACTAATTTTTACATTTTCCTGGATTTACGTTTTATGTATTTTAAAAGTACCTAAACTGTATCTAGATAGAACAAATTATGATATATTTGTATGTTTTTTTAATTACTGTTAATAGAATGTATCTGAGCATACATAGCTCTAAAAGTATCTGTATTTACCTATCAGAATGCTACCAAATATATAAAAATTTAGTGCAGCAAACTTCAGACAAGTCATACTGTTCTGAGATCTTTCTATGATTTACCAAAATGTCTATTTTTTTCAAAAGCTGTTGAAACAACACGTAAAGCACATTTTCATTGAATTAGACGGATTTTTCTATACAGTAAAATAAAATAATTAACCCCAACTGGGTACAATTTGTTGCATTTCGTAAGTTGTGATCAGTCAAATTCAGAATCCGAAAATACGATAATTAAGCAAATAATGAGTTTCTTACAAGCAGACGTGTATAAATGACATATTTTTAATTGTAATACAGTACACACGTTTTTTTTTTATCCGACAAAATAGAAGTAAATATAAAGTAATTTAGGTATATAACAGACAGGTGTTTAATGAAAGGGTGGTGGCGGACAGCGTCTGGATTATTAGGTTGTATAGGGCTTATGGTATTTGCAGTAGAGTTAGGCATCGTGCCCGGAGCCGCTGCGTGTTGGAGCACTAAATCTGCGTTACGTGCCCCGATGCACCGATAAAGGCCTCATTAGTAAACCGTAAATCGGGCGATAGTGCCGCCTCCAGCCCTCCAACTAAATACCATATTTACTATGAATTACACAAGTCTGGATATTTAAACTTCGCTAATAACTGCTATCAGTTTCTACTTAATGGCGTTATAAATAAGACTTCTTATACATTATCCAATACAGACCATTAAAAACCTATTAAGATAATACGAAATCTTTCTTATTGTGAAAACTGGATTAGTTATAATACTTTTTTCTTCACTAAAATATAATAAAATACTTCTTATCATAATACAAAAAACATTCCTTCTATACTAAACTACCGTTATAACTTTTTTATAGATGATAACCGTTTGCAATGCAAAAAACCTGCAAAACAGCTCCAGTATATAAGATACGTTTACTTATTTACTTATTTCGCTTTTAGTTTAAACACTGTTTGGTTTGGCACTTTTTGATTCAACCTCGTACATTTATTAGTCAATTTCGACTTCAAAAGCATTTAAACATGATCAATAAAGAACGAACTTTTATATTCAACATTATCAACCAAAACAATAGTGCGCCAATAAAATATTTCAAAAATGAATCTATCATAATTCTGTAGAACCTGCTTTAGTATTGTATTTGTATTATAAATACGATACAATTTATTATTGACCATACATGTACATTTTTTATGTGAGTCTCAAAGGTGTCTACAATACCAGATATACATAATATACAGAGTGTCCATTTAGTACTCCGTTCTTCTGTGGTGGTGTTATGTCAAATCTGTCACATATATGACTTATCGAATCGTTAATGGGCCAAACTGGGGTACTTTATTTTAAAATGTATCGGATGGTCTAAAAAACGTGGCAAATTGTAAGATTGTTTAAATGGCACACCTGTATATTATTACATTTTGAATCCTATATATATATATATATATATATATATATATATATATATATATATATATATTAAATAAGAAATTTTTTTTAAAACGTAAAAAACGAAAAAAACGTTTCCTTTTTTGTCAAAAATTTGACAATTACAGAATTGAAATAAGGTAACTATTTTTAAAAAACAAAATAAACAAAAAATTTAAATTTAATCTGGGAGTGTGTTTGACTGGGATTGGTATAATGTGAAAGACGCCAGGAATACAGCATGTGTTTGGAATTTTAAGATTTGTTGGTTGAAATGAAATCAACTTGTTTTACATTTTCCAAATTTTGGCAAGAAGTGTCATCTCGTTTATTGAGGCGTTTGGTCTTCTTTCAATTTCAACTGCTTTCAATTTCTTTAAGGTTTAGAGGGCAATTAAACGGATATTGTTGGTATTAAGGTGTCCTGTATCTAAATGATGTGCAGCTAAAGACGATGAGGATTTTGTTAAAAGGGGTTATCCCTCGTTATAATATTCTTTAGTTTGTCCTATATAAGTTCTTCGACAGTTGCACGGTATCTCATCCCCTTAGTTTCATTAGGAATTTGTCTTTGGGGTTTTTAAAGTTGGGACAAAGTTGAATGGGTTTGAATACCGGTCTGAAGTCGTTTTTTAAATTTTTTTCTTCTGTAATTCCTTTATAAGGTAGAATAAAGGAATCTTTCGTTCATTGTTTGACAAGTTATTTTTGGTTTCTATTTGGTTGGTAATTTTTAATATTTTTGATCTTTGTATCCATTTTGAATTAGTTTTTATTAATAGTCTTCATCTCTTCCGTTTTAGAATTTTGGTCAGATAAGTGGTAAGAGCGGTATATCAAATTTAAACGCCAATTGACCAGGATGGTGATGGAGAGAGTTCAAGTATCTATTCGTATGTGTTGGTTTTCGATAAACTTTGTGTAAATTTACCATTAGGAAGTCTTGTTATTAGGGTGTCCAAAAGGTAGTGAATTATTTTCTTCAACTTATAGTAAATTTGATGGCGGAATGTTGTTAATATGTCCTAGAAAGTGGTCCAAGTTTCTTTTCCATTGCTTTAAATTCTGCAGATTTAAAACCTAAATGTTGGTTTCGTTATGTTGACGACACATTTGTAGTTTCCCCATGGAAAAGGAAACTTGAACCATTTTCTAGGACAATTAACAACATTCACGACAACATTAAATTTACTATAAGTTGAAGAAAATAATTCATTTTTTTGACACCCTAATAACAAGACTTAATGGTAAATTTACACAAAGTTTATTGAAAACCAACACATACGAATAGATATTGAACTCTCCATCACCATCCTGGTCAATTACGTGCGTTATGAAATTGATATACCGCTCTTACCACTTATCTGACCAAAATTTAGAACGGAAGAGATGAAGACTATTAATAAAATACTAGTTCAAAATGGATACAAAGATCAAGAAATATTGAAAATTACCAACGAAATAAGAAGACCAAGAAATAATAACTTGTCAAACAATGAACGAAAGATTCCTGTTATTCTACCTTATATAAAGGAATTACAGACAGAATAGCAAAGAAATTTCCCAAAACGACTTCAGACCGGTATTCAAACCACATTCAACTTTGTCCCAACTTTTAAGAAACCCCAAAGACAAAATTCCTAATGAAAGCCAAGGAGTGTATGAGATACCGTGCAACAACTGTCGAAGAACGTTATATAGGACAAACTAACAGAATATTATATGAGAGCCGATGAACACCAACTAGCAATTAAACAGCACAATCCTTCATCGTCTTTAGCTACACATCATTTAGATACAGGACACCAAATTAATACCAACAATATCCGTTTAATTGCACCTCTATATACCTTACAAGCAAGAATTATTAGAGAAGCAGTTGAAATTGAAAGAAGACCAAACGCCCTCAATAAACGAGATGACACTTCTAGAATGCCACAAATTTGGAAGAATATCATTAAACAAGTTGATTCTACATTTCAATCAACGCCAAATTTTCCAGAAATTTCAAACACTTATGCTGCAACTATTCCTGGCGTCCCCACTTCTACACCTTCTACATCACATACTAGACCATCTACCCGAAGTCAAACACACTCGTCCAGATTAAAATTAAATTAGTTACCTTGTTTCATATTTTGTACTTGTTAAAAATAGTTACCTTATTTCAATTTCTGTAATTGTCAAATAAATTCTTGACAAAGGAACAAAGGACGTTCCCGAAACGTTGAATTAATTTTTACGTTTAATTACACAAGTTTTAAAGAAAATTGTCTTATTTAAACATGAATACTTGTGGAAATCTAAATAGAAACATATATATATATATATATATATATATATATATATATATATATATATATATATACAGAGTGACTTAGAAAATGTAATAGTGCCACGATAGAAGACACTAAATAAGAAAAAGTTCCTATGAACTTAGATCCGCAACGCCTTCGTTTAAAAGATATAGGGTGTTAAAGTTTAATTATGTTTTGTTTTTTTTTTTAATATCTTTTTACAATCATGTAATAAGCGGACGAAATTTTGTATACAGGGGCTTTTTATCACGCAGAATTCAAATATGACCTTAGTTCTTTTATTACTGATACACGGCGCCACATACAGGTTTCCATCTTGTTTGGATCGGTCCTAACTTTTTGCCTTACACTGTATGTTATTTTCGACTGGAAACATTTGTTTTCCCATCTTTTCTGCTTCAGAAAGGTATACTTTATTGATGTCGCTAGGACCAACGGTTTACGAGAAAAATGCATCGATCATGAAATTTGACCGAGAAGCTCGGTCAAATTTCTCAAAGCTCAACGTATCTATCGAGAATGATATCCTTTAGGACAGGTTCCTAATGTTTGAACATTTATTGCCGTGGATAGGCGTTTGGATGAAGATGGGTGGTGAAGATGTCTGTTTAAAAAAAAAAGTTAATAGTGGGAGTTTCCAGAACTCGTCGCACTGTTGAAAAGGAATAACCTGAACACATTATTAGAAGATGTTTCATTGGACATTGTTGCAAGAGTGGACTTTATGCTTGATGGCAAGTTAGCTCACTTTTCTTGAGTGGTAAGGAAATTTTTTGAAAGGAGGTTTGAAAATAGGTGGATGTGTCGTGGAGGGCTTGTAATATGATTACTGCTCTTCAGTAATAAAAGAACTAAGGTCATATTTGAATTCTGTGTGATAAAAAGCCCCTGTATACAAAATTTCGTCCGCTTATTACATCATTGTAAGAAGATATTAAGAAAAAAACAAAAAAATAATTAATCTTCAACACCCTATATCTTGTAAACGAAAGCGTTGCGAACCTAAGGTCATAGGAACTTTTTCTTATTTTAGTGTCCTCTATGCGTGGCACTATGGCATTTTTTCTATGTCATTTATATATAATATATATATATATATATATATATATATATATATATATATATATATATATATATATATATATATATATATATATTACATTGATATTAGGTTTATTGACTTATTGGTAAGGATTTTGAGGTTAGAGACAAAAATCGGTATTTTAAAAAAATATCGATCTAAATAGTGGGGTTTTTACAAAATGACAAATTTTTGGAATGTACACTTTTAGTAGTAGTAGTAGTAGCCTTCAGTAAAAAAAACATAATTGAATTATAACGTAAAAAAACTCGATACAACACAGGGAGTTCCATAATTTAAGCCGAATTATCATACTTTCGAACAAGCATATGCCAATTTTTGTAAATGGAATGGCCCTTTTTTTTTGTCGGAACTCGATTCGGATTTAGATTCTCTATCAAAATGATATAAAATTTGTGTATCATAAAATTAGATGCAAATTTTGAAAATTGTCGAAAAATGAGTAGGAGCTCGTGTAAAAACAATGCAAATTTTTATTGATTAACACCTTGGGCACGATAACGTGATGCCTCATCAAACTGATAGCAATGGCCGCGTGTACCCACATTGGAGTCTCGGACTCGCGCATAATTTTCAGTCACGTGTACCCACATACGAGTCTCGACTGCGTGTTTCTCACAGAGGGATAATAACCACCGGCTTAGAAGCAGAAACCTTGTTTGGCTAGTGATTCTGACACACGTGGCTGTAAATCCACTGAAGACATCGAAGTTTGGTTGTGGCGTTTTTGTCTGAGGATGGGCACGTCCGAATTCCTCCTTGAGCCTTTCATAACATCCAACGGGCTGGGCTCTTTTCTCTCTATCACAATCCTCGAGGACATCTTGCACAAATTCATTGTCAGTTTGATTAACCGAGGTCTCTAAATTCAGATGTTCAATCGCAATCATTTCCTTGAATTTGGTGATGCTCATTTTGTCATTTGCTACCTCTTGGCGAACAACATGGGCGTTTACTAAAGCCGTTCCTGTCAAAAGCTCCACGGCAAGCTTTCGATACCACTTTACTCTTCTTCTGAGACACGTATTATAGGCGTTCATCTGATCTGACAGGTCAATGTAGGTTTGGTAACTGTTGTAATCCACAACAGCTGCTGGTTTCTACGTTTCTTTGGTACCGTAAATAATTTTCACGAGCGCAGCGGTATGCTTTGTGCTAAGAGTAAAAACAACCCTCTTGTCCTTCCACTTCTGAATCACAACTCCTGAATTACTTTCAGCAGCTATTGCCTCCCCCCTTTTCAAGGTCTTTTCAATGACTTGTTTACGATTCAATTTACGGTTTGATCGCAACGTGCCGACAAAATGCGTTTTTTTGTCCAGTAATTTTTGGAATAAAGTGACGCTTGTATAATAGTTGTCCGTGTAAATAGTTCGTCCATTATTCAATAAAGTTTTTGTTAAGAGCGAGGACAATATTTTCAGATTTTTCGATTTTTCGAGACAAAGTTTATAGAGTTTTATTTCGAATGTATGACACTTGTTTTTATAAACTGCTTGTAACTCAGTTGTCCCCGAAATGGTACAAGAGTCGCATCGATGCATATGGATTCTTTTGAAGTAACTATAACTTATATATTTCGTTGTGTTTGTGCAAAAGAGGTCATATTTTTTGTAGCCTCTCGTTGGTTATGATTTCATTATCATGAAAGTGCTACATTAACCTTTTCACTGCATTTTGGTACCGAAAACATTTGACCAATAAGATTTAATGGTCGGACCCCATCCACTACAACATTCCGATAAGTTTCTTTATATCAGGAACATCCGTATCGTGTACTGATGTATTCTAGCCCTGGGTGCGGTACATTGGACGTTTAGCGTGATGACTTTCGTATATTCGGGGACTGATACCAGTACTAGGAATTGTAAAAGCGAACTGTTTTACATGTTCCCCAGTCACATCTTGCCAAATTCAATTCGTATTGTCAACCTCAGGTATGTCTGCTCCCTCACTTTCGGTATTTACAGTGAAGGCTGTGATAACCTCTTCGATGGATCCCTCTCAGGATAGCTGGACCTATGAGCAGTATTACTGGTGCCAGGTGATATACCAGCAACATCAGGAACATTGATAATCCGATTACGTTTTACACAAGAAGTATTATTAGCAGATTCACGACGTCGTTTCGGCCACCTAATCCAACGCCTGAATGACTGTCATCTGAAGATTATGTTGGTTCATCACAGCTTGTAACGTATTCGTCAGATTATTCACTGAAAGGTGTAAAATTAAACGTGGTAGATCTTGACGAAGAAACTGCAAAAACATAGGCCCTGCCAAACTGCATTAAAAAAGTATGCGCCAATAACGTAACATAAACAATTTTCGTATCTCGGGTGTCGCAATAATGAAAATTATGACGATTCACAAAGTCACTTCTGTGAAATGTAGATTCGTCAGTAAATAATACGTATTTGAAAAAAATCACCGTTTTCTCTAATTTTATTTTCAGTCCATTCGCAGAAAATCACTCTCCATACATAAATCATCTTCAACCAATTCTTAATGCAGTTGGACGTGGTACGGGTGGAACTTATTACTTTAAACCCTTATTAACAGATGATTTTTTAATACTTAAACTTTTCAACTTTCAATAACACTAACGTTTGGATTTTCCACTACCGCAAGCTGGTTTTCTTCGTTTAAAACTATTTTGTTTCTGATCTTTTTCGTACAGTACACTTCCTTTCAGATTTTCAAGGTTGTTTTTTATTTGGAACGTATAATTGGGTTACAAGAAGGCGACGATAATTAAAAAATATTAATTAAGTGTACAAAACAACCTAGAAGAGAACATTAGAAATGTAGTATAACAAATACAACAAGCTTCAACAATGTTCACAGCCACCTACTTTGATAAAGCCATTACATAAATTTTTATGTAATTTATATCGTAATAAATGGAATTTATGTTAAAATTACAATAGGGCAGTATGCACGATTTGCGGAAATTGATAATAAAAGTTTTTATTGTTTTAACACGAGTCCTTACAAATTTTTCGACAATTTTCAAATTAACTCACTTCCAGTTAATTTTATGATACACCGTCTTTATATCATTTTGATAGAGAAATTAAATCCGAATTGAGTTCCGCAAACAAATTGGGTCATTCCATTTAAAAAAATTGAGTTACTCCTGTTTGAAAACATCACAATTGGGCTTAAATTATGGAACACCCCGTATGTTATTGGGTTTTTGAAGTTAAAATTTAAATATGCTATTCTTTACAAAAGGCCGGATGTAAAATCCTGCCGTCCTGAAGTCCGGGAAGGGAGGGCCCAGGCGACCTCGGTTATCGAAAGTTCTAACTCTCTGATCCACTACTGCAACATCCGCGTCTAATCCCAATGCTGTTCACTAACATCTTGAACATGTCATTTTGTTTCCATCTGAAACACAAGTCTCCCCTGAAACCTCCGATTCAACCGACTTGCAATATCCCCAATACAACCTTCACTCTAACTTTCGATATAAAGGAAGCGAATGTGCCTGCATCAAGGACAGCATTGCTTGCAAGAGCATTTCTTCCTTGGAAAATAAGAATTTCGACGTGATTTGGTTTAAACATTCTGGTCCTAAATTTGTGAAATGTTTCTGTTGCATTTATAGGTCTCCTAATGACAGTAACTTTCAAGACTTCTTCGATTACCTTAGTTTAAAAGTTGACCATCTTTTGTCTCAGTTTCCATCTTGCGATATCTCAATTGTAGGAGATTTCAATGTTCATAGCTCTAATTGGCTTCAATTTTCATCTACTACTAATCCAGCTGGTTATAGTGCAGAAACATTTGCTATTGCTTGTGATCTCACACAAATGATTTCTGAACCCGCAAGAATCCCTGGCAACCTTAACCATATTCCATATCTCTTTCTTACATCAAACCGACTTGTTTATAAAACTTCCGTTCTTCTCTCTCCAGTTCTATCTGACCATTGTCTAATATAAGTAGAAATTGTCAGCTAGATGGAGTGATTTACGGGACTTCTTTGCAACCTTTCCATAGCGTGAATATTGTTTTAAGTCGTCCTCTTCTTCGGACATTGCTCTTTCAGTATCTGAAGCCATCCTAATGGGCATGGAATTAGACATTCCCAAAAAACAGAATCGTACAGGTCATTCACATTCCCAACCCTGGTTCAATAAGGCTTGTGCTGATGCAATATCTTTGAAAAACAAACCTTACATTAAATGTAAATCTGATAAAACGGTCGAGTCATGCAGAATACGTTGGTGCTAGAAATCACTGCAAAAGTGTCATCACTAAAACTAAAAAGTTGTTTGAACAACGAAAATGTAATGAACTAGCTGTATTCCTTTGGGAAGTCGTAAATTTTGGTCTTTAGATAAAGCCACTAGTAAAAATTATGGTTCATCTTTGTTTCCCCCCTGACATCTTTTGACGGATCTGTAGTTGTTGATTCTGTAGACAAAGCCAAAGTTTTTGTGGATTTATTTGCATCAAACTCGTGTCTCAATGGTTGTGAAAAACATGTTCCCCTAGTCAATTGTTCTTCACACGCTATGAAACCGATTCATTTTCGGTACAAGCTCCTAGAATCGATTATCAGTAGGCTTGATCTTAATAAGGCAACTGGCCCAGACGGTATCCCACCTATTGTCTTAAAGAAATGTTGCCCCGAACTAGTACTAATCCTACCTAAGTTCCATTCGATCTCTATGTCTTCTGGGGAATTTCCTTCATCATGGAAGTTAGCAAATGTTCAACTAATTCCCAAACAAGGCGATAAGACCGATTCCTCGAACTACCGACCAATAACCATCACTTCCATTTTGTCTAAAATCATGGAAAAACCCATCAATCAGCAACTGCTCTTGTTCCTTGAAACTAACGAACTCCTTAGTGACCACCAATATGGGTTTAGGCAGAGTCGTTCAACAGGTGATCTTCTTTCATATGTTTGGAATAATACATTAGAACAATCCCGTGAAACAGTTGTAGTTGCTTTAGATGTCAAAGGCATTTGACCAAGTTTGGCATAAGTGTTTACTTGCCAAACTCACCTCGTTTGGGTTAAATAATACGCTGATCAACCGGGTTTCTAGTTTCCTTGATAAAAGACGAATACTCAGATCTTAAGTTTACGGACTCTATTACTCTGTTGGGAATGACTGTTTCTTCGAATCTATCTTGGGTTGACCATGTTCTGTCAACTACCAAAACAGCTGCTCGTAAAATAGGCTTTTTGTACAGATCTAAGCAGTACTTTACCTCCCGACAACTCTTTCTGCTGTATTAGGCCCAAATTCGACCTCATCTAAAATATAATTCTCACCTCTGGGTTGGTGCTCTCCAATACGCTCTCGATATCCTATTCAAAAGAGAGCGGTTAGGCTTATACATGATCCGTCCTTAACTTCTGACATACAGTCCCTTGAGCATAGAAGAATCGTTTCAGTTCTTTCTTTGTATCATCGGTATTACAATGGCTATTGCGCTGCTAAATTACATTCTTTGATACCATCTCGGGCTACCTTTGCTAGGAATACTCGATTCGATCATTCACTTCATCAGTATGCAGTACAAATTTCCACTTGCCGTACCAAACGGACGCAATCCACATTCTTCTACATGGCTTCTAAACTCTGGAATGATCTCCCTAGTTCCTGTTTTCCTCTCACTTATGAAAAAATTTAAGGTAGCTGTTCATAGGGATCTCTTGCCAATTTAATGTCGCTCTATCCATCCTCCTAAGCGTTCCTTAGTGCTTTAGAACGATAGGTCAAATTTAGCCTGTTCGGGTCGACAATTATTGCTAAGTTATTTTTGTGACAGATTTGAAATAACATCATCACAGAAAAACGGAGAACTAAATGGACACGTAAGTGATAAAGCTGTCGCACTCGCGAGGATAGGTCAAGCGTATTCTTTACCAGTGATCTTCTACACGTATTTATAAACAGGAAAGATCCTTTTTGCTCCACATCTGACAATTTTTCATATATTCGCAAAAGATACTTTAAGGACTCTTTTGGAAGTCCCTTATTACACTACACAATACATTCATTATGAAAATTTATCTAAGATTGAATTCTCATTAAAAAAGTTACAATACTTTTTGTTCCATAGTTGATAGTTTTCAGGGCTTATTTAGTATCCCAATAAAAGGGGACTTATGTGAGATTAAATTATAAAAACAGGGATTGCTACTTATTGCTTTTTAGACATTCACATTAAGTACTTCCAGGTTCGTAAAAATTAGCTGTTAAGAGTTTATTTATTAAGTACCGTATTAAAAGCTTTCATAAAAATGTTTAAAATAAGCCTCTACACTGTGCACTAAAGTAGATTTTTAGATATTCATTTACCTTTCTTACTTTAGGACTCGTATAAGGTATCTTTCTAGGGCTTATTTACTATCTCACTAAAAACTCGAATTCAAAAATTTATTTAAAATTGAAATATCTTTAAATAAGATTCCAACACATTTTGCTTCAAAGTTGATAGTTACTGATACGTTCACCTTATGGAACTTTTTAGCTCTTATTCATTACTCCACGGAAAACTTGAAATCTTATCTAAATTTAAAAAGGTTTCCACATTTTTTTCTTAAGCGGATGGTTTTCGAAATATGTATTCACAAAAGGTGTCATAGAGATTCCTATTTGTAGGGTATATTTGTTATACTACAAAAAACTTATCAAGAAAACATTAAATTAAGTTATCTACGAAAGTCTCAACACATTTTGCTATAAAGTTAACTAATTTTCAAATATTTGCATAAAGTGCTTACAGGTTAAAATGAAAGAATTAATTAATTATTATTAAGTACCCTAGTCAAGGCTTTTCTAAAAATCGTAAAAAAATGCCTCGCATGCTTTGCAATAAAGTTAATAGTTTTTCAGATATCTATTTTTCCTACTTAGTAGTAGACCAAGAATTTTAATTCAAGCATATATTTCCATAAGGTAAGGTAGTATACTTTTTGCTCCCAAGTTGATATTTTTGATTTCTTCACCTTACGGACCTTCTGAAGATACATTTGAATTTTAAATCTCCACATTTTTTTTTCTCTAAAGTTGATAGTTTTCGATGTATGTATTCACAACGGAGACTCATGTTGAAAAGACCTTTCTTAGGGCTACCAAAATCTTATAAAGAAATTAAATTATAAGAACAGGTCTCAATACTTTTTGTTATAAAGTTATTAGTTTTTGAGATAATCACATAAAGTATTTCCAAATTCGTAAGAATTAGCCTTTAAGAGTTTATTTACTAGGCATCCCACTAAAAGCTTTCCTAAAAATCTATTAAAAAGGTTCCCCTACACTTTATACTAACGTACTTTTTGAAATATTTATTGATTTATTGTTTCTACTTGGATATAGCGCGGTCGCTCAAACTGTACGTCGTCGCTTTCCGGGCCATTTATCGGTCTACCTTGTTTCGGTTGTAACCTTAACTGTCTTATTTTCACCTTACTTTTGCAAGATAGTTTGTTTTAATGATTTCTAAGTGTACTTATTTAGAATTGTTTGTTCACAAACTGATTTCTTTACATATGTAATTTATTGTAATTGTACCAATTTATTTATGCATTAGGTGCAATTCTGGTTTTATTCACGATACAATTGTGTACGTTTAAATTGTTTCTCTATTTTTTTTGTTCTTGCTTATGTGTAGTTTAAAATGCATTCTATTATTAAGATTACCTTATTCCTACCTTTTTATTTTTACTGTTTGTTTTATTTTATGTGTAACTTAATCTGCATTATGTTTCTTTTATTTTATTGATATTTGACAACATGATTGATGTAATTACTTAATTGTAATTTTTTTTTTTTTATGATTGTGGGCCTGAACAGGCTAAATAAGGCCTATCGTGCTAAAGCACTCAGGAACACTTAGGAAGATGAATAGAGGGATAATGAATTGCCAATAGATGCCTATGAACAGATACCTTAAATTTTCTCATATCATAAGTGAGGGGAAAACAGGAACTAGGGAGATCATTCCAGAGTTTAGAAGCCGTGTAAGAAAATGTGGATTGCGCCCGTTTGGTACGACAAGTGGAGATTTGTACTGCATACTGATGATGTGAATGAGCGAACCGAGTGTTTCTCGCAAAGATAGCCGGAGATGGTATCAAAGAATGTAATTCACCAGCACAATAGCCGTTGTAATAACGATAATACAAAAAGAACTGAAACCATCCTTCTATGCTCAAGGGACTGTATGTGAGAAGTTAAGGACGGGTCATTTATAAGCCTAATCGCTCTCTTTTGAATACGATCAACGATATCGAGAGCGTATTGGGGAGCACTAACCCGAAGGTGAGAATTATATTCCAGATGAGGCCGAATTTGGGCCTTATACAGCAGAAGGAGTTGTCGAGAGGTAAAGTACTGTTTAGATCTGTACAGAAAGCCTATTTTACGAGCAGCTACTTTAGTAGCCAACATAAGATGATCAACCCATGATAGATTTGAAGATACAGTCATTCCCAACATAGTACCAGAGTTTGAAGATCTGAGCCATTCATACTTACGACAGAAAACGGCCAATCTTTTTTGGCGGAAACAAGGCAACGCTGATTTTTATTAGCATTAAATTTAACTAGATTATGAGTTCCCTATTCAAGGATATGTTTAATACCTTTATTAATGAAATTGAGATTTCAGCTTTAATATCTTGATTTGACTTTACCATTATGAGCAGACTGAGATGAACTACAAGAAGAGTGCTATCGTCAGCGAAGCAATGGTCTGAGTTAGTCGTTGAAGAAATAAGATCATCTATGTATAGCAGAAAAAGTGTAGCAGGTATAGGTGATCCCTGCGGCACGCCCGCGCTAATACCATCTTCTTTTGCAAAGAAGCCATCAATTACATCATGTATTCGTCTTTTATCAAGGAAACTGGAAAACCACTTTACGATCAACGCTATCGAGAACGTATTGGGGAGCACTAACCCGAAGGTGAGAATTATATTCCAGATGAGGCCGAATTTGGGCCTTATACAGCAGAAGGAGTTGTCGAGAGGTAAAGTACTGTTTAGATCTGTACAAAAAGCCTATTTTACGAGCAGCTGTTAATTTATACAAATGTGTAGGTAATTTCACTGTTTGCTTATTTATTGAGTTTTTGTCGTTACTTGATTTTATAATTTTGCACTTTATCCTGATTTGTTGTATTTGCGTATTGAACCTTTTTTTTTCTTAGTTTATTGTACTTTGATCTATAAATGTACTCGTAAATTACTAATTGGTTAATAAATAAACAGCTGGGTTTTCTAGATACTTCTTTCCCAGTTTGGAATTAACGGGTGAAATGCACAAAGCTCGTTAATTTTAATTTGAGAAATTTTATTGTTTTCCTATCCCACTATGATGCAGCACGTAATCTCATCTATTCCTATATCGTACAATTAACACAGCGTAGCCTACCACTAAACGGCGACTTATATTTACCCGATTTGAGTTTTACGATTAATTCGGCGTCTACGCTACGAAATTTGATGCGGCAGAAACAGGCAACGCCTGGAGTAAGGCGATTTTTGGTGGTGAATATAGTACGGTGGTGAGTTGGGGGACAGTGGTCGCGTCAAAAAATGCTACAATTAAAGTTAAATGATAACCCATAGTTTTATTTAATAACTAAAACCCTGACAGCACGTCACTGGATCCGACAGATTTACGGTTGGTAACACATCATCTTTGGTAGGACAAAAGTAAGCTTATCGTAAAGTCCTGCCCGGAGAACTGGAGTACTGCCGAAGGACTGTATATGGAAACTTTGAAGGAATTCGCGTCCTGCTGGCGGGACCAAATAGATGTACAAAAGTCCTTCTAGAAGGGTATTCCAGCAGGACAGATGCTTGTACGCTCTATCATTAAAGAACCATTTAATTATTCAAAGGAACTTCAAATTACGCTTTTATGAATAGCGTACCTTAGGACACTACGGACTTATTGCGAGGAAAGTCAATGTTATGGAATTTGGTAATTTTGATAAGAATTTGCATAATTGCGAATAAGTTCAATATAATGCTCTTATAGATTTTATAGTCTTTAAATTATTAAGGGGAACTTCGGAATTATGCTGTTAAGGATAGGGTACTTTGGGGCACTACAGAATTACGGCGAGAAGTCAATGTTAAGCGGTTAGATATCTGAATAACAAGTTCAATATTATGCTCTTAAAGAGACGTTTAATTATTGAAAGGAACTTCGAATTACGCTTTTAGGAATAGTTTGGGATGTTACAGAGCAAGGAAATTCAATGTTATGATAATTTTCATAAGAATTTGCATAATTGTGAATAAATTCAATAAATTGTTCTCAAATATTTTATAGTCCTTAAATCAATGAGAGAAACTTCGAATTACCTTTTTAAGGATAGAGTACTTTGGGACACTACAGAGCAAGGAAATTCAATGTTATGGAGTGAGACAATTACCATAAGGGAAGGATAGGATGCCTTGGGACACCACATAATTATTGCGAGAAAAGTCAATGTTATGGAATTTAATCATATTCATAAGAATTTGTATAAATGTGAATAAGTTTAATTAATGCTCTTAAAGAGTTTATAGTCTTTTAATTTAATTCATTCATTCATTTTAAGTTACGCTTTTAAGGATAAGGTACTTTGGGACACTACAGTATGATTGCGAGGAAAGTGAATGTTATGTGATTAGAGATTTGCATAATTCCAAATAAGTTCAATATTATGCTTAAAATATCTAGAACACTGGAACTATAGCAGGATCTGTAACAAACAATATACACTCACGTATCACACAAAAATTAAAAAGCACCGGACACGTTTCAATAGCTAAGCTATCATCATCAGCTGTCGACCGGGACGAAGTAAAGAAATTTCTAATATATATATATATATATATATATATATATATATATATATATATATATATATATATATATCACACACAACGTGCCCAAGATAAGGATGAACCCCATGGCGACTTCGAAAATAGTAAGAGATACGAAAGCGGTTAAATTAGATGAAAGTTGTATAATTTGGGGCATGTTCACATGTAGTTTGCAACAGTTCATTATTCTTTATCGTTTCCGATTTAAAACAAAATGCGATTATTGCGTTTTTCTTTTTCCGTGATTTCCTTCATTTATTTTAAAAGATTTTTAAAAACTAAAGGTACTTCTTCATTGTCACTTTTCGAATTCTATTAGATGGTGTTTTCAAATTTTATATTCGACGTTTCGTCTCCGAGAAACCATCATCAACTTTATTTTTTTATATCGCCGCAACCAACGAAACACCCTGTATTTTATAGTATTTTTTACTACGAACCATGTATTTATACATTATGGTTTTGAAGTTAATTTTTAAGAAAAACCAGGTTTAATATTAGTATTTAATAATATTTTTTTATTACAAATTTAACAACTCCCAATCTTTTAAACCTATCAAATTAAAGTTAAATAATTACAATAATTGTTCAAATAGGTTGCCGTTAGAAGTACATTTGGTTTTTAAAAATCTTTTACAATCAATGAAGGAATTACGAAAAAAGAAAAGCACAAACATCGCATTTTTTTGTTTTAAATCTCGGAAACGTTAAACAATAATGAACTTTTGCAAATTACATGTGAACATGTGTTATCAACGAAAAAAATTTAACAAACTTAAATATCTCCGAAACGATTAGAGATAGATATAGAACATATTTAACAGAAATGAAAACCGATTTATAGACGAAGACAAGGCATTAAAAAAATATAAGGTGTGCCATTTAAAAAAATGAAGATATAACATTTTCAAATTTATGTTATTGAATTATTTTTTGTGATCACTCTGTATATTGAAATTCAATTTTGACAATAGATTAAAGTAAGCTCATGTATGAATAAATTCTGTACCAAAGATTATTTTTTTATCTTTAAAAATAACTGAGATACGCCTACTTGAATTACTACATAAAAATGTCAGTTTTTAGTTAACTTTGCAAACCACAAAACTGTAAGATTTAGCTTGTAAGTAATTCTTATAAAAAAGATGTAAAATTATAAGGAGAAGCGAAAAATAAACAATATATAGGGTGTTCTATTTAAAAATCAAAAGTTCTATATTGTACCGCTTTTATATTACACCCTGTAGAAACCAAATTAATTTTATATTTTGCAGCTTATAAAAATAGACAACTTTCGTATTTAAACTTATCTTCTAAGTTTAATGGCCAAGGAGATATCGACCGAATACGCACTATTGGGACACCCTGTATATATATACATACAGGGTGTCCCAACGATTTGGGGGTGGAAGATTACGCCTATACCGTTGATTTAATAAAAAAATCTTATAAGAGATTATTGTAATCAACAACGAGGAGCATCTTGTAAAAATATTTTTGTATATACAGGGTGTTCCATTTTCGAGTACTACAGTAAACTTTTTTTTAATGGAACACCCTATATATTTTTATATATTTGAATTCTCTGTTAAATGCTGAACAAAATGATATAATGAATTAATTAATTTTGTCCAGAATAATATTGAAAAATGCGACACGAGTTGCAAAATCTTGGGGTCGTAGGCTTTGATGCAAACGCAAATGGTATGGGTGATATGTATTTATGCTTGTAATTCTATGTATTGAACTTTTGCTCAGATCTACTTGTACTGCAATCTGACGAACACTTTCGTGAGGATTTTCTTCTAAATTTTAATAAAACTTTCACCTCGTTTTCCTCGTTTGTAACTGTACGATTTTCTACATCGGTTTTTTTGGATATGACATTTCCTGTCTCTTCAAATCGTTCTCGAAGAAGTTGAAACGCTTCAGGCCTTGCATGTCTAGCTAAAGTGTACTTTTGTTTATAAATCCTGGATGTTAACAAACAGTTCCTTTCAGCTTGTCCCAAAACATAGATCATATTAATCATCTCTTCTTTTGAAAAATTCATCGCACACTAAGTTAATAATGAAGTCACTATCAGGTAATTATCTGACAATTCTTCACGAATTATTTATAATAAGTGGCTTTCATTTGTTAAGTTGTTAAGAAATAGAAAAAAAATCGAAAACCAAGCTACTGTTATTCATTGCGTTCTTTAATTCCATTTTAAAGTTTATAGTCATGCAGTTCTGCGAGTAAATAATTATTAAGCGTTGCTCTTTTACAGTGCAAAATGTTGAATTGTGTCATAAACCTATAGCTTCACGGTTTTATAGCAATTAGCATTGTTTCATTTTTGTTTTTCTGTGAATTATGATATTGTCTTTATTTATTTTATATTGTGACAAATACAACAAAAATAAAGAATGTTTACAATTTTCAACTTTATCACTAAATAATTCAAAAACACTTAGGAATAGGTAGTAAAAAGTGAGTATCTATTGAAACCTGTAAAAATCTGTAATAAAATACAAGGTGTACCATTTAAAAAAAAATGAGAAAAATAACATTGGGCAAAATGGACCACCCTGTATATGCAAAGAAAAGTCTGCAATTTGAATATAGAAGTTACAACTAGACAGATTGGAAAAACAAATCCCAAAATTTCACTCCGATATCTTTCAAGATGGCGGAACAGGAGACTACTTAATTGACAATTTTTTTTACATAGAAATGTTAATAACTTAGGAACTGTTAGTCGTAGACGCATAGTACCTTATATCATTTTGCTCAGCATTTAACAGAGAATTCAAATATATAAAAATATATAGGGTGCTCCATTAAAAAAAAACTTGAAAATGGGACAACCTGTATATACAAAAATATTTTTACAAGATGCTCCTCGTTGTTGACTACAATAATCTGTTTTTTATAAATCAACAGTATAGGGGTAATCTTCCACCCCCAAATCGTTGGGACACCCTGTATATATATATATATATATATATATATATATATATATATATATATATATATATATATCATCAACGAGTAACGCTTCGTTGCTTATCTGGTGAAGTGAAAGTTATCAAAGTTTGAGTTCTGAGTAGCCTAAAGGTCCTTGATCGTCACTATTCTTGATTTTATCAAACAAACGTACGGCTACGGCAGTCTTGTTCCTACATATGGATTTCATATGAGCTAAGTGTTCTTTAAAGCGAATTTTGATAGGTCGTTTAGTTTGCCCTACATATATTTGTTCACAATTTTTACAATTAATTTTATAAATTCCATTTCACATGAGCTAAATGTTCTTTAAAGCGAATTTTGATAGGTTGTTTAGTTTGCCCTACATATAATTTTTCACAAGTTTTACAATTAATTTTATAAATTCCCCACCTATCCTGCTTATCAACTTGATCTTTTAGATGGCCTAAAAAAGATTTTAGATAGACCATTTGTTAAAACAATATATTTGGTAATTTTACATACTTTGCTTCTATTTGTTCTTTAACGTATTCTCAAACGTATGTGTTTGTTTCCTAACTATATTCGTAACGACTTCATCTGAAAACCCATTGTATGCAGCACTTTCTTTAATAGTGGGCAATTCGTTATTATAATAATTATCTTCAAGAGGAAAATGAAGCAACCTATGAACCAAACAATTAAAATCCGCGAGTTTATGCTGAATGCAGTGATTGAAATAATAGGTTATGAATCTTTTAGTACTAGATTCTTTGCGATAAATATCTATATCTAGTTTAATAATAATAGCGACTTTTATTGAAGCTATTCAGTAATATACAAAGTAACTTAATTTGCTACTTAGTAAACAAGAAAATAATATTTTCAACGCATAGCTGGCGAAGTCTAGCAAAGATTGGCTACTCCACTTAACCAGCTAGAGGTTGCATAAAATAAGTTTATGTATAAACACAATATTGTATGCAAACATACGAAAAGATGAATAAATTCATAATAGACAGAATAAAGAAAACAGACAAAGAAAAAACTACCAATAATGTTTACTGTTTCTTAACTTAACTGTAAGGTAAGCTCTAACTACTAGTATTTAATATTAAATCCTTTAATTTATATTTAAACTGCCTAATGTTTAAACTTTTTAGTTCGCTAGGTAGCTTATTATACAATTTAACCGAACTATATGCAAATGAACGTTTGAAAGTGGTTGTGCGATGGCGGGGCACATTATAATTATCTTTATATCTGGTATTCACGTTATGTGAACTAGACTTCTAAGTAAATTTAGCTTTTAGGGGATTTAATGGATTTGTATCTAGTAAGGCTTGGTGGGTGTATGTTCCCAAATGTAAAACTCTGCGCTCTTCCATAGAAACCCAATTTAGCTGTTTGAATTTGTGACAAATGTATAGTTTACTACCATTTCTTGTTACCAGAGTATCAAGAAACGGAAGATTGCCATCTGCCTCTACCTCATAGGAAATTTAGAATTTAAAGTTTCTACAACGTTTTCAACACTACAAATTATGTATTAAGGATGGCAAACACATCAGCCACAAAAGGTCTATCTAAAATTAATTAATTTGAAGACGTTGGGACAATACTGCCATAGCCCTACATATGTTTGATAAAAATCGTGTAGTAGATAAAGTATCTTTAATCAAACATGTTAGTAATAAGTACGAACTTGATTGCTATAAAAATTTCGACATCTTCAAAAATAAACAAATTTTAATAAATAAAGACGACCAAGGACCTTTAGGCTACTCAGAACTCAGAAAACTTTCACTTTCACTAGATAAGCAACGAAACGTTACTCGCTGATGATGCATATAAATCCCAATTGACCGCTGATGATGATAGCTTAGCTATCGAAACGCATTCGATGTTTTTTTAATTTTTGTGTGGTTCGTGAGTGTATTTTCTTTGTTTGTTTCAAATATTAAAAAAAGGCTCTTTAATTATAGAAAGAAATTTAGAATTATTCTCTTTAAGTTACCTTGGGACAATACAGAGCGAGGAAATTTAAACTTATGGATTTTAACATTTTCATACGAATTTGCATAATTGCAAATAAGTTCAATGAAGAGCTTTTTAACTTCGAATTACGCTATTAAAGATAGGATACCCTGGAACACTGCAGAACTATTGCGAGGAATTTAATGTTATGCGATTAGATAATTTTCATAAGAATTTGCATAATTACGAATTAGTGCAAGAGTGTGCTATTAAAGGGCTTTTAATAATAATTGAACGAAACTTCGAATTACGGCAATCTTACTTAACGTTAAGCGAGAAAGGTCGATCTGATTGTGCATCATTTTTGTATTCTTCATCCTAGACAAAACCAGTAAGTAAGGTCGGGAAGTAACAGAAAATAAAACATTGGGAATAAATAAATCATGTTTATTATATATTATTAAATATACATTGATAAAACAATAACAAAGAGATTTAAAATTTATGCAAGTAACACATTTAAATTGCTATGTTTTTACAACCTATTGACAATATTAATAATAATAATGTTATTATATACTTGATGCTTATTATGGACATTTCTTAACAATTGTCTGTTTTATTAACCTAAATATTTTATGCATAACTAGAAGAGCACCTGAACTTTACTTTGTCAGCATTCTTCGCTAATGACGCGTTTTGTTTGGAAACTATAAAATTACTGTAATTAAATAATACTTAAAGCTATAGAAGCAAATTTGAATATTAGAAGCAACAAAACGGGTTAGTTAAATGTTTGGGCAATTTCACGATACCAACAGTGCAGTAAAATATTACAGTAATACCATAATAATATTGAATATTGACAAATATCTTGGGAATACAGATCAATAACAGGTAACACGTATATACTGCTCTGTATACTTTTTACAAATTACCGGTCCGTATGATTAATTTCGTTTAAGAATTGTAAAACAGAACGTGGAACAAACCTGTATCTTTTTATTTAATTTTTAATCTTTAAATGTTATTAACAACGTGTGCCGAGAAATTGTAATAGCACTGTTTGGCTAAAAATTGCTCTAGCTCCAATTGTGTCCTAAATTTTAGGGGCTGCCAGGAAAAACAAGGACCATTTGTCTTCAACTTTTCCCTTTTAATGTAATCTATATATTTTGGAAATACGCTACATTTGTGCCGCAAAGAAGTCATTCTTAATGGGGCATTCAGCGGACGTAACAGTTACAATACTGTTGTGAAGACGTCTCTTTTTAGGACCGCTACTTTTACAACGTGTTGCGTAGCGGTCGCCATTTTTCGTAGCGCATTTTGCTTTCGCTACTTGGGGTGAGCGGATTGATCGTATTTCAATTCTGACATTACCTGGTTATAAAGGTAACGTGAAAATATGACAGAAACGTAATTCTAATGCAATCGCTCCCACATTAACGATATCTAAATCGTTTGCCATAAATTCGTTTATAAAAATTAAATTATTCATTTGCCTAAATTTATAAATTTAGAGGTTATATTTATATCCGCAACACGAAAATGCCAGGATGCCGATAATAACGACAGGTAATACATTTGAAAGTTGGAGCAGTGGCAAAGTGCATGTCAGCCGACGTAAGAATTGTTACGGTAGCGTATCGGGAGCTTAGCTGTATATGATCACGTTCTCTGAATGCACCCAATCATTCGCTGTCTGCAAGCAGATCAGTGAGCATCGCGTTTAACATTGTAAACGTACTTTGTTAAAAGTTTTTACGTGCGTACGTTCTACCTGCGTCGTTTTCACGATGACAGGTGAGAGCCACCGTTCCGGCAGAGGCACCCGTACACTCTTCAGAGTCGTTACGTTGAGAACGAGTTCGTCCCGCTACCCGATTGCTGCTTGCTGGTCGAGGAGATCCCTTTCGTGCCCTTGCCCTTCTGCGAAGAAGACATCTATATGAAGAGCAAGAAGAAGAAAAAGAAGCCCAAGAAATTGGAAGAAGAGATGGCTGCTACACCGCTTCCAGCAGCTCCAATCAGCGTTGTTGCAGAAGAAGAATCGCCACCGTCCGACGGGTTCCGGCTCCAGAAGAAGAAGTCGAAGAAATCTTCGAGAGCCCGCCCGACCACGCCCACAACGGTTATCAACGCGTTCGAGGCCCTAGCTAACACCATGGACCGCCCGGGCGTAGAAGAGCTTCCCGCTGCCAGGGAGAGGGTTCCGCCAGTAATCCTTCGCGAGAAGGAGAACTGGATTGCGTTCTGCCGAGAACTAGATCACCGAGGGATCGTGTTCACACGTGTGAAGGCAATCGCCGAGTGATACCGGATCCAGTCTGCCACTGCCAAGGACCGTGACAGGCTAATGCGGTATATGGATAGGCATGGTACACCGTACCATACCTATCAGGGAAAGTGGGAACGTTCGTTCAAGGTGGTTCTACGGGGAATACTCGTAGAAATCACTGAGGCTGACGTTACCTCTGAGCTTAAAATGCACGACGTTAACATCAGCGCTTGTTTCATAATGAAGAAACAAGGCAGACCGCTCCCGCTTCTGCTGGTCCAGGTACCAACAGAAGAGGACCTTAAGAAGATCTGGCTGGTGGAGTACGTGGCTCGCCTACGTGTCTCCACTGAAGACTTGAGGCGGAGACCAGGCATCGGGCAGTGTCACCGGAGCCAGGGATTCCGTCACGCACAGTGTTGCTGTAGAGCGGCGACACGCTGTGTCAAGTGTGCAGGACACCAGCACTCCAGTAAGTGCACCAGACCCCATACGGACTGGGCAAGGTGTGTAAACTGGGGTGATGATCATCTGACCAACTTCAGGGGTTGTCCGAGGTACTCGCGTCTCCCGCAGCGTAAGAAGACAGAAGCTCCACCGTCACGTCTCCCGCAGCGGAAGAAGCCCGAATAAACACCACAACAGCGATAAGAGGACACCGCCCACAGCGGCACCCTCTCCAGTCCGAACCGGCGTTAGTTACGCCAAAGCGACGGCAAGCAGCAGCGAGATGGCTGAAGTAGCGGATGCGGTGAAAGCCGCAGACGTGAAAAAGCCCGCTTCACCCGCCTTAGGATTCGACGCTGTTCTTGGCCTCCTCGGAGGTTTGGATATGGCGAAGGTCCTATTTGTCATCCAACGGGTGGCAGCGGCCTTAGTTTCGGCACAAACTGCGACTGACCTGTGGCGAGTAATCCTCACACATGGTCAGGAGGTGTTTGCACTTTTTGTGTAAATATCTCCGGAACGGCGATGAGTAGGGATGCCGGGATAAGTGTAGCTAACTGTATCAATATAATTAACTTTACATATTAACACAATCATTTGCTACTCAATCACTTCAAAATCACTTATATAACTCTAAAATTCAATTAACAACGCAATAACAATACTAATAAATTTTTGCTATTCCCAACAGGCAACACTCGCAAGAAGCTATACAGACCTCCGATATTCCGAACCATTTTGGTACTCCTAGAGACCAGCCCTCTGCTTCCAAGGAAACACCGCCCACCAAACCACGAGTCCCGCCCACCAACCCACGAGTCCCGCCCACAACATCCACTAGATTAAGAATAAAATATTACTCAATTAAGTAACGTAATCCAACTAAACATGTTTTTTTGCCTAGATAATAAGATAACATTTTATAGACTTATGAACAAATGAAATGTAATTAAATAAAAAAAAACTATGTAATCAACCGGCTGAAGAGGCTACCTCGCCTGAGCAGCCGACTCAAATTGTATAATCTCATTTATCAACAATTGTACCCACAATTAAAATAAACGTGTTTGAATTTGGATTTGAAAATGCACCCAATGATTCTCATTTATCACTTATTAATTAAACCGCATTCGCAAATTTCCACAGACACAAACGATTGTCGCCAATGAAAATCGTGTAATGATAAATATTTACAAAACTTATAGGATTTGAACAGCAATTTCAGCTGTCGTCGTCAATAAATATAAAACGTTATTAATAATTATGAACGTCAAAACAATTTAATAAAATACGTGAAATCGCAAAAAAAAACAGCTGAATAGTAAATTACCTAATGTTGTTCATGACTTTTTTCAACCTGGTATATTTCAATCCTTAAATATTATTTTATATAGGTTTATGTGGGTGTTGTTTAACACCATCACAATTAAAAAATGGACCTTACATCCCTTACGGCAGGGGCGTGTCCAGCCCTCCCCCCCTCAAACATTAGACGAGAAAGACAATAAAAGATGTTGAAATAAATTTAATATTTATCACAAGCGTACTTCACGTCTCTAGAAATTTAATATATTTTTAAAAATAAGTACTATCTAAAGCAATTTATACCCATTGCGCTTCCCATTGTTTAAATCTTTGCCTAAATGACGCTGCCCAAACACCTTTGATACGGAAACTGTACCTCAACCATATCTGAAATTAGCAGTTTTTTTAGAGCAGCGTTTTTCAATCTTTACCATGGCGCGACTCCCTTAGCATATAAAAATATTTTGCGACCCCCGTATCCTCCGCTGTTCCTAACCTGTATAGTGTATTAAGTATTTTATTATATTACAAATATGAAATCTGCCGGCGAGCATGTGAGTCGAACGAATGAGTGAGACACAAGCACAGCGGCGGTGTCGTGGGAGTACAGAGTGGCACTCACGAATAACGCGACGGACTGGCTACGTACCAGCACTGCCAGTCTGCATTTGTTTGACGATCGCAAGCCATTGTTTTAACGTTGAATGCACGTATTTAAACTTATTGAAGTGAATAAAAATATCTTTTTGAATTTAGTTTTTTTTTACTGAGGCTTCGGAACCTTCCGCGACCGCTTTGTGGAGGCCACGCGACCCCCCAGGGGATCGCGACCCACACTTTGAAAAACACTGCTTTGGAGTATAAGCCAAACGATCAAAGGTGTTAAAAGATGCTTAGAGGAATGAGGAAAAATTAATACTGTTTTACACAAGTGCTGTGAAACCAGATGGTGTGAAAAACATGATACCGTCTCAGTATTTAGCCTATAATAAATGCACTGGAAACATTTATAGCGATGAAGAGTCACAGACATAATAGTGACACTATTATGTCGAAAATAATGTCAATGACATATATTCTGTCAAAGTATTTGCAAAAAGAAACATTAGATTTAAATTCAGCTTTGGATAAAATTAACATGACAGAAGCATCTTTCGAAAACATGAGAAAAAACGGTGAAGACGAATTCAAAAAAGTGTATGAACAATCTGCAATTATTGCTTCAAAGTTGGGAGTTCCTGTTAACATACCGACAAGAGTTGGCACTCAGAAGTTAAGAGTAAATGTGGAACATAACACCCCAGAAGACCATAGAGAATTATGAAGAGAACTTGATGCATTGCTCCCTAAAAACTGCGTTAATAAAACTTTCACAGATCTGAAACCGGCCGTGAATTTTTATAGCAGTGATTTAAAGCGCACTAGTATGGATATTCTGGAGTTCAATCTATGGGTTGCTCAGTGGGAAAAAGTTGATGTTTTAAAGCCAAAATGTGTGGAAGAAACTTTTAAAATCATGGCAGAGATGTTTCCCAATATTTCAATATTGCTAAGAATTTTAGCAATTATGCCAGTGACGACTGTGGAGAGGTCTTTTTCGACGTTGAAGAGATTAAAGACTTACCTGCGGAACAGCTGCAGTGAAGATAGATTAACAGGTTTAGCTTTGCTGGCATCTCACCGAGATATAAAAATAGACAGTGATTAACCAATCCAGTCCAGGTGTTAGGAGACTCAAGTTCAATTAGTTTTAGTTTATTTTATGTTACTTGCCTATTGATGTGAAACATACCTTTTTTTTTAAATATGTAAACTTTCTGTCACATCCATTGTTCTTTATTAATCCTTCAAAGCTTCCAAACACTTTGTTAACTAACACAATTAGTGAAATTAGTTTTTAAGTATAAACTTTGAATTCTTCTTTATAGTCCATTATTTTCTGCAAGGTTAGGGTTGGATAAATGGAATAACAGAATGAGTGATTTATTGAAAACAACACAGGTGCCTAAAATGCAGTTTTGGAGTATTCAAATTTAAAAAATTTTTCAAATTTTTTTCTGGACCCCACCCAAATCAAATCCTCGATACGGTACTGCCTTACGGGATGAGTATTTGGCCTTTTATATTTACTTACTAAATAAGCTTTAATGGACCCATTCAAGAGAAAGGAACGGTTAAACAACAGAAAAAAGCGCGAAAACCGAGACCCAGGAAAGCAGAAGCAGACCACTGCAAAGAGTTTAATATAACATCAATATCAAGCACAGCTACCACAGGATATACGCTAAGATTGAACACGACTAGATTCACACCCGGGTAGGACCCACGCCAGGACCAGTAAGAGGACCCCCAACAACGAATACAAGAAGTCAGGTAGATAAGTATCATAAATAAAATATATTAAAATATTGTGTTCTTTATTGAACTAACTAACAAAACCGTCTTCCATTCTATCGGACTTTCAACGCCTAAGCCTTACGTCGGCGAGGTGTAAGTCTGCACCCCGATGAGACTCTTACAAATACTAAAATGTCTGACCCCAAATTCCACGACACCCATGATCAAACATCAAACATGGCAAACCCGTTCCTCCTTCATCCAACCACGACGTGACGACTCCACTCGACTTACGGCCACAATCGTACATTTTACAGACACCACAGATTCCAATGATGTATGTAATCGCACGACCGACGACGCCAAACACCTCAACCCACACCTATGCAACAACCCGCTCACCCACCACCTCAACAAAATGCTCTTCCTCAACTGCTACTACTTTCTCTTCCTCTACCAATTTATCCAAAACCCTCGATGTTGCTTACGCAATACCACCTTATCCATAAAATCCCAAAGGAACTTCTTACGTCCTTTAATATTCCTACATTCTAGTTAAAGTTTAACTTGAACAACACCGTCCTCGTTACTACATCTCCTTTTCCTAATCCCAAAACCCAAACCAAACTTCAACACCTTTCCGAAATCCGTCTAGCTCGCTGAACCTAGACCATCCACGCAAAATCCTAAACCCATTTCCGTTTCTTGCGTCATCCGAGGAATTGACCAAGAAATTTTCAACGAAGCCATCAACCTTCCTAGCGTAAGCAAAGACATCCGGATTATCTCGTAAGCCACTAACCGAATTTCTTACTTCCTTTGTCCATTTCACGCCCCAGTCTATCCTCGATTGCATCCTTCCCCGCGGTATATAGAAGTACAAGATCTTCGAATCCCCACACATTCCTACACCCATCCCGAAGTAGTGCTCCACCTTCCTGGTGGAGCAGACGAGTATCCTACCCGAACGTCAGAATGTCAATCTTGTGGCGGCTGCTATAAGTGCCAGGATTGTAAATCCCTTTCCACGCCAGACAGGGCAATAACGGAGTTCCTTGATCGATGTTTACCGCTTGGTTGGGAACACATGTCATTTCTTTCTCCTCTCCTAACCCACCCCCAAACTATACTCACAAGTACAATGGACTTCACAAAATAAACTGTTAATGTACGGAGGGTTAGACAAAAGCACTTACAAATGACAAAATACAAACACAAACAGTATCCAGAACAAAAACAAAACTATTCACAGGAGGTACCCTTAAAATGACACAGTATCAGGCATACTCAATAATCACCGCGTAAGCACTCCTAATTCACAATAGATATCCATATACTCCCTTTCTCCTAGAAACGCACTTACAACACCTTGCGTCTGTTGCAGCAACAGTGCACATCCGTAATAATAGTTTTCTCCTATTTATAACACTCCACAGAATTACTCGAGTACATATTCACCTTCCCAAATGCTGTGCCCTTAGATGACCATAACATAAAACTCTAGAGGAGAATGAGTTGCAATCACAAAACTTGCGCCAATTTGGGAAATTTTTGAAATGTTCAACACAAATTGCGATTCATCTTACTGCAATTCTGAATATGCCACAATCGATGAGGAGTTGGAGGCGTTTACAGGGCGCTGTGCCTTCAAGCAGTATATCCCTCCAAACCCAGCAAATATGGGGTAAAAATATTTGCTCTTGTCGACGCTAAGATATTTTATACTAAATCCTTAGAGATGTATGTTGGTTTGCAACCAAAAGGTCCCTACAGGAAGCTGAATACCGGAGATTCAATAGTAAAAAGGCTCTGTTCCACTATATCGGGAACCACAAACTTACCATAGTAGGGACTCTGAGAAAAAATAGAAATGAAATTGCTACCGATTTTTTAGATGGCAAAAGCCCACCTCCGCTATCGATATGTTCAGTTTTTATGCCCCCTGTACACTAGTATCATACATCCCAAAGAAAGGGAAAGTAGTACTGCTAGTTTCTAGTATGCATCTGGATGGCAGCATAGACTCTTCTTCTGGTGACCAAAAGAAGCGCGATATAGTAACATTCTATAATGGCACAAAAGGCGGAGTTGACGTAGTATAGAAGTTATGTTTCAGTTGCAGTTGCGTCAGAAACACGAGACGCTGACCAGTGGTTGTTTTCTACAGTATGTTGAAAGTAGCTGGAATCGACAGCCAAGTTATATATGAGGGAAACGTACATTCGTCTAAACAACTTCTACGGCGAAAATTTTTAGAAACCTTGGCCTTCCAGCTTATAGATGAGCATCTTAGAATTAGAGCGGCAAACAATAATGTCCCAAGAAATAAAAAGTATCCTGGGTATTCAGGAATATACAGAAGCTGAAAGATCAACGAGTAGAGAAAGATATACAGCGTGTATTCATAAAAGAAGACTTGCGCGTTACTATTGTGCAAAGTGTAAATCACACTTGTGTTTAGAACATTCTCTAATAATTTGCTACCGATGTTTAAATGACTTACAAGGTATTTTTGTTCTTTATTTTGTATAATAGTTGCTTGTGTTGAGTTAGAAGGCGCTTTCATACATGCTTTTTTTTTGTGTTTATTATTCTTTGTTCCGTCTTTACTTTCCTATTACTCTTTGTGTTTTCTAGTTTCTAGTATTTTATACCTATAAAAGCAAATACACTGTTATAGGACAACCAAAGTGTTTCTTTTGACTAAATCGATAGAATTCAATAACGACAAGCGTCACGTAGATCAGTGGTTCTCAAAGTCAAGTGAATCACGGACCCCCACCTAAAGACCTACAGTCTTCGAGGACCCCCAATCTCCAAAAAAACGCATTATGCTAATTATCCTTAGTTTTGCCCATATCGTTATGTGTAAATATATAGTTTTGTGTTTAATTTAATTTTGAATTTGATGAAACACCAGAGATAAAAAATATTCGTTTTGATTTGTTTTTGTATCAGGACTTGAAATTAAAAAAATCGTTACATGTACTCAAATATGTTTATTAACTGTTATTAACATAGTAAGACAAACATAAAACATCTTGACAAACATATAAAAATTCATCACTATCAATGGGAGGAATGCATTTGTTTCTTAAACTTTATAATGTCCGAAGTTTTGGGAACAATTGTTGAAATTTTCAACCTCAAGGCTGGTTCAACGTTCTTCAGTCGATTTCTCTCGACACTTTTTATGTTACAAAGTGTAGAAAATGTCTGTTCACACAAATAAGTCGTACAAAAAGGCACAAGTTGTTTGAGAGCTTTGTTTGCTAAATCTGTGAATTCCGACCGGGCAAGAAACCAAAAATGACATAAATCATTTTCTTCTTTGAAGATTACTTCCCAAGCTATACTGCAAGACACATCTACCATTTGATCTTGTTCATTTTCAGAGAGGTTAGTAAGGCTGGCAACATCTTGTTGTTTGAAAGTGTCTCATCCAGTCACTGTTTCTATCTGGTGCAGGAAAGTAGTTCCTCAAAGCACTCGCTAAGTCTGTCATATGTTCGATAATCATGTCTTGAACCTCAACAGGTAGTTTTTGTGCAGATTTGGTTAGAAATTGTTGTAACACAGGCAATGATGGGTAAGACTTTCTTTCAACTCGATTTACCCACAGCTTTAGTTTTTCAATCATTGCTCCGATTTTGTCTTCTACTACGAATATGTTAGTATCAGGTCCTTGCAGCTTCAAGTTCAAAACATTCAAATGCGTAAATAAATCTGCCAAGTACGCAATTTTGCAGAGCCACAAAAAGTCATGAAGTTTTTCTCTTAAGATGAACTTTTCGTGTTTACCATCACAAAGCAATATTCCTACTTCATCAGCTAGTTCGAAAAAACGTGTAAGAACGTTTCCTCGAGGAAGCCAGCGAACCTCTGTGTGTAAAAATAGATGTTCGTGTTCACTTCCATTTCCTGACATAGCTTGGTAAAATGCGAGAGTTCAAGGGTCGAGACTTAATGTAGTTGACAATTTTGACGAGTTCGTCAAATACAGTTTAAGCTCAGTTGACATTTTCTTCACTGCCAGAGCCTCTATGTATTGAACAGTGTCCACTTGACGTTTGGCGCTACTTGCATCACCCGAGCCATCAATCCAGTTTTATGACCCGCCATCGCTCCAGCTCCATCAGTAGCTAACCCTACACATTTATTCCAATCTAGTTCATTTTTTAAAATGCAATCATTAAGAGCTTCAAATACATCATTTGCATTGTTATGTATTACTTCTTTGCGAAATAACAGATCTTCAATGATATATTTTTCGTGTTCGTAACGGACAAAAGCTATCAAGTGAGATTTATCAGTTAAATCTGTACTCTCGTCTAGTTGTAATGTGAACATTTCCGTAGATTTCAAACGTGAAATTAATTGGGAGTGCACATTTTCAGACATATCGCTAACCCTTCTCTTAACTGTGTCGTTTGATAATGAAATCAAACTTATTTCTTAGGCCGCAGTTTCACCCAACATTATGCTGCACATACTTTTTGCAGCAGGCATGATAAGCTCCTCTCCTATGTTATAAGGTTTTCCCGACTTAGCAATCAACAGAGAAACAGCATATGATGCAATGGTTGCCTTTTCATTTGTAGTGCCTGTTGCAATTTTTTCAATTTTATTTTTTGACTTTTTCATTTCATTGCTTTTTATTTTAAAAAATTCTATCGGCTTATCAGAAAACTCGTAGTGTTTTGTTTCTAAATGCCTACGCAACTTAGCAGGTTTCATTGCTTCATTGGAAAGTACTTCGTAACACAAAACACACTGTGGTTTTTGTTCAATGTCTGTACCCGCTTGCACAAATCTCAGGTTTAAATATGTATCACAATATTTGCGTTTTTTTGGCTTTATTGGCACTAGCACTAGATTTTGAGCAAGACGGCTTGTCAAGGTTAGGTGGGACAAGGGCCTGTCTGCCGCCTCCATTAGTTTCAATCGGCATTTCAGTTGCTCGTACAGTACCCGTCTTTAACCAACGATCCATAGCTGATTACTAGAGACCTACACTCAATTTTATATTATTAATTTTTATATTTAATATTTAATATTACGTATATACCAAAAAGACTGCACTGTAGCAATTCGCGTGGTGTCTAGTCGCTGTGAGTGTGTACTGAGTGAATCAAGTGGACGTTTTGTTCATTCATCCCGCTTCCCCTCGTCCGTCACTGTAGACGCGCTCTCGGTCTCACGTCAAGGTCATAGCTACACTGCCCCTACTCCTGCCCATTGTGAGTGACCAATACAATTAGGGGTTTTTAGCTTATATAGTCATAGTGTAGTTATACAATTGTCAATTAGTACTTGATTTGGTGAAATGTCATTCTTAATTTCTTAACTGTATAATAGAAATAGATTATAGAAAGTGCTATTAATTTCAAACACAAAATAACGTTTAGTAACAGCAGCATTCCTTAGGCCTTAAGCTAGCTGCGCGGACCCCCTGGTATGGGCTTATGGACCCCTGGGGGCCCGCGGATCACACTTTAAGGACCACTGACGTAGATCACACATGATCTGTTAGATATAGTACGACTAGTTATGTAAAAATTCATGCGGCGACTACCGTGGGGTTAATAGAGAACTCCAAAATTCATAAAAAGAACTCTAATTACAACAGCGAAATGTTTATGTCGAGGTGCGCCCATAATCCACACATTCAAATTTGAGTCATTCTATAAATACGTTTTGGCAACAGATAAACCGCTTTTGTGCCATTTGTAGTAATTTTATATAATATATATGAAGTGGAAAAAGAAGGTGGCATTGGGGGAGGGCGGGATGTTTGAGCTTTCCAAGCTGCTTCAGCCACAATCATGGATTCCCAGCATACATACATACATTACATATATATGTATGGTGGGATTAAGGATGAGTGTGGTCAGGATAGTATCGGAAAGAACGGAGTTAGGGTTCTGAGGGGGAAAATACTACCCCAGCATTCACCTAAGTAGCCGCACATGGTGTTCATATACGAAGTTACCATGCCGCTACATTGTGTAAAAAACCTCATACAAGGTAGACGGGGTACCGGGAATCGAACCCATTACCTTCCGAATGCTAAGCAGGTCGTGTCACCACTAGTCTACCAGCTCGGTTTATGTGAAGTGAAAGTGCGCAAATGTATAACGGTACGTAAGAATTTAAAGTACGAATTTGAGAATGTAACAAAAATGACGTTTAATCCTGAAAAGCATTATAGTATTTTATATATGAAGCATACGCTTAAACGTAAAATGCGTAAAGACGTTCAATTACACTATTATTATTACACCTAAAGCCTTTTAAGGTTTCTGTTTAATATATTTGAAACACAATGTTGCAGCGAAAATGTGAAACGAAGGAATGAAGATACGAATTTATATGTGGCAAGAAGAGTGGGGGTTTCCACCCTAATAACGAGCATTAAATATGATTTGATAAAAATGCGACAAAATTTAACAAACGCACAAAAATAATTCAATTATTTAGATTACACTCATGTTTATCCATATTAAAATATCGTAAAATAATTTGTTTTTGCAATTTTTAAACCGGTTAAGTCAGTCGTGACTATTCAGAAACATGCGAAAACAAATAACTGATTCTAGCGTGCGAAAATTAAGTAGATAATTACCATTCAAAGTTAAAAGAAAACACTATGTGTCAAAATATGTCAATCAAAATATTGTTTCAAAAATGTGAGGTACATTCTTTTAAGTAATTTTGAAAATGCAAATTGGCGTAAATATTATAATATATATAACTGACTGAGGAATAAAATTTGATTTTGGACGAGTAATAGAAACTTTTTAAATGCATAATCGTATACCTATTTTGTATCCTTCTTGGTCCTTGCTAAAACTAATTACCAGAGTGCGACTTGGGAAGTACAAAGGGGGTAGGAGGTTCTAAGATCTGAATACTTTTCTTTGATGTTATCTCTAACAATACGACATTGATAATCAACCGAAGTGACAGTACAATGTAAGAAAAAAAATTGTCGATGTTAAAGAAAGAGATCTAACATATTTTAAGTTCGAAGATTGATCGGTCCGGTCTTTATTACATCATCGACAGACAAGAGTTATGACATTTAATAGATAAACGCATTATAATGTAAATAGAATTGTTTCCTTTGTTCCTTTGTTTAATGTGTATCAGATGCCGGTCGTGTCTTGTACAACGGTAAAATATTGTCTCCTTTAATCAAGGGTTAAAGGTGCTTAGATTTTATAATAAAAGGCCGACTGACCCCGCTATACAATTAACAAAGTTCGCACGGCATTACTATAAGGAAACTTCAACTCCTTCAAAAATTATTACACCGATATTTCTAACTGTTGTGATCTAGATATGGTGTTTATTAATGATGTAATCCAATGTATTTTTTGATGCGCCTCGTGACTTGTTTGGACGGTATACGACTATTTAAATTGCATGGTTAAACACCAATTATTTATTTATTTTAATTCTTAAGAGCGCATACCGTAAAACCTCAATTAAAAAATAGTAAAACTACAATTTATTAATAATAATTATGTAATGATATTATACAAAAGGTGAACTGGTCAACAATCTCTGCAACACAAATCATAGTCATTTACGATAAACAGTGGATAATAAATACCCAGTCCGTAAGTTTGAAAGTTAAATAAATGCAAACTCTTTATATCGACTTCTTGAAGTCACAAATCTTTTTAAAAGTCCATACGGTAGTCGACTGGTTTAGGCATATCATCACGTTTAATAATAACGGATTATATGCACAAAACGACAATATACAGGGTGTGGTGCGAAGAGTTTTGATTAAAAGTAATGGCGGATACAGTTATGTTAAAAATCTGAAATTACGAAGCTGTAGGTTTTGGATGACGCTGAGTTCAAATATAATATTGTCCTGAATGTGGCACTTCCGATTATACCGGAAGTAGACGTCCACTTAGTTATTTTAAATGGAACCTAATATTTTTTATTTTATTTTCGAATTCTACATGAAATTCTAGATAAAATTTGTGGACAATGTCCTATACCAAAAATGAAGTATTTTCGAGATATTTCGATTTTTTTTTAAATTTTGAAAAAATCCTAGTCCACATTGAATAACGATATCTCCATTAATAACGATGCTAGTGACGTGAAATTGTAACCAATAAACAACAAGCGCTTGCCCGTTAACTCCATATATCCACCTCATTGATATTTCATACAGGGTATTTTAAACTTAGCCGCCAACATGCACAATTTAAATCATTTATAAGTTGCTTACTTTAAATAGAACACCCTGTATTTTATTACATTTTCCGCTGTATTTTTTTAAGCCAATTCGTTTGGTATCAGTATTCCCTATACCTAAATCCAACCACTTTTGAGATATTTCATTATCTTAGTTAAGACATAACAACACTTAATTATTTCAACATTAGTAAAGGCTGTCAAAGATTTGATAGTTAGAATGTTAATTGTTTATGTTGTTTTGACAGTTTTCTTTACCAGTTTGTATTTCATGGTAAATAATGGCAATTGTACGATTTACTAATGATGATTTTTTAAATCTTATTATTATTTACAGCGAGTGTAATAGAATTGTTGAACGCACTTGCCGTGTTTTTGCAGAAAGACATCCAAATCGACCAAATGCAACTGGTGATATTGTAAGAAGATTGCTTAAAAACTTCCGTCAGTTTGGTCAATTTAAGGCAAAAATTAATAAAAATAAACCACTAGTGAACAGTGACATAAACGAAATTAATGTTTTGGGTTATTTTACGGCCTCTCCAAATGCATCCATTAGAGATTGTGAGAGAGATCTTACTTTGTCGACGAGAACAATTCATCGCATTTTAAAAAAACACAAATGGAAACCATTTTCATATCATTTGGTGCAACACTTACAATTAGGTGATCTTCCTCGAAGGGTAGAATTCTGTGAATGGTTTTTAATGAAGACCCAAGAGGATGAAAACTTCATAAAAAAAGTTATATGGTGTGATGAAGCAAAGTTTAGCAAAAATGGATTATTTAATCGACACAATTCCCTTTTTTGGTCTAATGAAAATCCACATGTTAGTAGAGAACGTTATTTCCAAGATAGTTGGAGTTTTAATGTTTTTTGTGCAATAAAAGACGATAAAATTTTAGCATTAAAATTTTATGATGAAAATTTAAATGGTACAAGATATTGCCACATTTTAGAAGAAGCCATACGACCGGCGTTACATACTTTAAGAAATGGAGAGGCGGCTTGAGCTTGGTATCAGCAAGATGGAGCACCTCCTCATAACTTTGGGCATCTTTACGACATGTTTGATGATAGATGGATTGCCAATCAGGGTCCGTTTCGTTGGCCAGCTCTAGATTTTGGTATTTGGGGTTACATTAAAAATCAGGTATTTTCCAAACCTGTTACGACAAAGGAATATATGATGCAGAGAGTCTTACTTGTCTTTAATTCTCTAACACCCGACCATATTTCCAAAATTACAAGACACACCTTAATGAAAAGGATTCATAAATGTTTAGAAGTAGATGGTGCTAATTTTGAACACTTATTATAAAACTTTATTTGCTTAATATTACATTTAGTAATTTTTGTTTGTAAGTTATCTAATTAAATTAATACAAAATACCTAGTCAACGTTTTTAATGATATCCACAATGAATAATCCTTTCAGGCTATTGGTTACTTTTCAGAATTAATAACTTATGAAAAAATAACAAAATATCACCTTAAATAATGGAAATCATGGCCTACCCTTTACTAATGTTGAAATAATTAAGTGTTGTTATGTTTTAACTAAGATAATGAAATATCTCAAAAGTGGTTGGATTTAGGTATAGGGAATACTGATAATAAACGAATTGGCTTAAAAAATACAGCGGAAAATGTAATAAAATACAGGGTGTTCTATTTAAAGTAAGCAACTTATAAATGATTTAAATTGTGCATGTTGGCGGCTAAGCTTAAAACACCCTGTATGACATATCGATGGATATATGGAGTTAACGGGCAAGGGCTTGTTGTTTATTGGTTACAATTTCACGTCACTAGCTTCGTTATTAATGGAGATATCGTTATTCAATGTGGACTAGGATTTTTTCAAAATTTTTAAAAAACCGAAATATCTCGAAAATACTTCATTTTTGGTATAGGACATTGTACACAAATTTTATCTAGAATGTCATGTAGAATTCGAAAATAAAATAAAAAATATTAGGTTTCATTTAAAATAACAAAGTTGACGTCTACTTCCGGTATAACCGGAAGTGCCACATTCAGGACGATATTATATTTGAACTCAGCGTCATCCCTGTATATCGTCGTTTTGTACATATAATCCGTTATTATTAAACGTGATGATATGCCTAAACCAGTCGACTACCGTATGGACTTTTAAAAATAATTGTGACTTCAAGTAGTCGATATAAAGAGTTTGCATTTATTTAACTTTCAAACTTACGGACTGGGTATTATCCACTGTTTATCGTAAATGACAATGATTTGTGTTGCAGATATTGTTGACCAGTTCACCTTTTGTATAATATCATTACATAATTATTATTAATAATAATTGTATCCGCCATTACTTTTAATCAAAACTCTTCGCGCCACACCCTGTATGTTGTACAATTTAGGCCCGTTCAGTATGACCTATCCCCTTTTTTTGAAATAAAATTTGTTCATACTCCGGAACTTTATCTTTACGTTACAAGTTACATTTTATCAAATGGGACACCCTGTATACTATTGCATATTTAAATAGGGCGTAAAAAGGCAATTTCAAAAATATTAGGCATGAGGGGTCTGCGATTTTTTGTTTCTGACTTATAAGCGTTTATCTGTCAAAAAGTGTTCAAGTTCAAATGCCTGTGAAATGGATTGTATGGGACCTAGAAACTTTTAAGTGGCGTCAAAAAAATTGTAATTTAGGCTTCTATCAATTGATGCTTCCAAATTTTAAAAGTTATCAGTGCTGCCAACATTTGAGAATTGTATTTTTTTCTCCATTTTGTTAATGCCACACCCTATATATGAACACATCTTCAAATATAGCATTTCTAAAGCTTGACGATGATATAGGAGAGAGTGGTCTATAGTGAGACAGTTTTCATTTTTTTGTTCCAGAGTGTTTATTATTTTTTGTTTTGATTCAAAGTCTTATTTAATTAGTCCAGGTGTGTATTAATTGGGTACAGGTGGATTACGTGATAAGTTGAAAGACCCAGATGAATCGCGTGTCCCAGCATAGACCATTGGTGATACGCCATATTGGTTCAAAGTGGTACGCAAACAGGTCTATGCTGGGACATGCAGTTTTATTTTGAGTTTTATACACCGAACTATCGGTTGCTTAAAAAAAATACTTGAATGTCAAACCTTGATTGAGATAAGCTCCAACACAAAAAAATTAACAAATTACTAACTAATTAATACATATTATATTCCAAAAAATCGAATTGAAATTGTAGTTCTTAGCGGACCGTTCGATAGCTCCTATTGCTGATGGTTTTGGTAATATTTTTACAATATTTTCTGGTGCGATTGTATCAACATCCTCTTCTGCTGGATATGCAATAGTATATTCACCTTGTTCATTCGTCTCTACGCAACCAGCAAAATAGCGGAAACTTTTCTTAGTAGCATACCGAACTATTATTACAAAGTCTCCCATAATGACTTCTTGGTCCACATCATCATCGTGTTCAATACAATAGCTTACTTCACTTAAATTCGTGCTCGCATCAGTTTCCTCACCTGAGGTTTCACTATGTGATGGTGTTCTTTGTTTACCTTTTTTTACAACTTGTAGTCTATTTTTTCAAGTCTTTCTTTTTTATTTCCAAACACTTGTTTTGTCATTTTTTGTTTTTTATTATCTTTCTTGTTTTTCTTATCCTGTCTTTTTTTATGTTCCTCTTCTATCTGCTGTTTTATAGGTGTGTCCGTTAGTACTAGAGACTTGCCCTTCTTTCTTCGTGTTGTTTTTTCGGGGTACAGCCTTGGCATGCGGACGGATAGCTTCAAGGGTTACAAACGACGATGTTGTAGACCTTGCACAGGAAGGCCCCGCCACTAGCAAATCAGGTGGAATAAAATGTGTAGCAACATTGTTGGTTTCAACTAGTTTTCTACCGGAAGCCTTGTTTGTTTGGATACTTACCCCCTGCCTCTATTGACTGATTAGATGGATAAGGAGTTATATTTGTTTTCGCGTTCGCGTAGTAAAGGGACATCGTCTATTGAAACATTCTGAGGCTCTTCATTAGGCAAGATCGAGGTAATAACTTCAGGTCGATCTGTGACATAGGACATCATAAAACCTTGTTACGTAAAAATGCTCGAGTTTAATGGACAAATACCAGTTTTACTAAAGCCCTTTAAGATATTTGTAGGCGTAAAGGCGAGAGGAAATGCTTTCCCGACAGCCTTGTTATAATACGTCTTGAAGGGTCCAAAGCATGAGACGTCCAAGGGCTGCATGCGGTGACTGCAGTACGGGGGTAACGTGACCAAAACTATACCGTTATCTTTAAGGCTTATTTAAAACGTCAATAGCATAATGGCTCTCGTGATTATCGAGAATTATTAATATTTTTCTCTCGGGTGAGCATTTTGTATGTTTAACAATATAATCCAAACAATCCACAGAAGTGTTACAAGTCATCCAACCTGATGGATTAGCTGATCCATAAGTACCAGGAGGAGCAAGAACAATCATTCTCTCTTGAAACTTTTTTCTAGGAAGAAACCATACATGGAGGTATAAAAGTTCCATTTCCGCAAATCATGCAACATAAAGTTACTAGAAGTGATCTTTCCAACATGTTCCGTTTTGAGCTAATATTTTTGGGGGTTTGTGTACGGTTGTTATCCCAGTCTCATCTAGGTTATAAATACCACTTGCAGTAAACTTGTGTTTTTCTAAAACCTCAGTTAGATTTTTTAAAAAATGCAGTAACATTGTGCTCATTAAAATTCGTTGCTCCTGGCAAGACTTGTAGCTTCAGGGGTTCTCAGCTTCAATTGGGAATTGCGATGCCGAAAGTTTTTCATCCATTCACTCCCTACCATTCCATTCTCGCTCCATCAGTCTGGCATTGATATTAAATTTGTTACAGTAAAATTGTTCTGGTTTTGCGTTCGGTTAATCCGTAGCACATTCGAGATGCGTCGAATAGGTAGGACGCCAACGTACTTTTTTCTGCTCCAGAAAAAAACTGATTTGTACCCGTGATTTTGGGCAAAATTATGGTGAACTCTTTCGTCTTCGTCAAGATCTTTAAATTTCTTAACGTGACGTTGTAATGCTGACTTTGATGTTGGATGTACAGCTGCCTCTCTTAAGGTTTTTTCGCCTCTTATCACTTGCATAACAGCTTTTTTCAATGGATCCGATTTTTCCAGGTGAAGTATAGCGCTATCTGCATAATGCTCTTTTAGTTTTTGCCTAGGCCACTTCGGCATCGGAAAAAAAAATATTTTTGTACCTCCTATGTACCTATTTTCTACACCTTCTTTTTTGCTTTAATCAGTTTCCTGTAAAATATATCCCAACTTAAAATATCTTAAGTCTTTTAAGTGAATTCTATGTTCAAACTAACTTAACCTGACATTTTGTCTGTCATAATGTTTATTATCAAAAGTCGACCTAGTTACTTTATTTTTCGTAGTACTGAATATAAAAATTGATTTTTAAAGCATAATACTGCATGAAATTCAAATTATACTTCGTTAAGGCATTGGTGTCGCCTGAGTTTGTAAATCTGTATTAAAATATTTGTCGTAATACTTTTAGTAAAGAAAACTGTTTTTAGTTATTTAGAACATCATTAATTTTTTTGAAGGACCTGATAAAGCTTGCTAAAATATTGAATTTCAACTAGCGAGATTTATTTTAACTAACGAGATGTCTACAGAAAATACTCTAGTTACAGTTGTACGCGCACCAGGAATGACGTCACTATATCTATTCAGTTCGGACAGGAATCACGCCTTTCCAGTTATTCCTTCTAACTTAACTTACCCCTCTTTTTCGTAGATATCCACTTTTATATCTCCGCTAGCTATGGCCACTCGCAAATATAGTCCATCTAACCTGGCTAAAAGCAAACCGCTCTTGCTAATACGAAGTATCATACCTCTATTATATTTCACAATTTACTATCTAATGGTATCTGGCAGATAAACCCAATTAATCAAGTCTTCCTTAATTCGCAAGTCGTTTATACAAAATCATCCCTACTTGAGTTTATCTTACCCTTACAATTATCCAACGACAGCGCACAGATACAACCCAACGAATCCGGTTGAGCAAAGTACATGTCGTAGGTTCAAATCCTACTCCATGTAAACTTTTTATTTATGTATTTAATAAAATTGATATTTTAACCACAATATCGTTTTTCATATACGAAAATAAACTCAATAAACCCAAGTTCATAAATTTCTTGATATTAATTACAGATAGGTATCTGATTATTTCAAAAAACTCCAATTCAAACTTTTTCTATTTGGGCAAAAATTAGCGAGTTCCAGTAGCTCTGAGACGAGATGTATCCAATGTCAGATTTCTGTAGGAGACTATTATGGCCAAACAACGATCCGGTCGCGCATTAACAGTTATTCCATTTTAAAGAACATTGATTCGAAATCTGTAAGGTTTGCCGAATATTATTTTGAGAGTTCTTTCAGTTCTAGCGTAAGTTCCAGAGTGTATTATCAAAAGATCAGTTCACTTAGCCCCCCATCATGAAAAATATTTTGATGTTCCAGTTGTATCTCACTTGTGCTTTAGTACATACCATTTGTGCTTTATTTAGAAATAATTCCGGAGGGGTTAAAAGAAGCACGCTTCGGCCTCCAAAATTTGAAGTGCTTCTAAAATGCAGTATACCGTTTTGGAGTATTCCAATTGTGCTTAATTGTGCTTTAGTATACTCAATGTGTGCCTTCTTGGTTTCGAAGATACATTGCAAAATCATGAAGGGGTTAAAAGAAAGCTTAGCCCCTCAATAATTTTGAACTGTTTATAAAATGCAGTATACCATTTGGTAGTATTTTATTTGCGCTGAATTTTGTATCATTTTATATCATTTTGTAGTCTTTTGTCTTTTTTATTTCAGTTATTTTGAAAAAAAAAGATTTTTAAATTTAGCACATGTTCCCAAGGGAATGTTATTATTAGGCTCATCTCTAAGCCTCTCCCATCTTGCACCTGATTAGTTGGCCCCCACGCTAAAACTTGTATCTGATTGGTCAGCCCCCAGGTAGCAGTTTGCATCTGATTATAATGCTCCATACGTTAGCGTCGTTTCGCGCTCCATTTTTCCATCAGGTAGGGCTCCGTTCCGGCTCCATTTCCGACATTTAGAACTTCGTAAGGACTGCACTGAGGTTCCGCAACTTGGCCCAAAATCTCAGTCCCATTGCATGGCCCCCTTACTCGAGTTGCCATCTTATGGTGTATTTTAAAAGCTAGTGCAAAGTGTCTTGTACTTGGTTTATCACCATCATCTAATGGTATATGCGAAAAATAATAATTAAAAGAATTATCTTGGACAGTTGTGGCTCAACCCTGACACCTTGTCTAATGGATGGGACTCAAATGCGCTAATAATAGACGGACCCGGTCCGGATTTCTAACACTGGGGCCTGTTTGGCGTGAGAGTTATTGGCTTTCCTTTACCTTATTTCCATGAGCCTATTTGATTTTTCCCCTAGAGCCTCCGTTTACCATTTTAACGCTCAGCCATCTTTAAAGTATATTACGTTAGATGTTAATTAAAAGAATTATCTTCGATTAATTGTCTATCAAATTTTTCACGTGACCCGTCAGCAGAAAATGGATACTTTTTTTTCAATTTAAAATAGTATTCGACGTTTATAACCATAAACCAATTTTTGTACTTACCCGTAAGGCATTACTTTTAAAACTACTGATCAAGTTAACGCTCAAACACAAAACATGTAAGTCTGCAAAGATTAACGGTTCAAAAATTTTCGGGAGGTACAAATTTCACACGACGTAGTTTAAACGGCATACACTCAAGATGCGAGAAGTCACGTCTAAAACAGTTGCTACTCAAATAGACGAACTATTGTTAAACACAAAAGAGTTAAAATGGGATCTGGAAATTTACGGTGTTCAAAGAAAGTTGTAAAAATTGGACCTGAATAATCGCAATACCAGGCAAACGAAGAGATTGGTGTAACCGATAAAATATGTAATAGTACAAATACTGTAAAACCTTCCAAAACAAAAGAAACTAACCAACAAACCACTGCAAATACCACAAACAAGCAAAAAACAGCGGCCTCTTATCTAGTGGGATATCTTAAAAACTAATTCATATGGCCCATCAGCAGAAAAATCACATAGCTAATTTCTATTGGAATATTTATGTGGATCCTATGCGCTTAATTACTAATTCTTTTTCTCTAGTTTAATACAGATTTACAAACTAACGCGACACCAATATCTTAACGAAGCATAATTGAATTTCATGCAGTATTATGCTTTAAAATCAATTTTTATATTCAATTCATAATGTCTATTATCAAAAGTCGACCTTGTTACTTTATTTTTCGTTGTTTCTACAACTTTAAGATTAGTTAGGTTATGTACAGGTTTTGTTTACTTTTGTGAATTAATCTAGACGGTGATTTGACTAGCAATTCTTACTCTTATTTCAGAAGTTGAATACAAATTACGTAATCCCAAAGATCCCTTGGATGTACTATAATTTACGTGTGTCCTACTAAAGACCATTTTATTGCATTGTCGCACTATAAACCACACCAATATTTCCTACTATGAACCAGGTTCACAAAAATTACATTATTGTCAATTTCTTACACTAGACAATACACAATACGCCAAGTTGTTTGTATCATTATACCTTTATATCATAACCTCAAACCGGCATAAGCAAGGTTTGAAACATATATCAACCAAAATAGCTACCTACATAGTAATGTATAAACAAAATCAGAAATTGAAACTTTACATACCGTTTTCTCTTTAAAATACCACTTATAGATACACTGTCTACAAAAATTAAGAAAAAAATCTACACAAAATCACCATAAACAGTAGCACATAATAAGATTACTTGTTACTAACAGCTGACTTTACAGAGTTGCCAGGTGTTTTGTCCCAGTATAAACCACGTCCCACTATAGACCACTCTCCCCTAGCATATAATGGGTCTGTTATTAACAGATTTATTTTGAAATAAATGCAATTTGATTCTTATACAGATGACAACAACAAAAAATATCTCCATTATTACAGATATTACATAATTATGACTCTAAAGTTCTAAAATTTTTTGTGCGCATAAATTGGAAAATTAAAATATACTTTTAACGAAAAAATCAACTTATAATAATTGTTCTATATGCCCTCCCATCTGAGCGATGCAGGTGGTATAACGCAGTTCCATGCTATCAATAGCCTTTGAAACATAATTTGTTTCTGTATTATAAGTGTTTTGTAACTGTGGTTACCTATTAGTGGAGTTGATCGGCCTATTTCCACAGTTTATGCTTTTTGAGCGCGACGTCATCAGGCTTAGTCCCGAGAAGGACTGTTTTCGCACTTAAGTCGAATTCATATGTTATATATAATTTTTTCCCAAGCACTTGACTACTCTCAGATTCGAACTTGGTACCTTTCACGTACTAGCCTGGAACCTTTACCACTAAGCTACTGAGTAATCCAATATATATATATATATATATATATATATATATATATATATATATATATATATATATATATATATATATTAGAACTTATATACAGGGTGTTCCAGTTTTTTGTAGCAGGACTTTAATAGTCGATAGAGCTTTCAAAATTGAGACAAAAAGTTCATATAAACATAGGTTGCCAAATGATTAGTTTTGGAGATACAGGGTTTCAAAGTTTTAATTTTTTTTCAGTTCTTTTAATTTATCTCCAAAACTTTTTAAAATAATAAATCCAAATCTAGTGCACATATTATACTCCTTAAGCTCAATATTAAAAGTAGTTTAACGTTTATCAATATCTACAGGGTAGTACATTTTCTGGGGGGGTATCCCCCTGAACTTTTTCATGCGACGCCTCTAACTCTTAAAAACCAAAATTTTAGATTGCCCATTTGATTTAGGAACTTTTTTGTCTTCTGTTTTTTTTCGAAAAATGCATAGTTTCTGAGATAAATTAGCTGTAATCCATGAACAGCTTCCAAATGGTAAGTAAAGAACCTCTGATGCTCCCGCAAAAAATATTGTGCCATGAAAAGAACAATAAAAAAAAAGAATCAACTATGTCAAATCTCACGTTTTAGTTTAAATACATTTAGTTTACATATTTTATAGTGTTAATTTTTATTGCAAAAGTGATCTTTTAAAATGCCATTTTTGTTTTCTAATCAAGAAATAGCGGATATCCATTTTAATTATGGCTTTGTAAATGGAAGTTCAGCAGCAGCAGCCCGTGAATATAGGCGAATAGAAGAGCTCCGCATCCTTCAGTATTTGTAAGAGTTCACCAACAAATTATAAGTCAGGGGTTAAATAATGTGCATGGTCGTCAAAATAATAATCATAGGCAGTAAAGAAATATTGCACGACGAATTTTACGTGAATTCGACAGAGATCCCACAACTAGCATTAGAAGAGTATCCGTAGCTTTAGGTGGAGTCTTAAATGATACTATTCACCAAACATTAAGACGGGATCACCGATATCCTTACCATCTACAACCTGTTCAAGGACTACAACTACGGGATGCAGAACGTAGAGTTTCGTATTGTCGATGGATTCTTGCTGAAAATAATAACAATCCAGGTTTTTTAAATAATGTTTTATGGACCGATCAATCCTGTTTCACTCGCCATGATGTGGTAAATTTTCACAACCAGCACGTTTGGGCACATGAAAATCCACATGTAGTTCGCCCGAAACATTTCCAACAGGAATTTAGTGTGAACGTCTGGATAGGTATTTACTTTTTACCACCTCGGATGAATGCTGCGGCTTTCTTGGAATTCTTAGAGAATGAACATGGGAATATGTGGGAACATATTCCTTAAATTTACGAAGAACGGCTTGGTTCCAGCTTGATGGTTGTCCAGCTCATTATAGCAGAATCGTTAGAAACTGTTAGAAACCATTATCCAGGAAGATGGGTCGGTCGTGCAGGCCCAGTGCCCTGCCGCAAGGTCTCAGATCTAAATCCATTAGATTTTGTTGTGTGGGGTATTTAAAAGAAATGGTGTATGCAACTCCTGTGACAACAAGAGATGAACTCATTAATAGATTAGGGAGGCGTGTAATGAAATAAGACAATTTTTAGTTAATATTCCACGTGCAATTATTCGTCGGTGTGAATTATATATTCAACAAAATGGTTAACATTTTGAACAGTTTCTTTAAATTTATTTATTATTACGATAGCGTTTCTGTTTTGTTGTTATAGGTTAAGATTATTTGTTTCTTCTTTTTTTTTATTGTTCTTTTCATGGCACACTATTTTTTGCGGGAGCATCAGACGTTCTTTACTTACCATTTGGAAGTTGTTCATGGATTACTGCTAATTTATCTCAAAAACTATGCATTTTTCAAAAAAAATCAGAAGACAAAAAAGTTCCCAAATCAAATGGTCAACCTAAATTTTGTTAAGAGTTAGAGGCGTCGCATGAAAAAGTTCGAGGGGGATAAAGGGTGTACCACCCCAGAAAATGTACTACCCTGTATGTATTATATATATATATATATATATATATATATATATATATATATATATATATATATATATATATATATATATATTAAACTTTTCGTGGTTGCGCAGGTGTACTTCGCGTATTATTGGAATCCATATGGGTTTCATTTCTACATTAGCTTGGCTTATTGGATTTTCTGCTAGTGCGATGTATGTGGCTTCTTTGAATTTTCGACGAGTTGTGTTTTCGTCCTTTGCCACTATCTGCATGTTATCCCATTGGATGCGGTGGTCTTCGTTCCAGACATGTTCGGCGATTCTTGATCTTTCTATTTCGCCCTAGCGGACGTTGTTCTTATGTTCCTGCGTTCTCACTTTGAGTAGTCTACTGCTCTCTTCTATGTATGGTCTGCCGCATTCGCATGGTAGGTTATATACACAATTCTTGGAATTCTGATCTTCATTGTATGGTTTGGTTTTGGTTAGTATTCCGCTGGTCGATTTGAAGGCAGTGCGTATCTTGTATTTGCTGCCTATCCTTCGTATTTTGTCTGAGGTACCTTGTATATATGGTATTATCGCTATATATTTAGGTTCTTCTTTTTCGCTTACCCTTTCACTGCTTAGGTTAGGTGTTACATCGGGGTAGCCATTTTCTTAGAGTGTTCTAGCGATATTTTCTTTTTCTTTGTTCAGGTCCTCTTGTTTTGAGCATATCGTTTTTGCTCTATCGTACAAGCATTTTCTCACACCTAACTTCACGTTTTTGTGGTGATTCGAGTTGTAGTGTAGGTACCTCCCCATGTGGGTAGGTTTCCTGTATACACTTGTCGTAAAAGTGTTGTCATTCCTGTGTACAAGTACGTCCAGGAATGGCAGTTTTTGTTCCGTTGTTCCATTGTGAATTTTATGGAGGGTACGCGGCTATTTAGATGATCTAGGAATTCATCTAGCTTATGCTTGCCGTGTTGCCAAACTACGAAAGTATCGTCCACGTATCTAAGCCACATCCTTGGTTTCTCTGTGAACTCGGATATCGCTTAGTCTTCAAAGTCTTCCATACATATATATATATATATATATATATATATATATATATATATATATATATTGCTCACTATGGCTGATAGTGGGGAACCCATCGCCATCCCAAACTCTTGTTGGTAGAATTTGTCTTCTACCTGGAAATATGTAGTTCTAACGCATATTGTCAGAAGTTCCATTATAGTGTTTACCGAGAGTTGTGTGCGTTCGTCTAACGTTTCATCCTTTTCCAGCTTGTCTCTTATGATAGTTAGTGCCTTATCGGTAGGCACATTTGTGAATAGACTCACAATGTCGAAGCTTACCAGTATTTCTTCGTGGTTTGGTTGGAAGTTTCTGATGGTTTCCACGAAGTGCTGCGTATTCTTGACCATAGACTCGGTTTTCCCGATAAGGGTGTGATGATACCTAGCAGATAGTGTGCTAATGGGTGGCAAGGTGAATTTCTCGAGCTCACAATTGGTCTCAGAGGAATTCCCTGCTTATGAATCTTTGGTAGGCCGTACAGATGCGGAGGTTTGCTGTAGTGTGGGGTAAGTCTAGTTCTCTGGTAGTCGGAGAACCCCCCCTTATGTTTTGCCAGCGTCAGGTATATCCGTCTTTCGATTGATGGTGTGAGGTCTTTTGGGATTTGTTTGTACTCGCCCCGTCTAGTAGTTCTTGGATCTTACTGTTGTAAGTGTCCATATCCATTACCACAGTCGCGTTTCCTTTGTCTGCCGGGAGAATTTTGATCGATGGGCCATTTTAAGAAATGACCGCTCTCCTTTCTAGGTTACAGAGGTTAGGTTTAGTTCGCCTAGATGAATCTAGGACTGATCTAACCTTACTTCTGTATTCTTCGGCTTCTTCAGGATCTAATAAAATTAAAATTTAATTTGTTTGCCTCAGCATTAGGATAGCGTCTTCAATTTTGCCTCTGAGTTCCTCAGTAGTCGTGGATTGGCTCTCATATACCATGCCTTTGACAGTACCCCAGAAAAAGAAATACATTGGGATTAAATCAGGATTTCGTGCACGCCAAGAAATATTACCATTTTCTCCAATCCACTCTGCGAATTTTCTACATCCATCCCTCGATGGTAGGGTGCACTAACAATTATTTCTATTATATCATTTTGCAGCATCTGTATGTATCATTCGGAGTTCGTATTGCCTTATAGCCCTATTATAGAGTTTCTTCATATACCACAACAACAAAAAAACGAAAAAATCACATGCATTTACCTCTGGGGAGTAAACAATAATCCAAATCTAATGATATATGGGAAGTTGTGGAATCAAGTGGCCCTATAGTAGTGGCCGTATAGTTTAAAGAAATGTTATGCGAAATACTCCTGGAGTAACTCCTTATGCAAAAAGAAACGTGTTTCCTAAATCTGTGCTAAGTGCATTTCGATTGTTTATAGATAACAACGCTAAAACACATTCAGGAATGTACTGAAATTGAAGCTAAACGGCAACTAGGAGATGATACAAACTGACCATTGTCTCTTCAAGAACTAGACGCTTTTCTTGCAATATTGCTAGCTCTTGGTGCTTACAGTGCAAGAACATTACAGCTTGACAGTTTACGTCTGTTACTTGTGTTACTACCGATAACTTTTTTACCACCCAAAAGTTAGCAACAATGCTGGTAAAAAAGAACACAACAATAGTAGGAACAATGAACCGATCAAGACGGGAATTACCGATTTGTATTAAGAATAAAACGGCAGTTATATTCTACCATAGTAATGAAAAATGATAAAAGCACCTTCTCAATTTATCAGGGTAAAGCGAGGGGTAAAGTTAATAAAAATGCCATATTGTTAAGTACGCTACATCCAACTGTGGTTATAGATGTTGGCAAAAAGAAGAAACTTGAGACAATGTTGTATTACAATGAAATAAAGTTTGGGGTAGATGTGTTGGGCCAAATGGCTAGAAAATATTCTACGAAAGCTGGTTCACGTAGATGGCCAGTTCATGTGTTTTACAATATCTTACATCTTGCCACAATCAACCCCTGGATAGTTTATAAGGAAGTCGTAGGCAGCAAAATAAAAAGAAGAGACTTTATTTTCACTCTAGCTGAGAACTAAGAAAAGGTATTTCGATTCGAAACAAGATTCTGGTGCAAGTAGCAACACATCTGATACAACAAAAACTAGAAAACGTCATCAGTGCCAAATTAAAAAATGTGACAAAAATAAAACTGCTGACATTTGTTCAATGTGTAACAAATATGTGGAAAATGTGGAAATGTAACAAAGATCGTTATTTGTTTGAACTGTAGAGCGTAATACAGCATGCAAAACTGTACCGAATTCTAAATGTATTAGAATCAATTTGAGTTTTACTTAATTAAAATGAATATTTACCTAAAATATGTTTTTTTTATGTTTCTTTCTCAATTAGGTGTAAAATATATAAAGTATACATCTCAAAATTAACTTTCTTGTTCAGAGGTCAAAATGACCAGCCACGGCAGTTTTAGGTATTTACGATATCGGGCGGTGCTAGTGTTAAAATATCTTCTCCCTTACTTTTTGGTCTCTTTTATTCTGTGTTTATTTTCATCACTCCTATAACAAGTATAAATACTTGCGGAAGTTGTAAATATGGATTCACTCGTCCACAACATACGTTGAAAAATACGACGTCTAAAATCATCCGACTATACAAATCATTTGGTTCTAGTTTGTGCTTTGGTTAAAAAAAAATTTATATTTGTTAACCTTGAGACGGGTCATTAAAGTAGACCTCGGAATGTATACATGAAGAGGCGCCTTCCGTGTTGAGGTTGTTGGATTTTCTTTAAAGTGGAGTAATATGCTTAAATGAGTATTCTTAGTAAGAGCATGTCTTTTTATTATTCGTTTCTCTACTGGGAAACATTTTTTGAAACAATGACAAAGCCTCCAATTGTTTTGCGAAATTATCAGGAAACTTTTCATGGCAGTGACGGTTCGTCAATTAGGCATTTTCAAGTGATGTCACAACGTATGACCTTGCCAGATGTTGGACAACTTTAACACACGTTCTTATGGGATGTGATTGTTTTCTGACAATTTTATCGAAAATCGTAGGCGGTGAAAATCTTTATGTGCTAATACTTGTAGGCGAGAATTATATTGATAAAATTCACCAGAAATACGTGAATGAAGTGAACAATTATCCTACATAATATTGAAAAGCTCGTGTGATTTTTAGCTTAGTTATCATCAAACTCATCAAATTAAAGAATTACATCCAAGCTAAGGCTCTTTTGGCTATGATATGTTAAAATGTGTATGTTATAGATTCGTTACTACACTGGAATACCAAGCTATAAGGCTTTCAATACAATATTTACAAAGTTAATTGAACCTTATATCAAAATAGTACCACAAGCAGTTATTACAAATAAGTTCAAACATTTTTTGATAGTGTTAATAAAATTCAGGTTAAATTTAGATTTTGATTTGTTTTCTTATACATTTCATGTTAGTATCCCAACTATTTCTCGAATTTTCTATTCGACACTAAATGTAATGTACTTTCGACTATGTAAATTTATTCTATGGCCTTAAAGAGGCAAATTAATAAAAGCAATGCCACCTTGTTTTAAACAGGCATTTGGCACTAGAATCACCATAATTATAGATTGCTTTGAAATTAAATTACAAAAGACAAAAAAATTCGAAATACAATGCACAACTTGGTCTACCTATAAACATCATAACACTATCAAAGTTCACATATTGATAACACCAGCAGGCTCGATATCTTATATTTCACAAGCAGATGGTGGAAGCACTTAAAGCCATTTTTCTGGAATTTACCAAACTTCACATGGGCTTTACTTTATTAAAGCAAGTAACAAAATGCTTACAAATTTCCATTGCAATGTCGTAAAGGCATGAATACGTGTTCATAAAATTTAATCCAACTTTAATGTACACTAATAATATTCACTAATTAACTATGAAATATCTTAACATTATATACCTACTAACATTACAATAAGTCAACTACCACGATTTTTTCTAGAGAAAACACTCAAAACGTAGGTTCCTGCTAACACAAGTTATCCAAGATCAGCTGTTAGAGGCGGAGCTTGTGACGTCAGTGTGACGTACTTGAAAATGCCTAATACAGAAGACATTATTTCTTATAAAAAAATCGGCCATACATATATTTTGCACTAAAATTCATGAGATGTACATTTTTTGACGGAACTAAGCAAGATTATTAGTCTAGTTTTGACAAAAGTTCGACTTTTAACAAATACAATAAGCTTTTTTATTGCTATGGAAATACTATTTTTATGCAACCCAATATTCTAGATTTACCAAAATAAATTATTTGTAACTCTTAAATGCTCTATAGGAAGATGTGTTCATACATAAGGTGTTGCATTTTTTTTCAACAAAAAGATAAAATTCCGATGAGTATGAACAACTTTCATTTGAAAAAAATGTTTGTACCTACTTTACTCCCTCATATAAGGCGATAGGGCATGCTAAACTGGCTACATAATATAATGTAGTGTATATGATACAGTGTATATTGTAGTATATACCACATAATTTGTAGTATATAGTTGTAGGTTGATTTAACTAGATAAAAACTCTTGAAATCACAAATAATTTAGTTTATATAGGGTGGGTGTCGACTGCGTAGACGGTGGATTAATCCTTAACTATTAGAGATATCAAAACCAATTTTGGTGAGGTAATACACGACCATTGGACCTACATTCTAAAAATATTTAGGTACATACAGGGTGATTGACAAAAATATGCCAACCCAAACCTGTGTTTTTTATGGAACACCCTGTATATTTTTGTATTTTTGGATTCACTGTCACATTTAGAGTAAAAGCATAGAAATTTGTATCTGTTTCACTAACCGTTCTGCAGATATCATCACTTTAGTACCAAAATGGAGTAAACTTTGGAACCACGATTTTGTAAATCTGCTTATACCATCGACTATTAATAATAGTTTACTAACAAACAAACTGGGAAATTTTTCAAAAACATGTAAAGCTATACAGAATGATTAACTTACGCGAAATGCAATTTTTCTCAATTTTTTCAAATGCAACACCCTGTATAGTTTTTCACATTTCGATTCCCAGTGAAAAGTAGATACTAATTGATAATAGGTTTCATAGCCAAAATATGGACCCTTCTTGTGATACTGACGCTTTTACGTAAAAAATATTCTAAAATACATATTTACTATGATAATAGAATTCGACAAAACAAATCAGGTAGGCTAGCCGCTCGTAATAAAGAAGAACAATTGCATCTATTGTTTTGACGTTTGTATAATCATTAAAATATTGTTCCATTAGTTTGTGCGTTTTTGGATTGTCGTTTTGTCAATTTTTGTAAAAAAATGAAATTTTCCAAAGAAGAAATGGTCGATATGATCCTTATTTACGGAAAAGCTCAAAGAAATGCTTTGCTGGCTACCCGTTTGTACTGTGAACGATACCCAAAGAGAAGACGGCCACGGAAAGAATCGTTTATGAATGTAGCTGAGAGATTTATAAATTCTGGAAGTGTGTGTTATCCCAAGCGCGCAAAAACAAGCCCAAATGAAGCAATTGAGTTTCAACTTGGATTTTCTAGAAATGTCACAACATTTCTAGAAAATCTGTTAACAACTAAGTACACACCTAGACCTAAATAGATGTGTGACAGCTTTATTAAAAAAAAAATTGCATCCTTATCATATCGAGCAACATCAAGCTTTAAGTGAAATATATTTTCAAAATCGTGAATCTTTCTACCAATGAGTAACTACTAAAGGCAATGAAGAACCCAATTTTGTTAATAACATTCTATTTACGGATGAGGCAACTTTTCACAATAATGGCAATATTAATACACATAACTATCATCACTATTCAGATACTAATCCTCACATCTTAAAAGTTGCTGATGAATGTTGTTTGTCCTTTTTTCTTTGCCGGGAGACTTACTGGAGAAAGCTATTTACAGTTTTTGGAAAATGATTTGCCTGAGATTTTGGAAATATCGAGGCAGATAATATCCGTACGATGTGGTTAGGCATTATCTCGATAGAAATTATCCAATGAGATGGATAGGACGAGGTGGTGTGCAAAACTGCCAGCCAGATCACCGGATCTTACGCCCCTTGATTTCTTGCTTTGGGGCTACGTTAAAGAAAAAGTTTACCAACATCCTCACACCACAAGCGAAGATATGAAAAATAGAATTCGAGTTGCGTTTCAATCCATTTCGCCTCTAATGTTGTTGCGAGTGAATCTTTCGTTTACTGAGCGAATTGCAAAGAGTTTAGCTAGGCGTGATCAGCATTTTGAACATTTAATTTGAATTTATGGTTTTATTCGTTTAGGTTTACTTGTTCAACTTATTTTTGGGCGTAGCGAATTATTTTATTGTTTAGTTATTAACTAAGTTTTCCTATCAGTTACCATTCGTATTTTCTTATTTGCTCTGGATTTTGTTTTATTTGTTCTTCTGTATGTCAATATTTTCAAATAAAGCGCCAATATCTCAAGAAGGGTCCGTCTTATAGCTATGAAACCTATTCTCAATTAGTATCTACTTTTAACGGAGAATCGAAATGTGAAAAAATATTCAGGGTAGTTGCGTTTGAAAAATGTGAAAAATTACATTTCGCGTAAGTTAATCATTCCGTATGTTTTACATAGT